>CM019828.1:29289610-29741111 GCA_009763385.1 Coix lacryma-jobi var. lacryma-jobi
ATTACTCACACTAAGAATGGGGCATGGAAGACCAATCATCTGAAGAAGTCTACGTAAGTTCCCAATGAACTTGTGCATAAGTTTGTAGTGCATGCAAGTAGAGAGTGCCTGCAATGTCGTCATCAACTAACTCCTTCATCTGTGCCTTGTAAATTTTAGGATACAGCAAGGAGGATTATTTGTGATAAGGAATCAAAGGCAGAGGAACTTCCTTTCACTAAATGAGAGGAACGACCTTTTCCAGGAGGCATACAAGGAGTGACAAAGTGCAAATCAAAAAGTTGCATGGCAATGGGTACCTTGCAAAAACCCAACTAGAAGGCAGCTGCTGAATGCAGAACGCGAGGAACAAAATCGTAGGAAACAACAACAGCATGAAGAACACCTCGAGCTCATGAAGAATTGACAGGCTACAACCACAAATGCAAGCATGGGAAGCTGACAGGCCAGCTGAATTGGCAGCTGAAAGGGAAGCTCAAAGGCATTTTATGCAGGACAGATTCAAGAATTATGAGTGCAAGGGAGGCTGATAAAGAAGCCTTTAGGCAAGAGATCCAAGCTTGCTAGCAGACAGCTCAGCCAGTGTTGGCAAGCAGGTACTAGTAATGCAAAATGTTAATTTGCAAACCTAGTCATTGAATGACTTTATTTCCTTTGGGTCTATAACTAACCATCTCTATTTGTCCAGCCAACACAATGTCACTGCAATTGGCAGAGGAGATGGCTGTTGAGACAAACACAAGTTACTCAAGTTGATGACCCTACCTCAGAGATTTAGTGGACTCAAATCAGGTTGACTTTGAATTGACAACTTTTTAATGCTATCATCTAATACTGCACAAAATGGTGCCTAATTAATTTATCCTTGCATCTAATTTGTTCCCGGACCAGGAGCCTGAGGCAACCTGGAGATTCTCAAGAAAGGACAATTGTCGCTCGGCAAACAAGAACTGCTAGAGCTGCAAAAAATGACTATCTAAGGCACAGCGAGCAGATTCGTTACTCTACAGCAGTTGAAGCAGCAACCTAGTAAGAAACGAAACGACAACACCAGCAAGAAGCTAGTAGGTGATTGTTTTCTGTTTCAGCTGTTAAAGTGTTTATAGTTGAGTTCATTACATGCTGTCATTCTGATAACTTTTTGATGGTCAATTCATATAATTTTTTTGATGAGCAATCATAAAAGTTTTATGATCAATAATGAAAACGACTTTGGTTTAGTGTCTGCTGCTATGTACCCTTAATGTTAATTTTAGTTTACTTGATGCTAAAACATATGTCATTCATTCTATCCAGGAAGGTAAAGGCTTTGCGATGGAGCGACAAGTGATGGGATCGTCTTGGAGTCATCATCTTGCTGATCACGTGATGGGAGTGCTGATGAAGTGCTTCATTTCGTATCAATTAGCCTAGGATGATATTCATTTCGATCGTATCAAGTCGCCATTTAGATTTCTTTGAACCAGTGGAGGAGTGTGTGTGTGGTGGTCGCAAACTTTTGTAGGAAAGTGCTACATGTGTGGTGTGGATGGAGTGCGAAACATTTGGTCAGTTTGGTAGAGCTCCATATGATTCTGATTCTCTATAGAAGCTGTTTCACTGAGAGAAGTGATTCTGTGCCTGAAAGTGATTCTCTTTGATTCTTTAGCATAAACTCCTACAATCAGCATGGAGAATCACTTCACAGAATCAGGGGAAGCTATTTTTTCAGCTCTCAGCCTCTTAGTTCATTTTAGAGAATCACTTCACAGAATCAGCAGAGAATCACTTCTCGCTGAAAAACTGTTTGGCAGAGCTCCTGCTGGATTCAGCAGAGAATCAGCTCTGGGAGCTCTGCCAAACGGGACCGGCCAGTTTGGTAGAGCTCTGTCTGATTCTGATTCTCTATAGAAGCTGATTCTCTGATAGAAGTGATTCTGTGGCTAAAAGTGATTCTATTTGATTCTTTAGCATAAACTCTTAAAATCAGTATGGAGAATCACTTCACAGAATCAGGGGAAGCTACTTTTTTCAGCTCTCAGCCCCTTAGTTCATTTCAGAGAATCACTTCACAGAATCAGCAGAGAATCACTTCACCCTGAAAAACCGTTTGACAGAGCTCCTGCTGGATTCAGCAGAGAATCAGCTCTGGGAGCTCATTACTACTTTTATGGTTAAATTGAGTTTTGATGCATGTTTGATTGTTTAATTGTTATGATTTATAATATAATATTATTTTAATTGTTGTTGGTGATACGTGGCAGTATGTACAAAAATAATAAAAGCGACACCATCCATTGCAAAAGATAATTTATTCTATCACAACCTACTTGTTTCGATGTCACAACAGATCGTGGCAACAAAGGGAGGTACGCAAGTTGCAACCTACTTTTTTCGATGTCACAACGGGTCGTGGCAACAAAGGGAGATACACATGTTGCAACCAGTTTATCATGGCGGTAATAGAGGCATGAACTTTACTCAAGCAAAACGTTTTTGGAAGCAATAGAGGAGGTCACATGTAACAACCAATCACGTTATGTGGCAATAGAGTGTCCCACCTCTTGCCTCCAAACACACTTGGTAGCAATAGAAAGGGCACCCCTATTGCACCTAGATCCATTTCGTGGCAACATAGGAACCCACATATAACAATCAATTCCAGTTTGTGGCAATAGAGGGGTTGTCCCTGTAGCAACCATAATTGGGGTGTCGCAATACAACATTTTTGCAATGCTTCATTTTACACATTGCAACGCTTATAGATGGTGCAATTGAAACATCTGGCATCACCTAATGTGGTTGCGATAGGATGCATGGCAACCAACTCGAGCGTGGCGCTAGATGCTTGTTCCAACGCCTCAATGTGTTGCAATACGTAACCTCCTGCAACCACCAAAAGACAGTCGTGGCTAAATGGTTAATACCACCGGGCTTTACTCAACACCATTTAACGAAATGGTTTGCTTGCAATTGCTCATATTGCAACCAAAATAGGCTTATTACAACGTATTTTCGTAGATGCTAAAGGGGAAAAACCTTGTAGTGTGTCAACCGCCGCACCTTCTTTGTGGATAACTTCGCCGCCGCGCCAGCCTCTCCACACCGCCACGCGTCGACCGTCCTTTTTGCGGACCTCCCCCCGGTTTTAAGGCTGAAACCGGGAAACCTGGGCCCTCCCCCGGTTTTGAGGATGAAACCGGGAAACCTGTCCTCCAGCTGAGTTTTGTGGCCCAAACTAAGAAACCCGCGAGCCCAGGTTTTGAGGACCAAACCTGGAAACCGTCCTCGCCGAGTTTTGAGGCCCAAATTCGGAAACCAGCCACCCCGAGTTTTGAGGCCCAAACTCGTAAACCGTCGAGGGTAGTTTTTCGAGGCTTAACTACCAAACCCGCGCCGTAGATGGCATGTGGTTCGCACACCCCGAGTTCCAGCACCGATGCTGGAGCATGTCCAGCCTCCACGTTGGGCACAGTGCATTCGCCTTCCTTCTCGGCCTCCCGCCAAGTGTCACAACGCCATCACCTTCCTCCCGACTCGGCCGATGCACCGCACATCCCCATGTGCTCTTGCTTGCCGATGCCACGTGCCAGCTACCACAGCTGGTCCTCAGGTCTCCTAGTCTGTCGGTCCAAGCCTTACGTCCGCCCTTCACCGCTCCCGGTCCATCGGCACGACACGTCTCTACTTGATCTTCACCTCACCTTCGACCACTGTCTCCGAGCTCCGCACCTGCACACAAACACATCCAAGAGACATGTTGCCCGTTGACCGATCACTCATCACTCCGGAATGGAACCACAAGGGCACATATCAACCTTGTGTTCGTAGATTTGGAAAGCAACCCAAAGTGAGTTATTTTAGAGTTTTTGGTTGCCACTATTTTATACTCAAGAAAGGCAACTTGGACTAGTTTGAGTCTCGCTCTTCTGACGGTGTATATTTGGGTTATCGAAATCATACTCGTGCATATCGTGTACTTAACCTTGATACTAACCGAGTCATGGAGACATCCGATGTCACCTTCGACGAGACTGTGCTTTGTCCTTCTTCTAGTTTGGAGCGTGCAGGTGATCATGAGGTTGGAGAACCTCTTTTTGATGATGAGGAAGAAGGTGCTGAAGGGATGGATGATCCAACACTTCTTCCACCTGCTGTACCGAGTGGGTCGACTTCGACCACGACGGCACGCGGCCCCGACCCGTCTTCCTGTACTACATGGGGGCCGTGTGATCCACCACCTCGGGTTGTACCACTTGTACCCGAGGAGGCACCAGCTGCTGTTGAGGGGGAGGTCACTTCAGCAAGAGAGGCGCCATGACACATTCAGCGCCAACACCCTCCTCAACAGATGATCGGCGACATCCACGATCGCGTCACTCGGTCTAGGTCACAACAAATCTCCCACTTTGCTCATTCTGCATTTGTTGCTGATTTTGAACCCCGATATGTTGGACATGCTTTATCTGATCCGGATTAGGTCAATGCCATGCATGAGGAGCTTAAAAATTTTGAGAGAAATCGGGTTTGGGTTCCTGTTCCTCTTCCTCCTGAGTGTCACCCTATTGGGACAAAATGGGTTTTCAAAAACAAACAAGGAGAAGATGGTCATGTTGTGAGAAACAAGGCCAGACTTGTATCCTAGGGGTATAGTCAGAAGGAGGGGATAGACTATGAGGAGACTTTTGCTCCTGTAGCTCGTTTGGAGGCAATTCGGATCCTCTTGGCTTTTGCTGCATCCAAAGGTTTCAAACTTTTTCAAATGGATGTCAAGAGTGCCTTCCTAAACGGCTACATAGAAGAGGAGGTGTATGTGAAACAACCCCCCGGTTTTGAAAATCTCAAGTTTCCGCACATCTCATGCACCCGGCTCTTGACATATATTCGATTCGATCAATCTAATTGATCTCCATCTTTCCATGATTGGATTTACACGTATCACTTAACTCTGATGGCGGAATTTCGATCGATAGGAGTAGATCGTTACATGACCATCACGGCAAGATCACGAATCAAGATCAGAAACTGATCTACAACCGCGCATATCTCTATATGCACATAACCGAATATATAACGATATAACGAGGTAGTAACGGCTCCGATACCACTAAAGGGTTACGAGAATGCTACGCTAGCCGAAAACAAAAAATTTAACCCCATAAACCAGGAACTACTGCTAGTTATAGATCAAGAGATTACCACTAGACGGTGTTGACGGTCACTAACTCATATCTTATACCATCAATAAGCCACCTAAAAGATAATAAACGTGACCATCAACCTAGGAATAGAGTTTGATTCTAACGAGTTCCACAAGTTGTGTCGTTCTCACTTGTTTTGCAGGAATACCAACATTTCACTACATAAAAGTATCCCAAGTGATGAATCAGAACACACCATTGCGAAGAGCTCGTCGAGACGATCGAAACGGAAATATGGTTTACCACAATTGGAGTCCCGACGGAAGAGTCCTCATTTGTCACAACTTGGAAGCTTCTAGAAGCAACATGGAGTGATCACCAAGCAATATAATATAGGGACTAAACTGACAGATTCAACAGCATTGGTGAATTACTGTTTTCCATGGAGTTTTACAGAAGATGGAAAGAGATTGAATCCTTCTCCAACAAGACAAATCGTGCAAACTGATGGAAAGGCGCATTAGGGCAATATGGAAGGTCCCAGAAGACTTGACGACGAAGCAACCACCTGGGGGCTGCCAGGTGGGCCTGCCGGCCCCACCCCCAGGCCGGCCGGCCTGGGCTAGGGTTACCCTCGGCCCATCTTCGCGGAGCGTGCCCTAATCGACCTCCTCGACGCATCTCAACCGTTGTTCAAGGTCAGTTTGATCGGAAGGTCACAGTTCATCCCACCGGGCTATATAAACAGCCCCAGACCCCTTTCCCTGAAGCATAACAATCCTCATTCAGATCAGATCCAAGACAGAAACTCTAGTCATATTCATCGGGAGAGGATTAGAGCCATCTAGCAATTAGAAGATTAGTAGCCCTCTAATTAGGTATTAGATCTAGTCTTCTGTAGGATTAGAAGAGAGAGAGAGAGGTGTTAGAGGGAGATTAGAAGGAGCTCCGGCCTGTCAGATCTACTTCTTTAGCTTGTACCTGCGGATTCAAGTTCGTCAAGAGCTTGGATCAGGATAATCTTCGGTCTTCAACTTCTAATTATCAGTAAGCGTTCTTGTTCTTATTGTTCTTCTGGCTTGCATCTCTAATTAGAGTACTAATTCTAATTAGGGTACTCTAATCTAGTCACTCTAGAGTTAGAGGAGTCGTTGTCGTGTAAGCGTGGTGCTTAGACTCGATTACTTGCATAGTGTACCCTATATTCCAGATCGGTGGTAGCTCACGGGTGTGACTCTTATAGGCCTGTTGAATCTTCCATAGTCCACCTCCCGTCTATAGGGCTAGCAGGAGTATATTACATGGGAATCACCATACTCTGGATGTGGTCTCCCAACGTAATCCACAGTAGAATAATAATCGCATAGCTTCCCGAGGTTAGAGTTGGAAACCCTAGTGTTCCCCTTTATCTTTTATATTCTCGCTTTTGCTAGTACTCAGGGTTTAAGCAATAGACTTAATATGATTACCCTGTTCCTTTGGGTTCGATATAAAACTGGGTCTACATCCGGTGAAGTGTGGTATCTAATCTGTGCGCTTGCAGATTTATCTCTAGTGTTCTAATAACATACCTTAGCATTACTAGTGTCGTTGCCAAGGGCGACTTTGGTGACGACAGTAGTAAGTGTCAACAGACGCGCAGATGCAGCGGAAGACGTCTTAGTGTAGACGTGCGCATCGCAGCGGTGCCGTGCAGTTGCTCACGTCTGTCCTTCACGTCTCCACGTGTGGTTTGTCCTTGTGCTCCAGATGCAGCACTTCCGAGGTATCCACACTTACAGGGAGAAAGCGTCACGCCTCCAGACTGCTAGGTCTGCGAGGAGCAGCGGGTGTGGGCGAAGGGTGACGACGACAGCTGTCTAATGACGTGGTTCAAACCCTGGCCATCCCACCCCTCTATTTATAGGCGTTCCTAATGAGCCTGCCGACTTGGAGGTCCATTAGCAAACCCTAATCCCGGTCTGATTTGAGTCCAACTCGAATCAGGCTGCCAGCTCCTTAAGCGTGCGACCCTATGGGTTCACGCACACATAGACACGGCCCGAGTACTTCTACTCGCCCGATAGTTGACAGCGGCCTCTAGCAAGACATGCCAACTACTATGTACGCGCAAAGATCATATCAGACGAACCACCACAATCACATACACATAATTCTCTTGCCACACAATATTTGGTCCAACTCATAGGTTAACACTTAACTTAAGCACGACCATGCATTTTATGATCCTATCATTTGAGTGGTCCAGTGATCTCTCTCTCATGGAGAGGGGCAAATCCCATCTTGATCGTCTATGTCTCACAATATGTTTTCTGACAACCCGAAGACTATCTTCATGACTATCCTGTTACGAAGTAGTGTTTGATAATCCCTAAGTAAGTCGATTCACATCTTGAGTACATACCACAATCTCAGGTCGAAGGACATAACGTACATGATGTGTAAAGAGATAATAAGAACATCTCATGTTGGGCCAGTCCAGCCCCATGTCATACATGTGTCCACATTATTAGTTTGACATCTCCATGTCTATGACTTGTGAAACATAGTCATCAACTAATACATGTGCTGATCTAATATTCATGTGTGTCCTTATATGAACTCCGATCAGGGACAACTATCGAATAACCATACAAGTAAAAGAGTTTCACATACAATTCACATAATCGTCAATCAATACAAGTTGTCTTTAATGGATATTCGATGAACATATAATAAATCATGGATACAATAGAAATATCATCATTTCTATGATTACCTTTAGGGCATATTCCCAACAGTTAGGAGGGTTGTCCAGCTCGTCGAGGTCAGGTAGCCTACAAGATCAGGACGTCCCAATGGCAACTTTTAATTTTAGTTTCAACCAAAATCTCTATAAACACGAAACTAACTAAGGTCTCGTTCGGTTATGGTTCGGAACGGTCCGGAATTGTTCCCGGCCAGGAACCATTCAATAATCTGCACTGGCTTAAAAACTATCCAGGCCTAGAACGGCCGGAATCGCTTAACCGAACGCTGCCTAAAGGAGTTCATCATGTCAATCCTACCATGGAATCCGAACGGGTGTCTTGAGACTCGATTCCAATTCCAATTACAACTCAATGTGTTGACGAAGCATCTGATGATGGCATGGCATGTCCCAGCTGCCTCTGCACCATCCAGAACGGCACCATCTCGCGAGATGAGTGGCTGTCGGCGATTCTTATATGTGTATGGCCGTAGAAACCACGCCAACTGTTTTGCTCTATGGAAGCGCAGTCGTTCAACACAGACCACTGTGACTTTGACGACCGCCCTCCGACTCCAACGTCGTGCAAGGGAGAGATTGGGGAAGTGGGGAGCTGGGCCCTGAGCGGGAGGGACAGAGCAGGGAAGGGAGAGAGGGGGCACAGCACGTCTTCGCCGCACCGAGAGAGCCAGAGTTGGGGAGGGAGAGATGGGGCGTCGTGCCATCGTCGCACCGGGAGAGACAGAGCAGTGGGGGAGAGACGAGACACACTGCGCCATCGCCATCGAGTCGTGCCGAAGAGGAGGAGCGGGGGGAGGGAGAGACAGGGCGCGCCACGCCGGTGCGAGGGAGAGAGAACAAGTTTTCTAGAGAAGAATCCTATCCACGCAGGGGAAAGCCACGGAAGAGCCAAAAGCCGCCGAGTGGAACGAATGGGACGGCCAGATGAAAATTGTCAGACGAAAAAAGAAACAGAAATTTTACCTCTTTAATATTAACTAGGACAAATGCCCGTGCGTTGCAACGGGAGAAGAAAGAGACTCTAAAAATCTTTTAGGTTAAGTTTAATCTGAAGTTTAAATTTTTAAACTCTAACTATAAATAAGCTCTTTTGGGTTTAGTTTAAAAAACAAAAGTGATGTAAGTAGATCCATTTCAAAATTTAATTTCATAGTACATATGGTCGTACGCTGTAATGAGAAAATATACATTGATCGATCCATTGGTCACCATCGCGCATCATGGTCACCTGATTTTTCCACGGAGCACGGCGCTATATCAAGTCGAATCTGGACACGTGGACATGGCAACAAAACAAAATTGCATGTGTTTCTGAAAAACAAATTTTACAAATTTTAGAATAATAAATTTAGTCAAAATTGTTTCACGGGATAAATATTTGTCAAAACTGACCCAATCTCGAAAACAAATAAATGTAGAAAGACCAAAGTTTATAAATTGTTAATTGTTAATTTTGGTAGTGGTCCACGAGCCTTAATGATCTCACGTCGACCCTGTCCTGTGGAAGAACCTCCCGAGAATGTGGCCCACCCGCACACGTCACCGTCTCCCCGAGCTCCAATGACTGTGCACATGTACCACATCACAGGAAAGATCTGTCGGGTGTCCCCGTGGGAACCCCGAATTATCCACGAGCCACAGGATCATCATCATGAAGGTTGGAATAATTACAACATTACAACAATTGATACAAAATACCATCGGAGTGCGGAAGCAAGATAGATAACCTTTATAAAATATGAAGGTGTTACTTTTTGCATAAATACAACCGGTATCGAGGAAGCAGAATAGTATTACAGAACCATACTTAGGCGGAGTACCTAAGTTGGAGAAGAAGAACGACCAGATCACGTCAAGCCCACTGACACGATCATGATCAACGTCACTTAGGAGAAACCTGCAACAGGGGGTTAACAAACCCTGAGTACTGGGGTACTCAACAAGACTTACCCGACTAAAGAAAAAGGGGAGAAGACTCAGGAATGAGAGGCTTAGGTAGTCAAGGTAAGGCTTAAGCAAGCTCAAGTATTTTGCAGAAAAGCATTTTGAAATCCTTGTTTTATTTTTGAAAGATTCCAGTATCTCTCAATTCTTCATTGTTCATAATTCATTTTACCTTTCAAAAACATACCTAGTTGAGAACCACTCTCCGTTGACAGTCAGTGACCAAGTCTCCATAACCGAGGAGCAACGTTAATCCGGATAAATAATACTCAGCTGAGGATCCCTATTCACACGGCATATGTAGCACCCAAGCTTGCATAGGCCAACCCGTCTACCACGATTCCTCCAAGATTGGACCGGTCCTACGCTACCCGGAAGTACAGTACACCACTCCTTTCTAGGTACGACGACCACGTGGGTACATGCTACTTCCGCCATCTCTCCACTCCCAGTGCGCGGTTGTCGGTCCCAATCAAGGATTTCTCGGAGCCAGAGCTTTCCGAAGTATGTGAATAGTTACAAGTCTTGACCAGCAGGCCCCCATACGGATGGTCCCTAATTTTCCAGCCAGAACTATACCTTGGTTATATCTCACCCAAGCGTAATAGTCCCGTCAGTTTTTCAACCCTGCCCCGGTCGGTGTCAACTGTTGAGTCCCAGACTTCAACATGACGGCACCGTACGCTCGGACAACCTCTCCTCGTTGTTGACTAGGTACGGATCAGATACTTAGCCAACAGTCGGGGAGTAAAGCCAAATTCCCATAAAAATTCTTTAAGTGATCACACTTTTGAAATTGACATTTTTATTGCAAATCTATTGTATAGCATTGCTAAGCATTTTGCAAATAGTTTTTAAACAGGGTAGGGGATCTTTGGTGGAGGTAAAGTGCAGGTAATAGGTCATCACACAACTCCTATCACCTAATGCAGTAATTTAACTCAAAAGCATTTAAGTAAAACTTTTATAAAAGCAAGGAAAGGCTAAATGCACCGGGGCTTGCCTTGAAGAGCAAAAAGGACAGGTTCGGAGTCGGCGGTGCAGGTGTCGGAGCTCGGGGTCGCCTCGGGGATAGGTTCGTCAGCGGCGGCCTCGACTTTGATGCCTTCTTCTTTGGTCACTATACGGATGCAATGATGTATGCTTATGAGGATGCTGGCATGAACGATAAAGCATAGGACAACCCACTGATTCTAGAGTACAACTTCCAACGCGTAAGTAACTCCTAGTCTCTGTTCGCCTAAACGGTCGTTTAGTCCGTTTAAACACCATTTAAACGGTAAACAGAGGCCATCTGTTTTGTTTAGGCCCTAAACGGTGAATTAAACGGTTGGACCGTTTAAACCCGTTTAAACCGTTTAAACCCGTCTAAATGGTCTAAAGAAAATCAGGTTATACATGATTAAATGATCTAAACAACCATTTAATCCATAATTTGGTTAATTCGAGGACTACGACTACCATAATCAACACAAAACTAATTAACATTGTGAGTATATGAAATGTTGTGGGATTTAGATTTCTTCCAAAAATATTATTTGGTATAATATTTATTTTTTACATGTGCAAATATGTACAGTTTCTATCAAATTTAATTTTTACATACACAAATATGTATATTTTAGTGTTACCATACAAAACCGTTTAGGCCGTTTAACTCCATTTAAACACCGTTTAAACGGCCTAAACGCTAAACAAAGAGTGACCGACTGTTTACCGTTTACTGTTTAGGAAAACATTGCTCCTAGTATAGACACAAAGTTACTAAACGGTACCCCTAAGCAAGATTAATCAAACTTGTTAAGCATCATTTACCCGACCTAAACACAAATCATTGCATGGCATCACAATCATCATAGACCAGTTGGGTGGGGGTCTATGGATAGCAAACAATCCAAAAGTCATATTACAAGGCATACAACATGAACCTCAATCACTTGTTCTATTTTCTTAATTATTTAAAAAGATCATTTTATGCAGTTGCTCCAAAAATTACCAAATTAATCTCATAAGTTTATTATGGTATAAAAAGATAACAAAACAAATTTCATAATTTTTGGAGATCATTAAGGTGCTCAAATAAAATTAGACATTAATTAACAAAAGGCACTATTTAAAAATTAAAATAAATGCTCAAAAATCAACTTGTTCCAAAAGACTTCAAAATTTTCACCAGAGACTAAACATGACATAGGAAGCTCACAAAAATTTACCTCATGATTTTTGGAGTTATAAAAGATTTTCTAAAAAAACAAAACCATCCATTTATTAATTAAAAGAGGGATTTTACCTTTTCAAATTCTTGCAGAAAAGTCAAGTTTCATATTTTTCTAAAATACTACATAGTGCAAGGAGCATACCATAATTTTCTCCGGATTTAAGGAACAACAGATTAATTTACACAAAAAAAAAAGAAAACAAAACACTATTCACACTATTTCAAAAAGGAAAAAGAAAAGAGCACTGTGCTCCTCCCTCGCAGGGCTCGGGCGAATCGCGCGAGACGGACCGCGGGGCTCGGGCGAGGCGGAAACAATCGTCCGTCCGAGGCCTGGCTGGGAGGCTCGGGCGAGACGGAAACAATCGTCCGTCCGAGGCCTGGCTGGGAGGCTCGGGCGAGACGGAAACAATCGTCCGTCCGAGGCCTGGCTGGGAGGCTCGGGCGAGACGGAAACGCGGGTTCGTTCGAGGCTTGGCTCGGGCGAAGCGGAGGGTGCACGCTTGCTCGAGGCTAGGCTCGGCGAAGTGGTGAGGGTGTGAGTTCGCTTCGAGGCCTGGCTCGAGCTTTGCGCCGTGAAAGCAGAGACCGGGGGCTTTGAGTGCTTACCACGGGTCGGAGGCAGGGCTCGGCGGGGCGGAACAAGGGTCGAAGGAGGGAGCTCGACGTTGGCGGTGCTTCGGCGGAGCTCTCTCGGCGGCGAGCGGCGTGCCGGCGGCTCTGTACACCAGACACGGTCACCAGGAGCGGGTTAGGAGCGCAAGGAGGCAAGGAAGATGAAGCAGGGGTCGGGGAGGAAAGATCACGGCCGGGGAGAGAGTATTTCTCAATCCCGTGCTCACCGGTGTTTCGCCGGAGTTTGGGAAGATGGGGTTACGCCGGGCGATTGGAGGCGGCGGAGGTAAAATTGAGGGGCTGGGAAGCTTCGCGAGCTCAAGGCGGAGCTTCTGGGCTAGGTGGTTGAGCGGCGGAGACACTGGAGTGAGCTGGCGACGGTGGCGGAGGAACGACGGCCGGCGGGTGGCTTTTATAGCCGTGCTCGGGGGCGGACAAGAGGTGCGCGAGGGTGGATAAGATCGGCCGCGTCGCGTGCTTGCGAATCCATGATGAAGAAAGGACGGAAGTCTGCTCAAGGACCGGGCGTGCGCTCGCCGGCGACGGCCACGAGGCGGCGACGTGCTGGGAGCAGTGGGGGACGGGAGAGAGTCAGCGCTTTGCGCGTGCGGGAGCGGCATGAGCACGGGGTCAGAGGCGGCAGACTGGTGGTAGGCGAGGAGCGGCCAGACGCGCGGTACGCGCAGCGCCGGCGGCTCGGCCACAGCCGGGCCCCCCCTAGCTCTAGGTTGAAGATGAACAGGGCTAGGTCTAGGGTTTGACTTAGAATTGATTTCTGTATTTTGCAAAGTACTTTCAAATTTCGAACTGAGCAGCAAAAACTCAAAATACCAAAGTTGTGCAGAAAAAGGAGATCTACAACTTTGTCAATATGAACATTTTCAAAATTCAAATAGTTTTTGAACCACATTTGAAATTTGAAAAGGGGACACTTCTGGGATTTTAATAAATTCAAAATTACTTTTGATTTTATATTGAAAGTTGAAAATCTGTAAACATGCAAGTTGTTCCTTTTGTCAAAACCTATAACTTTGCTATTATACACTTTTTCTGAAACTCATTAGTTTTTTAGATAAGTTTGAAAACAAAAAGGGGCAAAAACTGGAGTTTGAAATTACTTCAAATTTTGTACAGAACTTGAAAACTTGTAAATACCAAAGTTGTTTCTCTTGATCAGATCTACAACTTTTCTTTTTGGACCAACTCCAAATTTTGAATAGTTTTTACACTATAAAAAGAGGGGGTAAAACTAGAGTTTGGAAATTAGGGTTTTTCAAAAGAACTTCCACTTCTATTTTTGATTTTTGATCTTTGATCAACACAACAAAACATCAAGGCACAAAACTGAACAAGATTACACAGAGCTAGACACAGAGGTGAAATTACCATTTGCCCTTATAGGAAGATTTGGGCATTTAGGGTTTTCGAAAAAGAGATCACTACACAAGTCATCTCAGAAAAAGGTAAATGCAGAACAAGCATTAGGCAAACATAAATGCATGGCAAGAATGATTAATGACTAAAGATGATGACATGTCAGGTTAATTATATATTAAACACCAGAGGTGTTACATGTCCCGTGCGTTGCATCGGGACGGACAACCTTGAAATCGAATTTCGTACTGCCTAGTTATATAATGTTGCAAATCATATACCAATTTGTTTTAAATTAGACTCTTTTTGTCATGGTTGGATATGTGATATTAACTCATATACAACACAGGAGAAAGATATATTCCAAAGATAAGGTTGGTGGTCTTTCCTGATTAAATCAGTAGATTAAAAATTTAAAATCATATAAACAAATTTCGTAAACTGGTTCAGTTAGCCAAAGTCCGAACCTAAAATGTATTATTTTTTTCTAAACCAAGAAGAGATCTATTTTATTTTCAACCAATCACATGAAAAAGCTATTTTTGGATCACGTGTGCATACACATACCAAATCAGTATGGCTGGAATTAAAGATTCCTCTTCGTTGTTTATTTGTACTTTGGTCGGTTGACTTGATGAGCCGTACCTAAACTTTTGTTGTAGTAAAACATATTGATCTTATCGTAGAAGGAAAAGAGAAAGAAGAATCCTAATCATATTTTATTTGTACTATTTTAGAATCCATTCTATCTATTTGTATTAGGATTAGGATTCTTGGCCAGACAATTTCATAAAATAGAAGGTGGTACACATGAATAGAAACAATTTGTATATTTACTAAATTAGTTAGAGGAGTTATACCAAAATAAATAGAGAGAAACTTAATTGTCCGTACATTCCGACGGGTATTATTAATAATAATTTTTTAAAAAAAATAATCAAAACTACTGCATCCACAGTTTAGTAGTGAAGATTTCAAAGATATATGTTACTGTTTTTGTTACTTAATTTTGATTTACGATTACGAGAGGAAACCGAAAAAGAAAACAAATAAGGCATAGAACGGATTAAAATTCTATAATTTTAGAAACTAAAATAATAAAAAGAAAGAAAACATGAAACGGTCAGCATGGTTGTGCCTCTGTCGTTGGGTCTTACCTTCATCCATGCACGCGAGTGGGAGGATTCGGCAGCGCCTCGTTGGAATCCGCGCTACCGCTGCCTCCTTTATCTGTGTTTTCTCCAGGCCAATGACACATGGACCCAGTGCCACGAGGAGAGCCACGAGTGGCCACCGGTCCTTGTTTCCGGATCGCTGAGCTGGAGTTGCACACGGATCCATCATCTATCCGCACGGCCGATCTTTGTGCTTCTTCACTGCAGCTGACATACGGGCCCTACCTGCAATTTATGAGCTGCGAGATCGAGGTGTAAGTCACATGCCCCATCGTGTTCCTGTGTTTTCCAACGCCAATTACTTATCCCCTCCCGTGCTCCCGACATTTGCGAGCGCGGGCGCTGCGGCAGCCGCGTAACTCGCGCTCCGTATGCCTCCTCAGATCCATGGATTGTCTCTGTTGCGCTGCTGCAAGTCTAGCGGCTGATAGCCAGCATGGTGGCGTTGCGAGTCCTACCAGCCTCTGCCACTCTCAGCATTGGCCTTGTCGCTTTCTCGGGTCGAGCCTCCTCCACTCCTCCGATGTTGGCATCCATGCCGGCCTTCTCGTTGCGGTCTCCTTGCTCCTCCCCGTGGCGGTCATCTCATCCGGTCTTATCTTCTCAAGCGCCGGCCAGAGCCCCAATAACACCACCAAGCTATCATGGAGCGCCACCGTTGCCTCGTGCACCTCTCTGCTGCCATCGCGACTTTGCCGACGTCGCGTCCCCGGTGGCCTCTGTTCTCGCCGACTTAGTCCGTTTAGATGCGGACCAGGTCCCACGCAAGGCGACTTTGCCGACGTCGTGGCCCCGATGGCCTCTGTTCTCGCCGACTTCGTCCGTTCAGATGCGGGCGAGGTCCGACGCAAGGCGCAATGTCAAGCAGACCTAGCATTTATAATTTGGTCTTCGCACATATTTGATTTCCATCCACCGTAATGCTTTCTTGATTTATGACTCGGTATGTATTTATTCGATTCGGTGTAGTTATTCATGGTGGTTTTGACTTGGTCTCAATCTAGTGTCCGTGGTGGATTTTGATTTGTTCTCAGTTTGATTTTATCGTAGGTCTCGATGTATAGAAAACCAGACATGTGAGAGGATTTTTTTCCTCCTACGTGACGGACAAGAGTTTCGTTTCGTTCCGGCTCTTTTCTTTTATTTCAAATCAATCTTTTACCTAATCTGCATCACCTTATAAATAGTCAGAGAAGGCCGGACGAAACCAAAAAAAACAGGCAGAAATTTTGCCTCTTTATTATTATTATTATTATTACTAGTAAAACATGCCCGTGCGTTGCAACAGGTAAAAAATAATTAAAATTTTATTAGAAAATAAAAAAAAATAGTAAACAGATAAGAAGGTATAGAAGATAGATTTTTAGTATAAAGATAGGGATATAGAATTTGAGATCCACTAAAGGAAACTCTTATAATTCTATAAATACATGTATATATATTATACTTGCTGATTTGTTTTTTTAAAACAAAAAAGTAAATAAAAAGCAACTTACGCACAAACCACACACACAAGATCAGAGAGAGAAAAGCACGCACGGCCACCTTTTTTTAGCAACAGCATGCACGGCCACCATCTTAATCTCTCTATGGGCCTGTTTGGGAGAGCTGTGCTTCCTGATTCTCCAGCTGTGCTCCCAGATTCTCTGGTGAAGTCATTCTGTGGCTGAAAGTAGATTCTCTTTGATTCTTTAGCCTAAACTCTCAAAATCAGCATAGAGAATCACTTCACAGAATCAGGTGAAGCTACTTTTTTTCAGCTCTCAGCCTCCTAGTTCATTTCAGAAAATCACTTCACAGAATCAGCAAAGAATCACTTCACACTGAAAAATGCGTTTGACAGCCAGGGAGTGATTCTCCCTGAGAATCAGCTCCGTGGAGCTCTCCCAAACGCACCCTATGACTCTCTTCTCTTACTCTCTTAGCTCTCCCCTCGGTGCTCCAGCAAGGCCTAAGGCCCAGGAACAGATTGAAGGCCCAATTCTCTTTGTATAGATATATAAAACCTGTAACTCTAGTCTTATCCTTTTGTTCCCAATCTCAGCCGCCGCTCTGAAATCTCTCAGCGGCTAGCACCACCACTTGAGCAGCCATAATTCAGCACCGCAGCCGCTGCTCACCGGAGACGGGAGAGGACCAAGATGTCGGCTAGCTTCTTCACGCAGTCATGGTGCATCCTCACATGCATCTCCAACAGCTGACCATCAGGCGGACCTATCTCTAGCTACGGCTCACAAGGACATGGCTTTGGCGGCAGCAGGTGAGGGCGTGTCCACCGCGGATCGCGTGGTCCGCGCTCAGGCGGCGGCGGCGGAGCTCGCGTAGGCCACAGACTCGGCGACGGTTGGCGAGAGCGCGTTTCTAGCGGGTCGCGAGGGGCTCGTGTCCGCCGCCGCTGGTGGATCTCGCGCAGGCCACACTTGGGCGGTGGCGGTAGAGCTCGTCCATGTCGCGCTCAGGCGGATCTGGCTGGACCGGTCGGTGGCGGGTTCTACGGCGAGGAGGCCATCGAGATCTGGTGAGCGTGGTCTAGGACGCTGCAACCAGACCGTGACGTGACGACGGGTGTCTCCGCGACCTCATGCTTCGACGTTGTTGCGCCGCTTTGGAGTCGGGATCCCCTGATCTCGTGCCTTTTTTGACGCCGGTTCCGTGACTCGCTGCGGCAGCATCACGACCTCATGCTTTAGCGGTGCTGCACCGCTCCAAAGTTGCGATCCACTCGGCCCCATTCCTTTTTTTCTTTGATTTTTTTGTTGGTGCTGCACGTAATTTATGTGGTTGTGTTTGTGTTTCTCGATTTATATTTGGAATTGGATATGGTTACACATGAATATGGAGACGGATCAATTTGGTATGTGATTTGTCGTGTATTATTGATTTGGAAGAAGTTCTGCAGGTCGTGTCCGTCTCCAACTCTTGTGCTTATATCGGTTTGTACCGTAACTTCGCAGGAGGCCAGACGAAAAAAGAGAAATTTTGCCTCTTGTAAACAGATTAGCGGAAATTTTGCCTCTTTATTATTATATATAGATATAGAAGATGTAAGCAGATTAGGACTTCTATTCATCTTTACATTCACAGAGTTAGTTATAGAAGGCCATACCAAAAAAATGGTACCAAAAAATAGACGGAAATTTTGCCTCTTTATTATTATATATATATATAATATATAATATATATATATAATTAAAATTAAAATTAAAATTAAAAAAAGGTATAAGATAAGATAAGATTATATATATTATATATATAGGTATATATATAGATATATAGATATAGATTAGGTAGGTAGACATATATTTTTTTTGTTACAACGTAGGCCAGAAAACCGACCGTCCTAGACTCGACTGCGGGGAGCCGAAGACTCGTAGCAGGCCGCCTGGCAAGCCGACGCCGACTCGATTAGATACGAACCCACACGCACGCGTCGGACTCGAACCAATTCTGGGTCTACAAAGGCCGGCCGCACATCCAACAGATCTCCAGCCAGACCATCCAATGCAACTCCAAGCCAGGGTACACATTCCGGCGATCGACGGCGAGATGGACGTGATGGCCATGGCCGCCGCCTCCGCCGACAAGAGCGAGCTCTCGCCGGCGGCGCACGATCAGACGACGCAGGCCGCCGCCGCCCGCGTCAAGTACGACGGCGTGGTGTTCACGGTGACGGAGCGCAACGAGGTGGCCCAGGTGGGGAGGGGCGGCGCGGCGCGCGTGCTGGCCAGCGAGAGCTTCTTCGACGCGGCCACGTGCACGAGGCGGCACTTCGTCGACGTGCAGGAGAAGGCCGAGGCCATGCTCTTCTTGGTGTCCGTGCGCGAGGACCAGCGCCGAATCGTCGCCGTACGGAGGTTTTCCTAGGGTTTATGTTCCGATCCGACGGCAACGGGTTTTTTGAACACTCAAACTGTATAGTACTCGCATGTCGGGTTACAGGGATTTGTTACTAGTTCGAAGCAATGTAATTACCAGTTTTTGTGAATCGTCGCGGAATCAGAGAGAGAGAGAGAGAGCTCGTGTCACACATCTGATCGATTATAGTACTTTCTCTATTCTAAATTATAAATTATCTTGAACTTGGAGAGTCAATAAATCTCAAATTTAATCAAAATTACAAATGAGAAATATAAAAATTTATAACATCAAATAGATATACTATAAAAGTATATAATTAATAAAGAATTTGATGATACTTAGTTACAATATTTGATACTTAGTTAAAATATTTGATGTGACGAGTGAAATGTTTTTGGATGAAAACTAAACCAGGTAAGTACAGTTACAAACTGCGCCTAATTAATAATAGTTGGCGTTCTGTTCTGTTCTTTTATATAGCAGAAATATATAGCCTAATAATACTTCGATCTTTCAGGCACACTGCGCGCTAGGTGGCTCACGAGACCTTTTCTGCGTGGGCTGACTTTGCGATGATCTTTCCGTTGCACTACTGCAGTGCAAACGCTTTTCCGGGCAGAGCCCAATGAGATATTGACCACTTCCAGAGTGTACAAGCCCAATTGTATAGTTCCATTCTTACAATTTAAGGCCCATTATTTTCCAGTGCAGGTGTTGGTTTTTTGTTTTTCTCGTTTATCAGATATACCATCATTTCCCTGATCTGAATAAAATGATACAACGCTGGTTCAGAATTCATGATCCCTCCAGAAAAAAATACAGTAGTTTGCTAGCTCCTTGCAATTGCAAAGTTAGCTAGCTCGTACATGCACAGAGCTGCTCTGAAGCAACCGCAACGCTGCACACGGTTCGCAAGAAAGTTCCTTTCCAAGATTCCACGTATCAGCAAGAACAAACAGCGTCCATGCTTTACCCAATCTGATGAAGGCTCAAGTGTGTCTTGGCCACTAAGGAAACTTAGCAACGCAAACCTAGGATTATTAACATGTACTCAAAGCACTGAAATAGCCCAGTTCATGATTGAATCATCAAGTGGGAAAAGCTAATGGATGCAGCAGTTGTACCTCATCCTTTTGCCTGCAGATCCTTTGAGCCTTTTCTACCGCTTTTCCAAGCACCATTGGCACCATCCATATTCCAACCTTGTCGCGTGCCCTTTCCAAATCACATGTCATCACACAATGAGAAAGATTCCTATCCATCATTAGTGATAACTTGTAGGTCTGCAGTCCAACTAATTAAGTTTCTTTCGATAGCGATTTATCGCATTCGCCTGAAGGAAATTGAACATCTCTTTCTTCCTTCTTGACAACATGAACCCCCCTAATCTGACTGACCCACAACTTTGACAAGGGCTGGAAAAAGGTGATCAGCCACTGTTGTCTGCCAACTTCTTTCAGAGTCACTTTCCATTTCTCCAGTCATTTGATCAGTTCTATACGCCGATCGTAGGGATTAGATCAATTTAGAAGCCACACATACATACTAAGTGCCTGCGTACACTATAGTGTTTATTTCAATGTGAAGTTATATTTATGATGACGATGTTAATTATTATATGATTCTTAACATTACACAGGATGACAGCACGCAGAGCTTGTTTCTGGCGTGACTTGCTTTGCTTTGTGATGTGACAAAGATCTAACTCTTCCTGAAAATAGTTGAGACCGGCTAGAACACTGTTGATCCATTGTTTATGCACATTCTAGATTTATGTCATCTGCTTGACTGCTTGTTGTTTTGTTAAAAGTTAGCAGGTGGGGTGATGTACTGATGTCTCCTCCGGATTTTTGGCTCAAGCATATCTCAATGGCTATGTAGCCTTTTTTTCAGTGCCCTCTTGCTCTTGGCAATTTGTTTCTAGCTTGTTCAGTTCTCAAGATAACATTATATTGTCAGAGACAATACGTGTACCTAACCTGCTCTTGTCTCAAAACAATATCCATGACGTTTTCAGCGGAGGATAGCTAGCTAGTATGTCAGGTGGTAGAGACTGATTGCGACATGTGGAATTTTTATCTGCAAACTGAGCCGCCAACATAAACAGTGCTCACTTTGTTTTCTTTGTTCATCACATTTTTCACATGGCTCTGATAATCTCTTTGCATTTCCATAATCTTTCCCACTTCGAAACTAACCAAAAGAACTACTGTTGTTTCACCCCTCAAATATACTACTTCATCTTTCAGACCGAATGATTAAACTTACCTATTTCCACCTAATGTCCAGATTTTGAGTGTGCTAGCCTGCATTTTTCAATTTGAAAATAACTTAGTGCTCCAACTTGTAATCTGAAAAGAGGAAAATACACCTCAGGTTCCCGAACTTGGCACGAGGTGTCAATCAGGTCCCCGAACTTTTAAAGTGATATCTGCAGGTCCTTAAACTTGGCAAACCGTGTCATCTAGGTCCCAAACTTTCAAGGTTGTTCACCACATATCCCTAAACTTGGCTGGTCGTGTCATCCTGATCCCAAACTTTTAAAATAATCACCGTAGGTCCCTCAACTTGGCTAACAGTGTCATTCTAGTCCAAATGTTATCTAACCCACTATAATAGCTATGTGATATACTAACTATACATTAAACTAACTATACGTTAAACGTGAATCTAACATGCATCAATTTATATAATTATTATTTTAATACTACTTGTATAGTTTTTTCATAAATTTTTATATAATTATATTATTATTTAATACTACAAACATAGTATTATTTTTAATACTACTTTTTTGCTGATGTAAATTATTTTATATTATTTTATTAATTAACCTTGACATGCTGATGTACGTTAAACGTGGATCTAACATGTGTCAATTAATTTATATATTATAAAATTATAAATTATATAAAATAATTTACATTAGCAAAAAGTAGTATTAAAAATAATACTATGTTTGTCATATTAAATAATAATATAATTATATAAAAATTTAGCAGCAAAAAAACTATACAACTAGTATTAAAATAATAATATAGTTATATAAAAATTTATCAGCAAAAAATAATACTATAAACTAGTATTAAAGTAATAATAATAATATAATTTTTATAAAAAAATATCAGTAAATAATATTATAGTTTAAACCTAAATTATCATTTTAAATTATTTTAATACTTATTTTTTGCTGATGTAAATTATTTTATATAGTTTACAATTTTATGATATATATTAATTGATGTAGGTTAGATTCACGATTAACGTATAGTTAGTTTAATGTATAGTTAGTATATCACATAGCTATTATAGTGGGTTAGATAACATTTGGACTAGAATGACACTGTTAGCCAAGTTGAGGGACCTACGGTGATTATTTTAAAAGTTTGGGACCAGGATGACACGACCAGCCAAGTTTAGGGATATGTGGTGAACAACCTTGAAAGTTTGGGACCTAGATGACACAGTTTGTCAAGTTTAGGGATCTGCAGATATCACTTTAAAAGTTCAGGGACCTGATTGACATCTCGTGCCAAGTTCGGGAACCTGAGCTGTATTTTCCTCATCTGAAAAACTACTGAACCAACTGTTGGAGATTCACAGCCTGTGCCAACTTGTGGTACTGCTAGCAGATCAAATCCAGACTTTTTTATTTGATGCCCTCACACACATGCCAAATCCTGTGCTGGTATTAATCAAACAGTATCTAGCACTGCAAATTGCAGAATACCATTATTTCAGATTCCAGCCACATGCATCAGCTTGCTACAAAACGGCATGCGCAGCCACAGACCACAGAGATAGTAGTCACATTTTCGATGCCTGCACGTGGATGCAAAATCACCAAAAGGAATTTTGAGCAGAGGAGATCGCACGAAAATGACAAACCAAAGAGTTATCCATGTCTAAATGTCTAATCCTGAAACTATCCCTAATACTCCCTCCGTCCAACAAAACATGCAACTATAGGTTCCGTGCCATGAAAAGTAACTTGCGTTTGACCAAATTTCCAGTAAATACTATTCACATTTACGACTCCAAATTAATTTATTAAAATAATACATTTCGTAACGAATCTAATGGTATTTATTTCATATCATAAATATTAATATATTTTTATCTATAATTAATCAAACTAGAGATACTAAACTATGACACTGTGCTAGAATTGCATGTTTTTATGGACGAAGGGAGTATGTAATATACAATTCAACGGATGCCAGCCCACTTGGTGACCCTGACTTCCACAACTGGGGCAAGCTGGCAGCAAACATAAGGCCCCAGAGGATCCTGACGACGCAGGCAACCTGACCACAGATAATTCGGTGTGTAACCCTACACCTAGGGCACAACTGAATATCGACAGTGTTGAGCAGCAACCATACAGTATGATCCAGCAGCACTGGCCATGCATGTATATATAGCTCTCAAACAATTCCTATCATGAAAATTGCTACTGACAAATGGCTGTCAAGCCATAAATGGCTCAAGTTCAGTGCATGGTTCTTTTTGGTTTCCTGCAGCTCATGAAACACGTAGCAGCAACTTGGACAGTGACAGTCCAATCCATTTGTTATTTCTTGCAACAGATAGCTAACCCATTTGAATGTATGAATGCCTTGGAAAACCTCACTTCCATGGTGGTGGTGTTGATTTGTGACCTGACCAAAAGGCTTTTGCGGGGTCCTCATATTGGGGGCAAGGATCTGGATTTCATTAAATCTGACAGGGAATCAGGGGTCTGATCAAGAGCTGACATGGACCCAGCTTGACACTGCCTGGCCTGTTTGGAGATGGCAGCCAGTGACTGTGAAACGATCATGTCCCCCATGTGAGCTCAATGGGTGAGCCGTAAAGGGATGACTAGACTGTGCCCCAGCCTCATGCAGACTGTCAGCTGCAATGGCTAGCTCATAAGACAGCTCTTAGAATTTTTGTTATATTTTAATACAAAGAAGAGAAGAGATAGCTCTTGCTCAAAAGCTAGGCTCATACATACATTTCAAGATCATGTGTGAATGTCGTAATATGGGCCTAATCATACTATGAGCTATTGCTAAGACTTAGTACTATTGGAGAGGTTGACTTAGAGTTAGCAGCTAGCTCGTACCACTGTGGGTGCCCTTAGGAATGCACAAGGAAAGCAAGCAATAAGTGAGTCCTTGTTAGTAGTAGAAAAAATCAAGCAAAAATAGTTGTTTGTTATCCTCCTTTCCTCTAAAATTGACTCCAGTCCATGTTAACCTACGACACACACTGCACCTGAAGTTAGAACCATGCATTGGATTTAATCTTATTAATCTGGGTTCAAATATAATTTTAACTAGGAATATATGCCCTGTTCGCTTGAGTTTATTAGTCAGAATCAGTTCTATATTTTAGCAGTGGAACAATATTTTTCTTTCACACAAATCAACTAAAATAATGTTTTTCAGTCACAAAACCATGAGCCAAAAAGGCCCATGCATCAAGTTTGGAACAACATAGTTAGTTTCTTTTTCAATTATTTATCTTTTCCTAAGTGTGTCATATGTATTTAGAAAACGGAGGGAGCTAGAGGTTTGCGGACTAGACACCTTTTCATGTTTGGACTGAAAAACATCATTTTCATCAAAAGCTGCTTTTCAATGACATCTGTTAGAATCGATATAAATTGGTGTAGAATATTTTTTTTGCAAAGAAATTGATCTACAACGTTGATTCATATATAGACAGGTAAACATCTCTGATTAAATAACTCCGAACGAAGCGCTGCTGGTATGGTATGCTAGCGCCTGAAGCTTAAAGTATTTCCAAGCTTAAAGCATTCAAATTATCATTTTACGGTGGTTGTAGGTGCTTTTAGGTTCCTCTTGGTTCCTAGGCAAGGTTATTACCTCTAATTAATTTTATGATTTAAAATTTTGCATCACGAAATGGAGGAAGACACAACACGGACGTATGGAAATGGAAACTTGCAACGAACAAATAAGCTGCTATGCATAGTATCTTTCATGGACCGATCGATCAGAACAAGATGATTGAACAAACAACAAGTACGACAACAGATGGATGGATCGGAGTCGGTCATGGGCTCAGTTTTCGTTGCGCCCAGGACGGCCTCCCAGACGTCCTCGGAGGCGGCGAGTTGAGGGACAGGTACGACACCAGGAGCTTGTTGAGTGCGCCGGCGTTGTAGATGCGCCGCCCAGCCACCATCTCCACCATCATGGAGCTTCGGAAATCAGCGTACGTATTGTGCGACCGCTTCACCACCGTCGTGCTTCCCGTGGCCGCCGACGCCACACCGACGCCGCACCTACTGCCAGTGCCATCACCCGACTCAAACACCATTTCTATCCTTAATTATATCAAAAAATTACGAAAAATAGAACAATTTCAATTTTTTTAGGTGCTAATCCCACCAATTTTAATGTGCGTCTAGTACATATAGTCCCACCATTTAATATGCACTTGGTTCGTCTCGGCACCTCTGTAAGTGGTTCCTCTCAGTGCCTCTGCCTTTTTAGCCGTCGGATCGCTCCTCGTAAGCCGTCTATTTTTCGGCAACCATTATAAAAATCTCTTATCATATACTAGAACATCAAGTCATCCACCCATGCTGATGATGACCTAAAATCTTACATTACATTATTAAAAGTTTCATGAAGAAATTTAGTATGTACAATTGAAACAATGCACATTTGCATACTTATAATCTCCATCCAGTTTTGATAAATTTACTAATTACTCTATATTCATCGTTGGATTGTTTATCTATGAGTTTGTGGTATGTATTTAGCTAAACTATAGCTTAAGTTATATTATCACCTATTGCTGTATTTTTTTTTCTAGACATCATACACATATATTTTGCTTTCAACTTTTGGTCTTATTAGTTATTGTATTTTTTTATCCACGTACTAAGTTCAAACTATAGTGCTTATTATTCAATTTTCCCTTTTTATATTCTAGTAAATATTGAACTCTATGTCCTTTATATAATAAGTGTACTTTATGGTTATTAAATTTTCAACAATATCATATAGTGACTTTTAAGACATAAATTTGAGGGATGTTTGGTCTATTTTTACAACTATATAGTTGTGTAACTTATATCCAAATTAAAGTGGTTAGATTATATTAAATTCCAATTGTGCAAACGAGTAATATTTGAACTAGAGAGGGTCGGAGGTGCCCCTAAAGGTCACCAATTTGCACCCTTATATTTCATAATAATATATGTGAGTACGCTAAAAGAAAAGTTAAGAGTCACTTTGAATTATCTTTCGTAATAATTGAGATGGTTAATTTAGATGCAGACTTTGTTCGCTTGAGCTACTTTGCTGGCTTTAATCTGTACAAATCAACCATGAAACAATGTTTTCATCTCACACAAAATAAGTCATACAAATCAAGAGAAGCCGTTTGCTGCTTGCAGCTCAAAAATTACTAAGGGTTACTTTATGTAGTATGAATAATAGAGGTAATGATCCGATTGCTATTATTGCCGATAATGATTATAGTTTACTAATAAATTAAAGGCCAAGTAATGCTTTTGATTTTATTTTTATTAGTAATCGCCTTTTTTCATAACAGAGGATTAACATAAAGGATAAGTAATAATATTAATATATTATATGCACTTTTAGTAAGAATTAGAGTTGGACCACCAATAGCATGGCATGTTCAAAGCACATCACTGGACAATAATTTTTTGATCGTTTCTAGGATCTTGACACAATATAGGTGGTACAACATGAAACATATCTTGGGCTTTTACCTGTATCATGTGTCTAGCAGTCACGTGCACTACTATAGAAAGCAACAAGAATAAATAGTTCAGAAGAGTGATATATAAACAACCGTCTCTGCTTGAAGCCAAGTAAAAAAAAAGCTTGTGCTGGCAGGACCAACGTGTATCGCGTGCCTAGCAGTCACGTGACGAACTGGTGTGTGTACCACAGTGCCTTGCGTTATGGTTACACTTGAGGAAGGCCTTGTTTAGATACACATGACCAATGCTTGGACGCCTGTATAGAGCATTAAATATTTGTAAAATAAATAACTAATTGTACTTTTAATATGGACATGTCGAGACGAATCTTTTAAGTCTACGTAGTCCATATTTAGACAAAGTTTGTCAAATAACAACGAAAGTGCTACAGTTCTAAACAAGGCCCTACATTCCAACATGATTTGAGTAGAAAAACGAATGAAGATTCATCAGACGACAACAAAGATTCCATGAATTTTTGGAGGTAGTCGCGTGGGCGAGGGGGGCCTTTCGGTGCGGCCACCCTGTGCCGGTGGCGTAGGTGTACGCTGATGAATAGGATGAATGATGGTGGATGGGGCATGCGACGCCACCGCCCGCCGGCCGCCGCCGCCGCAGCAACGAAAGCTGCCGAACAAGCGGGCCCTGGATGCCGCACGGAATCGCGCTTTCCACGAAAGCAAACCTGTCCGCTTCCACCGCCCGGCTGATCGATGCATTGCCAATTTGCCTAGCAGCCTGGCCTGCCCATGGCTCCATTTTTTTTATCATGCCGAAGCATGTTTTTCATTAAGCAGGAAGCATATCAAGTTCAGCTTGACAAGCAGTTAGCCTAAACTAACCAAATAACAGAAACAACAAATAGGAGACCCGATAGCCAGGTCCCTGAAGCAGTACAGATTAGGCCATGGTGAAGCGGAAATGATCAAGGGCCGCTAGGTGCCTATTATCAGCCGCGATCCATAGACTAAGCTCTTCTTGTACTTCCCCCATCTTTTTCCTTCCCATACATATACATATACATATATAAGAGCATCTTCAATAGTTTGGAAAAATGACTTGCTATTCTTGTTTTATTAGAAAAAGAAACGTTCTCCAACAGTTGCTAAATTTTTCCAAGTTGGAATCGGAGACCATCTACTTGCTATATTTAAGTCAGCTTCACTTGCTATCCGGCGTTTCTATGTTATTTTTATCAAGTTGGAATCCTCCGGCACTTCTCCCGCACCTACTTTTCTATGTTATTTTTACCAAACTATTGGAGATACATGGAAAATTTACTTGCCAAAAGTTTTAGCAAGTTGCTAAATGACAACTTTTACCAAGTCAATTTTTCCAAATAATTGGAGATGCTCTAAGTAGCTGCAATTTTTGTTCCTAGTTACTTGAAACCTTAGCTAAAGCCCTGTTTGTTTACGCAGCAGCTCAACGCGCGACCGTGATAAACGAACGCGGCTGTGAGCCCATGTTTGCGATTTCCTATCGCGTAGTTCAATATAATTCAAAATGAATTATTAGTGTCATTGGTATGTGGCTGCTAAGAAAGTTTTTTTCACAACAATATATACTTATCAAAATTCATGTGTATACACTTGTTCTTGAGACTTTGTTTTTAGCCTTCTTTTTGGACTTCGTCCCATCTTGTATTCTTGCTACTTTGCTCCACATTTACCTTTATAAAAGGCAGTACTTTGACTTGGGCTACATCTTTAGCTTCTGCAAGCACAACTTGCCAAATGAACAATGGGGTAAGAGTAGAGACCGATCCCTAACAAGTTTTGTATTAATCATCGCTATAACTTTTATATTTTACAAGAAACTATCATGCGACGAATGAATGACAATTGCTTCATAAAACTTATGTGTTGAGGAAAAACAAAAACTGCGTCATGCTAAAATTCGTGGTTAAGAAAATAGGTTACAATGATATATATGCCAGTTATTTTAGCGCCCATGTACACCATGCCTCCCCGTGTCAGGATTGGGTAATTTGCGCGTCTGCTGCCTTCCTTGGATGTGGTAGCCATTTCTCAGGCTCCCTCTCCGGAATCGAACCCTAATTCTCCATCACCCGTCACCACCATGGTAGGCCCCTATCCTACCATCGAAAGTTGATAGGGCAGAAATTTGAATGATGCGTCACCGGCACGAGGGCCGTGCGATCCGTCAAGTTATCATGAATCATCGGATCAGCGAGCAGAGCCTGCCATCATATGTGATATTACCATGCATCTCTTGCTCTTCTATAGCAACAATTGTTAAGGGTTAGCTTCTCGTGATTGAGTGTTAGCTACTATACACATTATTAAATTTAGCTTCTTTGAACGAATTCTTGTTTGTTTTCTTCTTTTAATTCATTCTTATTAGTATGGACCCGGCCCCTCATGTCCCTTAAAAAAACATGTATGAATCACATCTGAAAACAAAACTCCTTTCGCTGATCTCCTCTTGGATGAATATTCTTTTGAAGGTATCTTGCTCACCAACAAAACCATGCGGCAGATGCATGCCAAAAAGCCTGCGGTTTCCACATGCTCGTTAGTTAGGTCTTTGGTGTTGCTTGCTTATCTATACCTAATCTTCAACCGTCTCTTAAAGAGAATGAATTTATTATTTTGTTACGAACTTGTGGTATTTTATTTGCATGCTCATTGGTCATTGCCGCAGCACTGGTAGCCTACAGCACATTGCACATGACTGAGCAACAAACTCATTATTTATCATGAGATAAATATTAATGAAAACAGTCTTCTTGCCCATCAGTGATGACGTGCACACCATGAGTCCTTTATCCAATATCCGATAGGACAACAAATTGGACTAAATATATTTGCCGTCAAAGGACTACTAGTTTATGTAATGTAATTTGGACACGTTCAATAATTAATTGTTTGGTTAATTCCCTTTGTTTCAAGTGGATAAAAGTATTTATTTTATTTCTAAAATGATTTTTTATGCCTACCAAGTTCAAGTTAGCTAAACAAGCAACAGCTAGATGTAGAGCTGACATGGCTTCGTGCATGAATGACAGAACTTTGAATGAACATAAGAGCCAATTATTTGTGTCCTATTTGGTGTGCCCCATTATTGTTGACCAACTGTTTCACATTTCTTTCAAGAGGACCGAAAAACAATATTTTTATAGTGGTAGAAACAGCTAGCAGGGCAGAGCTGACATGGCTTCATGCATGCAGGACACAACTTCTAATCTAGTTTGACCAAAAAAAGTATTGTGGATAAATGACAACTAGGACAAAATAAATTTTAAAATATTTGGTAGCATGTAATCTGGCTTACGAGGTCGTGAAATATGCTGCCTGTTGTGCATAAGTGCCCCAAGCACCTTGCAGGAGCCACCAATTTGAAAAGGCCTTGAAAGAAAATGAATAAAGAATATAATGAGGAATAGGCTGTTTTTCATTTATGTCTTATTACAGAGTCCAGTTAAAGCCAGCAAATTCTTCAGTCTTCGCGGCCATCTCTTAAGTCCAGATCACGCGATGAGGCGAATTGACTATTGAGAAATTAGAGTCCAAACCAAATAAAATTTGGAAACGTACACTGCTATAAAAAAACTCTATAGGGGCGGCTCCGGACAATTTGTAGGAGTGATTTTTCTAGCCATCCATACAAAAGTTAGAAACATTTCTATAAATCAACGTTTTATTGGAACAGTTCTTAAGTCGCTCCTACAAATTAATTTTGTGGGAGACGGCTGAATATTTGTATGAACAACTAGAAATCGGGTCATTACTACAATCTGTTTTCCACAATCACAAATTCAGGTAAAAAAGTAACAAAAAAACAATTTTATAGGAGACGTTGAGTATTTATAGGAACGGCTGAAAATCGGATCACCCCTATAAATTCGTTTCTTAGAAATCACAAATTTATTAGGTCAAAAAATAGCAAAAGAAAAATTTTAGAAGGCCCCACCAAGCAGCCACATGCTTGCAAGCGTGGGAGTTCAAAACCCAAAATCTCATCCTCACATGTTACCCATCTACCACTCCACCCTACAATTACTTGTGTTAATACTACATATCCTTTCTCCTCATATAGTGGGAGGTCTTGAGTTCGAATACTCATACTCACACCTTTTTTTCTCCGTATAAACACCTTTAGTCCCGGTTGTAGAGAACTGGGACTAAAAATGAGGACCTTTAGTGCCGATTACGTAGTCCCGGTTCTATAACTGGGACTAGAGGGACTTACCAACCGGGGCTAAAGCCCATGCTTATACCAGTGATATTATACTGAATTGAATTTAAAAAGAGTGAGACTCTAAACAAATTTAGATAAAAAGTTATCGACTATAAAGTTTTATAACTTTTTGAGATCTACAACTTTGGTTTTGGTAATTTCTTCGTCTAACGTTTCAAAAATCTAAATTTTAAATGTACCAACTTTAGATGTAATTATCCTTAGCTAGATGATTTTAAATGGAAAAATTATCAACTATAAAGTTACACTACTATACAAAATCTTTTGCGAGATACTTGGATTTTCTTTACCGTGGCGGGCAAAAAGACAAACCGCCACAGTTAATGCTCCGATTAACCGTGGTGGGGGTTTTCTATTAACCGAGATGGTTATGAGCAACCGCCTCACAAAATCGATTAACCGAGACGGGCATTGTAATTCCAACCGCCTCGGTTAATTTAGCCCAGCAGCCAACCCATCTCGGCTCGTTAACCAAATGATGATATATATACCACATTTTAGGGTTGCCCCTCAGCGCCCATCTCAGCTCCTCAGCGTCGCTCCACCGCTCCCTAGCCCCACAACGCCACTCCCTCTCTCATGGCGTCCCTCAGCACTCCCTCTCTCATGGTGCCGCTCCCTCCTCTCCCCTGCCTCCCTTTCTCAGGCGAGGCCGCACCGCGTGCGGGGTGGAGCCGGCGCATGCATGGCGGGCGTGGCGAGGCGTCGCCCCTCTCTCTCCATGGCGCCGGTGAGCAGGGGTCCCGACTCCCTCCATATCCAAGGCGGCGCCCCTCTCCCTCTATGGCGTCGGCGAGCAGGGGTCCCGGCGAGCTCCTCCGACCTCTTCAGTGGCGGATCCATCCTCTCCGGCGACCACCACGGCGGATCTGACCTCCCTAGTGGCGGATCCGTCCACACTGGCGATAGATCTGGTCTTCTCGGTGGCGGATCCATCCTCTCCCGTGACCACCACGACAGATCCGACCACTCCGTTGGTGGATCCGGCCTCCCCGATGGTGGATCCAGCCTTTCCGGTGACCACCACGGCGAATACGGCCTCGTCCTCGGTGGCAGATCCGTCCTCCCCGGTGGCGAATGCGTCCTTTCTGGCGACCACCACGACATCACGAGGGTCCACAACGAGCACCACAGTGGATGAAGCGGCAGCGGGCTTGGATCTGGGCCTTTTCAATTTTTTTTGTTTTTTCATGATTTACGGTGGCGGGTGACCAACCGCCACGGTAAATCAACTATTTGTCGTGACCTTTCACGTCGTGGTGGTTTGAAAAACTGCCATGGTTAATCGAGTTTGCCCGCTATGGTAAATGTTTTTAGTAGTAGTGTTATATAATTAACTTTTGAGACTACAACTTTAGTTTTTGTTGTTTCGTTTAAAAAAATCAAATCTCAAATGTGACAAATTCAAACATAATTTTTCATGCATACAAATAAAAAAGTTATCTACTATAGAAAGTTGGATAACCTTTTGAGATCTATAATTTTCATTTTGGTCGCTTCTCTGTTCGAGATCATTTGAAAATTTTGAATTTCAAATGTGACAAATTCAAGCATATTTTTTCATGCATAGATGATTTCAAATACAAAAGTTGTCAACTATAAAGTTGCATAACTTTTCAAGATCTACAACTATTGTTTTGGTTGTTTCTATATCCAAGGTCGTTTAGAAAATACTTCAATACATATTTTTTTTTACTATTTGGCTCTCATTTATAGAGGTGGATCTGGATCTAGCCGTCGGACCGGTTTGATCTAGAGTCGTCTCTATAAATAGGGCAATTTGTAAAGGCGATTAAAAATACCAGCAGCCCCTACAAATAAGTTTATCAGGGTGGCTCGTTTTGAACCGCTCCTATAAAAAAGAGGTGGTGTTACAAATTTTTTTAGTAGCGATATCAAGAAAATGATCCAAAGCAACATACGAATATATGTTGCCCGCTAGTATGTGTTTAGACATCACTTGAAGTGTCGTGCAGTGTGGCTTAGCTAGTGACTAGTAATAACCCTCAAGGTATTTATATAGATGTTTCCCTTAAACTAGTACATCGTTTTGGATTATTCTACATTATACAAATCTCTGTAAATTGTCTCTTATATAATCAGGTACACATTGTTCTTGATTCTTGTTTCAAAACCTTTTTTTAGTTTTAACCATTAATTTCTAAAAAAATTATAAGAAGAATTGACAATGTAGGAGAAGCTTTACTAGATTTTTTTTATAAATACTTACATATATTTATATTGCTTTAAGATATTGCTAGTCATAGTTATGTCCTAATGACCATATATTTTCAGTCATATGAATTATTAAAGTATCAATACACCGTTCCATTATGGTCCGAATATGGACTAAACACGCTACCCATGGGGTAAATAAATGGGCAAAACCCTTCACCCATTGGGTATAGGATATTGGAACGTTATAGCAGTCCTCATAGCCGGAGGGTCACATAGATATTCTACCTTCCTTGATACAAAATCTAAGTAGTCCAGCCCAAATGGTAGAAACCCTAAATATTTAATCCCTCTCATTCCACTCCCCACCCCTCCGGCATGCCAACAGCCCCCACGACCATAGCTCGCCTCCCACCAGCCCACCATCCACATTCCACAACACGCCTAAATTTATGTGATCTTAGCGCACTCACAATGCAGACTCTACTTAGAGTCTAAATTTATTTATTACCTCAAAGTTATCATAGATTTGAAGTCTAAATAAGTCTTGGAGTCTTGTTTTTTCTTCCTCTCTCTTCAATGACTACATTGTCACATCAGTAAAATACAATAAATAGGAGCGTAATAAATAGATTTAGACTCTATGATAGAGTCTGCATTGTGAGTGTCCTTAGATAATTTATTGCGGTGTGGAGGGTGATTCGTTGGGTCTAATTTACCTAGCAAGGTATTGCATAGGGTACAAGGTTTAGAGTTTAAGGTGGTATTATATTTTTTTGGTGGAGATATGTGATATCAATATCCGATGGGACTTACCTATTGTCATCTCTAAGTATTGCCATCTCTAAGTATGGAGCTCCAATTCAAGATATATTGGATGAAATGATATAATCGTTAATATAAATCGTCGAGATATAAGTTATTTAGATGACTGTAGCAAAGTGTACGTTTAGTTTCTTACATTTTGCTATGATAATAATAACCTAAAAGGAGCAGAGAATAAACGTGAGCAGACACACGGATGCAGGTGCAGGACGTGATGCGTGTATGACCTGATCAAATAATGAACGAACCCGTGCTACCAACCCTGGTTCGTACTGCTCGCATCGATTCAATCCACGGATGCAGCTGCAGGACATGATGCGATGCAGCACACTGTATTCGCAGCACGGGTGCAAATCATCTGAATTCTATGAAGCCCATGATGAAGGTGAGGACCGCAGACACGCAGTGGCTGCATGCCCGGTGGTGGCTCCGGGCATGAGCTACTGCCCCTACTGCTCACATGCCAAACCACTCTCTGTCCCTATGTTAAAATCAGCGGCAGTAAAGAAGGTACGCGCTCTTAATTATGTTTTGATTAGCCATGCACTAATGACTCGCTTGATCCATCTCTTGTACGGGATAAATTGAAGTGTATGGTTTGATGTTAATTTCCCCGCATTTTTTTAAGAAAAAAAAGAGTTAAATTCTATTTGAATCTTTGAAAGACACACGACCATCCATTATTACAACGATGCAGCTGCTTTATTATCCCCTAATACTGAACTAACAAAAAGCAATAAAATATTGGAAACAAAATAGATAATTTGAAAGGCCAACTAATAAGCCCTCAAGCCTATGAGATCACCCATGCTTAACAAAGATCTCCGTTACACGGTTGTTTTCAAAAAAACAAACACACACACACACAAGACCACTCCATGGTCACCATCTGTTCTTATTTTAAATGGATGTGGATATTTTTATTTTCTTTTTCTTTGAAGAGTTTTTCTTACCGGACACCGCCTTATGCCATTCACCAATAATGTGATCCACATCCTCCCGTCTAGATTCTCTTCAATAATGCCTCTACATATAAGAGTTAAATAATTTTTTCTCATTGTCCTCGTCCTCATCAGATTCCTGATCAGCTGTGACCCGTTGCTTTTGATTTCTAGCAAGGAGCCTGCCTAACTCTTCTTCCAAAGCTAATATGCGACACACCCTTGAAAATATTGTTTGAATAATTAACGGTACCCAAATTCTGAATATTCTATTTTTTTCCTTGTGAACAAAATTCTGAATATTCCAAGTTGCGCAAGAATCAAAAACTGATAAAATAGAACTGCCAAAGGACAAACCATATCGTTAGCAGCAGGTTCTTCAAAATTCCTGATGGCGACTAAGCGCTCAGCCCTCTACAGAAAATCTTCATCCCATCCTTGCTTGAATCAAAAAAAAAAAAACAAGAAGTGTGCTTAGCATTTTCACATGGATGCATGATGGTCGCATCAGCGTGCTACCCAGGGCTTTTGCAACGCAAGTGTGACCATTTGAGGAGCCTCTGGCGCACACGCGCACATATATATCATATATCCGTGTACTATACGAACCGGCCGTGCCGTTCATGGCATGCACGTATCACCGCGGATCGATGGGCGATGAGCCATATGATCGATATGATGCTTCCATTTGCGCGTATGTATAGTATACGGTGATGAGAGGGGGATCGGCGGCTAGCCGACCAATCGGCCGGCCCAGCGGCCGCGGCCGCGGCGCGCGTGCCTTCTCTCCAATCGGCGGCGCACCACCAGTCCACCACCACCACCACTTGAGGAGCCTTCTTGGCCGCCGGGCAGTGACAGTGAGATAAGTCAGCGACTCAGCGGTCAGCGCTCACCATGGAAACTTGGATGCCGGGTATGTAATACTGTATAATGATATATACTACTGGCCTACACTGCACGGCAGGGTTAAATATCGCTACTATAGTGTGTGTGATGTGTAGCAAACCTGAGAGGACGTACCACTTCGGCACGACCACTCTATTTTCTTCAATTCTCAATTGCCAGAAGACAAAGCGTCGGGGCCCGGATGGCCGGATGGCTTCACAGGAATCTTTTTCAAGAAATGCTGGCTAGCAATCAGCAAATAAATCTGACATCATAATATATAGCCGCAGTACGTCGATAGCTTCCACAACGACATCCGCTAGCTGCTGTGTGCTGAGACTGCTGACCTCAACCTTGTCAACATTTTGGCAAATATCGTACGTCCTCACCCCAAAGAAGGATGGTGTGCGAAAGGATCCAACGCTTTGGGCCAATGAGCTTGATCCAGTCACAAAAAGTCATAACAAAAATATGAGGAAAAACGCCAGCCTAATTATTGCTTATGAAGCTGGACATCTCGAAAGCTTTATAATAATTTCGGTACTATAGAAAACTCAGGGTGCGGCGTTGCCGCGCCATCTCGGAAGATATTACTGGTGATTTTTTTTCTCGATGACACAGAGACTTTGGAGAAACCATATTAAAGATTTGTCTTGTGGTGACTGGGCTTCCCTGATTTGTTGAAAATAAGCAGGGTAATGTTTCCATAAAAAGTGGATAATTTAGATCTTATTAATATGTTTCATGAAATAATAGTCTCGGAGAAAATCTCTTTTTTTCGAGACGAAAGAAGAATTGTATTAAATTATAGTTGGGTACATCATCGTATTACAGGTATTCTGGAAAAAACGTGTATCCAGAAACTGATTCTCATTTATATTATACCCACGCTGTGAAAGGCTCAAACTCTCAAATCTAAACCTGATTGACGCTTCGTATAGATGACCGCACAGGCAAATACTCGGCAACAGTTGTTTTTGGCCTGAGAACAGATGCCCAACGGACGGCCAACATTCCTGCAGGCGGAGTTGAGAAATTTCTTCTTCCTTGTATCTTCCTTTTTCTTCTTTCTGCCACCGAAGAATGAAGAAGACTGATCTGAAAATTATTCTCTCTAGTCCTTCATCGTGGCCACATCCAACCACAACAAAACGAAGAAGGGACCGGAGAAAATTATTCCATGACGGCGACATCATCTCCGTCTTGATGTCGAAGCCCGGAAACAAAAGTCTCCATGTTGTCTTGTTGTAGATGTTGACGCCGAAGTTGTTGCCCTCATCTTCAACAGAGCCACCATGGAGAGACCAGATCCACCCTACCTCCTCGCCGTCGCCGGAAAGGAGGAGGAGGAAATACACCCCCAATACCAAGATTCTTGGCATGGAGAAACTCTAACTTTAGAAGACTCGATCTACTAAAAAAACTTATTAAAAACGATGGATCCCCACTCCCTCCGACCTCCGGCGAGATACCGGAGGGGAAGGGAGGGGGACCAATGGTAAAGAAGATAGAGGCGGCGGCGGCGCTCTAAGCCCTAGGAGGCGGCGTGTTTTCTGAGCGGTCACCGCCTATTGGGTAATCTAAGATACAGCTGTACGTGTAGAAGAAATGCGGCCAGAAAATCTCTTATGTTTAGATCGTTCGTTGTCATTAGTTTATGCAATGCTATCTAATGTAATGTTATCTCAAAAATAGTTGTCAAATACGTAACAAAACAACACAAATAGTTGTGAAGTGAATGTGTGACACAACAAACACATATGCAATTGTCAGACTTTTTTGAATTTTCTTACAGGTTAATGAAGTTATAAAAAAATGAATCTTCCATATATGAAACCTTTTTTCTGAAAATTATGTCGACATATATTCATTTTGCGGTATGGTTTTGGATAATGTATGTTGTCTTCTTGAAAGTATCATGTGTTTCTAGGCAAAGAACCACCATGGTTAATAGAGGATTGGGCTTCAAGATGTCTGAAGGACCGAGAAAGCACTAGCAAGGCGACCAGAGGGGGGTGAATGGGAGCTCAAAAATTTCTCTCGAAACTTTGGCCAAATGTCCCAAAATCAATCCCGAGAAACTGCGACCGAAACCGTGATGCCCACGACCCTTGGAAGAGGGTGGATGATCCCTAGGATCACAGCGAGGCACCACGAGAAGATAGCAAACCAAACACCAAAAGCTCCGGCTCGAACACCACCCCAAAAACCAAGTCCCGAACGTAGATTGACGGCTACGTCGAGAAACTCCTAAATACCTATGCTAACAAGTAGCAAAGATACCTAGAGAGGTTCCTTGGTCAACTCTAGGGCCAAACGAGAAGTCCGGAAACCAAGCGAACAAGCCGAGAGAGCAAACGCACTAAACCGGAGCAAACAGCCGATTCCCGGACTGTCCGCCAGCACGGTCGCGGACTGTCTGCCCAGTGGCGGACTGTCCGGGCTCAGGTCGCGGACTGTCCGTCGGCCAGATGAGCAAAACTGAAGTGCTGCTGCAAGTCTCCTGGACGTTCCCGGGCTGTCCGCGGCTTTGAACTGCGGACTGTCCGCCGTTCAAACAAAAGCCAAATCAGCCGAAGAACAGTGCCACTGGTCTGGCTCGTCCCCGACGCGCGGACTGTCCGCGCCCTGAGTGGCGGACTGTCCGCAGTCACTCAGGGAGGGCGATTTTGATCGCCCTTCTCCCAAATCTTCTCCAAATGGATTCAAATCAAAATCCCATGTTCCCAAACTTGGAGAGGATGATCAGGGAGTAGTTAGGAGACTATCTCCAAGAAATCATCCGCTCAAATCGAGTCAATTACCGGGAAATCAAAAGGGGAGGAGGATGAACCAAAAAGCGCCACGAAAACGAAATCAACCCGATCTACTTGCTCGTAGGGAGATAGATGAATTCCTTCGGTGGAAATGATCTCCTTTCAAATATGAACAAGTTGATTCAAACGGATTTCGCAAAGACGCTCAGGAGAGAGAGATCGAGTGACGGGAAAAACGCGGAGAAACGAAGAACGCGAAGAACACGAACAAAAACGTGAATCAACACATCGATCTGCAACCGTGTGGCTACCACACGCTACAACAGTGAGGTTACGGCCTCACTTTCTCAAAATCTCCAGTACACAGAGGTATGGTTCTCTGCGGATCTCAGCTAGCTACAGCAGGGGATTGGGAGAGCAGGAAACCCTAGAAGCAAAGAGCAAATGACTGAGATAGGAAGGGAGGAGGGTGTCTCCCTCTACTTATCCTAATTTCTAATTCCTACTCTACCCCTCTCTAATTACAGAGCGAACCAGCTAAACCCTAAGGTTATTCTGGACCAACTCGGTGGTAGGTGTATCCGATGGCCACGCCTGCACAACTCGTAGCGTTGCCTCGACGCAACCTCCCGATTGCCGCCACGTGCCGCCCTCGCTCTGCACCCCCGGTTTTGTGGCCCAAACCGGGAAACCAGCCTTTTCCAGCCAACCCCCAGTTTTGAGGCCCAAACCGGGAAACCAGCCCACCAGCTTCTGAGTTTTGAGGCCAAACTCAGCAAACCCTCAGCGCCCAGGTTTTGAGGCCCAAACCTGGAAACCGTCCTCAGCCCGAGTTTTGTGGCCAAACTCGGAAACCCTCAGCCCGAGTTTTGTGGCCAAACTCGGAAACCATCCACGCCCAGGTTTTGAGGCCCAAACCTGGAAACCGTCCACCCGATGGTTTTTCTCTGGCTCAACCACCAAACCGAAGCCGTAGATGGGATGCACCTCCCGTGCACCCCGTCCACCGACACGTGTCCCCAAGTCCACGACTCAGGCAACACATGACCGCAAGTCTTTGCTCGTCGCTGTCCCAGGCTGCCAGCCACCACAGCTGATCCTCGGGCCTCTGGTCCCTCAGTCCAACCCTCACGTCCGCCCTTCGCCACTCTCGGTCCATTGGCACGGCACGTCTCTACTTGACCTTCACCTCGCCTTTGATCACTGTATCCGTGCTCGACACCTGCACAACACAAGCCAAAGAACATGCGCATCATCCCAGTTGACAATCACTCATCACTCAGAGACCCGACATACACCCATGTATCCGCAATGTCGAGTATTTTAAAAATTTTGTTAGGATAAGAAAACACAAATTGAAATAAAAAAACACAGCTAAAAGCTTCAATTTCTAAGCTTGTGCCAGTTTTGAGAAGCATCTCTCTTTTAGATGACAATACGTCACATTTAACTTGTCATGACGATCGGAAAATCTGTCATGTATCTCACGTCATATATTTGCTGGACCAACTGGAGCTGTCACTGATTGTCATTTCATTTCGTCAAAAAATAGGGGAAATGTTTTTAAAATTAGGGGAGGGGCCCCACTAGCTAGCTACACCACCCATCTACTCTAATCGTATTTTTTTGTATTTTTTGTGATTTTTTTTGCACTTTGCATTAAAAAAAGATTCGAACTAGCGCAACCTCTCGCACATGCGCGTGTAACCTCCATTACCACTCCACCCCTTTGTCATTTGTGTCTATATTCCATTTCAATTTCTCTCATATTATGCTAAACCAGGTGTAAATTGCTTGTTTGATGCTCTAAACGAATTCAAATCAAAAAGTTGTCAACTACAAAGTTTCATAACTTTTCGAGATCTACACTTTTTGTTTAGAAAGTTTCTCCATCCGAGGTCATTTATAAAATTTGAATTTCAAATTTGAGAAATTTTAAATGTAGTTTTCATTAACAAGATGGTTTCAAATTAAAAATTTATCAACTAGAAAGTTTCGTAACTTTTTGAGATTTATGACTTTCATTTTGGCTATTTTTCATCTGAGGTATTTTAAAAATTTTGAATTTCAAAATTTTTAAATTTAAATACAGTTTTGCATGACTACATGATTTCAAATTAAAAGTTGTTAACTACAAAGTTTCATAAATTTTTGAGCTTTTCAACTTTTATAGATCTTTTAAAAAACAAGGCCCATGTTGGCAAAAAAACAAGGTCCATGTTGGCAGGCCATATCAACGTCATATTGGATGTTGAGCTGTGACGAAACGAAAGTATCTGTCGTAGATCTACCACTCAATTGCTAAGAGCAACTCCAGCAGATCTACCACTCAATTGCTAAGAGCAACTCCAGCAGTATCTCTCAAAACAAGATCCCTACTTTTTATTTGAGTGCTTCCCCTATTTTTGAGGGTCCTGTTTTTTGGGCTGCACTCCAGCAATGGCCCTCAAAATAGAGCACTCAAAATTATTTAGACTGTCAATAACATGTGGGGTTTGGTTGTCATAGACTAACTCGGTCATGGGAGCTTAAGTCGGGCTTTTCATGTAAACTCGGCCGGTTGCGGGAGGTGAGGGAGGGGTGAGAGCGCAAAATCACGGATGAGAGCCGAGCTATTGGCCCAACAGGAATGAGGACTCAGGGAAGAATCTGAGAGCTCACTCAAATTTCAGGACCCTAGTAGAGGCCCTGCTGGAGCTCGTTTTTTTTATCTGAGCTCTCATATTTAGCTATGAGGGCCAAGGTAGAGGGCTGCTGGAGTTGCTCTAAGATATGCAAAAATAATCCGGTTGCCAACAATTGTGTAGACAAGTTGCCAAGTTACCTTCTATGTTCAATTCACCGGTTAACCTAGCCTGCAACTAGAAAACTAGCTGACCGAGAAGCTGAGGGGTGCAAGAATGGTGGACAAACATCACAAAAGAGCAAGACACACCTCGAAAAGCGATAAAAAATCTCATTCTCCTTGTCACTTGGGAAATTTGGAAGAAAAGAAATCCCAGAGTCTTCATGCATCGAGAAGCCTCGATGATTTCCCTTACCCTTAAGGGCCGGGGGAGTGTAAACTCTCTTCTATATCTCATTGAAATAGGTATAATCCCGTACCCTTTCGTTCGAAAAAAGTCTGATACATACTACATAAAAGTTTACAAAATCCAAGAAAAATGATGTCATATGCTTTTGATTCTCGGACAGTTTGTTACTAAATATTTACAATTCTATATGTTTGGACTAGCCTTTTAAAGTTCGATCAAATTTACTCCAAATATTGTATACTAAATTATGAAAATATATTTCATGACAAATCGTAACAATTGTTCATATAGTTACTTTTTCCTGTGACGTTTCCGCCACATATATCTACGTCGTCTACGTCTTTTAAGCAACCAATTAAACCGTCGATGGCACGTAAACCAGATCTAGTCTAGTGTGTACCTCTCAGGCTGACAGGACTAACAACTGCTACTGGCCGTACGCACGTATGCAGGGAGTATCTTGAGCTGCCAAAATTATTTGAAATGTTAATGTTATGCTAGCACTGCCAAGGCTGCTGACAGCATTGCTAACTAACGCTGATCTTGATAAGAGTACGTACATGTATGTATATGCATAATATGCTTCTTGTTTGACTAGATCGTGTTTACCCTGTTTTCGGTGAATTAAAATTAAGCCACTTTTTCAATTGCGCTTGTCTAGCTAAGTACTATGTTAAAAGCATTTATATTTGAAGACCTAGCTAGAGCTGTATCTGTACGTATTTCCATGTTTAACAAGTGTTAGTTTAGATCCAAATATATAGTTGAAGAGAGAGCTAGAAACAGTATTTCTCCTGATAATTTCTGGTAGGTATATTAATAAAAAGTAAATTGGTGTTCAGCAAAAATTTCATTCAGAAAAAAAAAAAACTAGCAGTATACTCCTGCTGATGGTGTTAAAAGGTCCCCAGTTTTTTTAAACAATTGCTTACGACCATGCTAACCTAATCTGAGATATGATGCAGCCACAAACGAGATTGATATGGTTGTCCATCTATCCGACCATGACACAGTGCATCCACTTTCGGTTTTCTAGTGGATCCGAAACTCCCTTCGACGATGTTGTCAAAAAAACAAAAAACTATTCCATGGCTCAAAAATACTCGTTTATTCTGACACCGACCTGTCGGGACACAAGGGTCGTCGTCCCAGATATTAGAGAGACTACTAGCGTAGGAGAGGCTGTGTAGGTTGCCCATTTTATGGATGGTCTATGTCCATAAAAAATCATGTTTGGCCAATGACTCCCGGGGAAATTTCAAAATGCAGCAGTCAATCTCGCAGGCCGCAACTTTTTTGAAACAAATTATTTCCACAAATTTTACTTTTTTTCTAAAAAAATATAAAATTATACTCACAATTTTTATGTATAATTTTTTGCGGACAAAGCTTATCTCAAATTTCATAGAAAGTTGTAAATTTATTCTCTTAAGTTTTATGTATACATGTGATTGTTTATGAATATACTTTATCACACGTAATTTATATATGATGTGTTTTGGGAGACGTTCAGGTAACATAAATGTATGCTAGGATGTATTTTCCTTATTTGGTGGTGTTTTTTTTATTTTACTAATAACATAACTTTGTGACATTTACATCGTACGTACATGATGTTTTATGATGTATTTTGTAATATTTTTATATAGTTTTAAAAATAAAAATTTTCTAAACTTTTTTTTATAAAAACGAAAAGTTAAAAAGTCATGATGAAAAGCTATGATAAGTTGTCACCTAAAAGTTATGAGCATAAATTATAAGTATAGATTTATAATTTCAAAATGGATAAAGTTATGCAATGTATTTTTAAAAAAATAAAAAAAAATGTTGAGGTCTTGTTTGGTTGCACACAAATATATTTCAATCCATATGGATTGGACTAGAATAAAGTGTAACGTAAACCAAAATATATTCCAATCTCTAAAACCACGTGAATTGAGATGTATTTGTGTGCAACCAAACAAGACGTAAAGGTACGAGATTAACATCTCTTTTTCTTGGGATTAATAGAAACCAGCGGTCGTTCACTGTTTAGTGGCCTATTATTGAATTTGTTCCTACCACGTATGTATAAAAGCGCCTTTTTAAGGTGCGATTCGGTGGAGGCGCATCAACTTTTGAGGGCTTGCCAGCAACGCCTTTAGGAAACAGCCATGTGTAAATGTTTAGCAAATTGTTTGAGCAAAACAGCGAATGATAGTTAGATTATATTTGTTGGGGGAAGAGATCCTCGGCAAGCGACGCCCGCGAGCTATCATGGAGAACCAACCCTCGTCTGTCCGACAGCTTTCGAGAACCTTCGCCACTAGCATGGCCCTCGGGCCAGTTTGTGTTTTCGACCTGCAGGGAAAGAAACCGTAGGAGCACAAGAGCTCGGCGCGTGGCAGACAAAGCTTGTTTTCAGTTTTAGAGGCGAAGGTTTCCCGAGCGCGTGGCTGATTTCTTTACCCTCGCGAAGGTGCGCGCGTGTCCGGCGGCGGCGGACAGGATGAAGGGAGGCTAGGGTTTCTGCACCTTTCTGTGTTTGTACTGTTTTGCCCTTCCCGGTGCATAGTACCGGGGAATCTTCTTGTACCCTTTTGTAAATTGGACTATGACCTCTGGTATGCCCTATAAATACTAGGAGGTGAACAGTGGAGCAGAAGAGGAATCAGATGAGAGTAATTTTTACCACCTGTTATTCTCCACCTTCGCTTATTGTTCGGACGTTTGGCTACCTCCGCTCCTTCCCCGTACACGTGCGGGGGTACAACACGGGTTAATCCAACAGCTTGGCGCCGTTCGTGGGGACCTGGACATTTTTTTCGCACAATGGCGGGAACTAGGAGAGCAGTTTCGGGAAGGGATCATCGCCCGACCGGCGAAGTCACGGCGGCAGCACGAACCGCAGAAGACAATGATGAACCCTCGGGGGCAGAAGCAATCGACCCGGAGACCGAGATCCCGGGCCCGCACACTCGGCCAGTACCTCAGCGGCACCCTCACTCCTCTGGGGAAGGTGAAAGAGGGGATGAGGAAGAGATGGGCCTCGAGGCTTTAGAGAGGCTTCATACTGAGCTACAGGGAAAGAAGAGGCGTCTGGACCAACTTGAAAGACGCAACCGACTGCGTGCTATTAGGCAGAAGGCGGATGAGGCTAGAGAGCAGCTTCGTCGTATGGAAGAATCTCTAGCTGTTGCGGAGGCTGAAGCCGAGGGTTGGAATGAGAGAGAAGTGTCACCACTTTACGAGGAGGGCTGTCTCTCATCAATATCATCATCCACAAGAGGTTGCGAAGAAAAACCAAACAAAACACGCGAAGCCTGCCGATCCGTGTAATCTGCATTACACCAAAAGCAGCTCATTATACTATTTTTAACATCATATCTCTGCACCTTAGACCACCAGAAACGATCAAAGGGCAGCGAAGGATGCTTGTGCTTAGCACGAGCCTAGGATTCACCGGAGATAAAAATATCCTGATAATTTAACATAAGGGGTGTCACATCTAACACCTCATACACGGTTCCATCAAGAACTTGCATGCCAAACAATCAAACGAACATGTTTAGTCCTTAACAACCTTCGTCCCGTACAACAAAAGAACCGCTTTAAAAACCAAACCTAAGTTTTTCCACCCCTCTCACACCTGATCAAGAGCTTCAAGCAACTCCGTATCAACCTGGCCGGATGCAGAAGTTTCCACCGCAACATGACCAACCTCAACCATCCCAACCACGTCCGGAGCTTCGGCGGAGGTTTCCAACATCGAAGAGACGTTTTCAACCTCGACAGTCTTCTCAGTCGGTGGTGCATCTATAGACTCCTGCGCAGGAGCGGATTTCGAGCAACCCGGGGCATCTTTAGCTGCTGACGGCGAAGGCAGTGCATCTTTTCGAGCCTGAAAAAAAACCCTAGTCAAATAAAAATAACTTCCACAACGCAAAACAATACCAAGATAAACACATATAAATAAAACAAACAAAAATGGAACATCCTGTACTATAACAACCTGACGAGTAGCATCGGCGCCCTCTTCAAAAGCAAGAGCACGACCTCCACCAGCAATCCAAAACCTCCGCAGCAAACGCATCGCACTATTACGAACGTCAGCATCGTCAACTTTCATTGCACGCACCTCATCGACGGTTGAGAAAACGTGACTCAGCCTCTTAACTTTCCGAAGGTGGTCACAATCAGCTTGACGAAGTGTACTAGCCATGGCCAAGGCTCCTGCGTAACCACCAAAGTCGGTCGCATTCTCAACAAGCGAGCTGAACACATCAAGTTCAGCTGAAAGCCAAACCCCGAAAGCTTCAGCATTAACAGCAGGAAGCGGCTCTCCAGCAGAACCACCAGCTTCGGTCAAGCACCCATCGAGTTTAGCCTTTATCTTCTCCATACTCGCTCGCCATGACTCCGTTTGTGAAGCCAGTTCCAAGGTCAAATCATCTATTCGACTGTTCGACGAAGCCAAAGCTTTGTCCTTTTCGCGGACAACCGAAACCAAGTCAACATTACGTTTAACAACCTCTTGTGCTTCCTCTCGAGAATTTGTAACTTTCTCCATTGCTCCTTTCAACTCAATCTCTTTACCATCCAAACTTCGCCGAAGCTCCTTATTTTCTTTCTCGAGCTCAGCAGCCCGACCACTCAGATAATCATGGTTATAACCAGCCCTCCGCCGAACCGAACGACTGAGAAGTATCAGCTCAGCCACTTTGACATCAACATCATACAGTGTATCGCCCAAAGGTTGGTTGGCAAGTCGAAGCTCGGCCTCAGGCACGAAAACACGACCAAATACTCGGCCGAGGAAACGCCTTTTCTCCGGAGCACACTGCAAGTGGCATGCCCGAAGGTCCGGACTAGTAAATAATTCTGTCGCCGGATCAGAAACACCAATCTCCTTTGCAAAGTAAGGAAGACTGGAATAGCTCGCCTCCCCATATGACCTCTTGCCAGGATTCCGCTCAGATTCAAAATCACTCGGTGCCTCGAAACCATCAACCCATATATGTGACCCAGCAAACTCCGGTATAGACCCTCGTGCTGGACTTTTAGGTTCGAAGTCCCAAAGTATCTCATCAACATCTGCCGAGGCTACCATTTCAACAGACGATGAGACAATCCTTTTTCCTCGGTCGTCACCAATAGAAATGTCCTCCTCCGAACCCGCCCCATTGCCGGAGGTATAACTAACCTCTTCAGATGAACCACCCTCGGAGCTGACCTCTTTTTCAGCATCTCTTTCCTCTTCTTTCTCTTCATCGTCGGAGGAAGCCTCATCATCCGAGATTTGGATGAGCGACCCAATACCACCAACTCGCGGCACACGCCCAGTCGCGCCGGACCCAGACACACCAATGCCACGGCCACCCGCACCTTGCACCATGGTCGAGGAAGATGACGCACCAGCAGCGGACGCCGTAACAACGATTTTCCTCGCAAGTGTTTTCACTCGACCATCGCCACCACCTCTGTGTCCACGACCACGACCCCTCCTCGCAGTTGCTTCAACATCGCCGTCGTCCTTGGACGAGCGCTTTCTCTTTTTTGGCGCCTCGTCACTCGAAGGCGCCGACCAATCTAAATAGGGGATGCCAAACATGTCAAAAAGCCTGTTGACTCTACCTCCGCTCCCTACCGTGCTATGAATGGCCTTAATCTCCAATGTAGAAAGTTTTCCAACAAGATCTTCCACCTTCTGCTGAACCCTCTTCAAAACAGCTTCAACACCACTTTTCTGGTTGGGAAACTTTTTGAGCGTAGGTTCCCAAATCTTATTCAAGTCAAGCTTCAGCTTCTTCAACCCTCTCTTCTCATATTTAGAATCGTCCTCAACTTCAAACCATGACTGTTTCCGACTAAGGGGCCATACCTTAGCACAACAATACTCCTCCACAAGGTCCCGAGCACACTGGGAACGAGCAACCACCCTCAGACAATCAACTGCAGCATGTGCTTCGTCACTCATCAAAGCTTCGGCAGTCACATCTCCAAGAGGTGGAAGCTGGCCACAAAGCTCGGCAACACCACTAAACTTGTAATAAAACCAATGCTCTTGCCACCCGCTCAACCATTTATTCTTCTGAGCCTGCACTGGAAGCTCTGAACCAGTGCGATGGCAAAAGGTATACACCGCAAACTGACCAAAACTGGTGTTACCCTCGCCATCGGTAATCTTCCGAGGCTGCATATGCACACGATGAGTCCGCACAAAACCCTCGACGTGCGGAACAACCCCCTGAGAACGACAAGCCCAGACAAAAATAGAAAGCTTGGTAAAGCACGATGGAGTGAGCTAATGAAACTTCAGATTAAACCTTTGCAGGACCGAAGTCACGAAAGGAGCCACAAGAAAGTGAAGGCCAACTGTAAAGAACTCCTCAAAAACAACAACCTCATCAGGCCCGGGCTCTGGAATGGTCTCTCCTTTGCTTTCCCCTCCTCAATCCAGCCTCGCCTGACATACGACGCCAAATCTGAATCACAAACCCGACTAAGACCAAACTCGAAGTTCACCCCGTCACTTGCGGCGGATGGAGACGCAAGGCGAGCAGTCTGCTTGGACCTGGCCATGACCTAAAAGAAGCACAAGCAGAAAACCTTCGCAGAAGCAAGGAAACTAACAACCCTCGCAGCAAACAAAATACAACAGTAGGTTGGCTAGAACAAGAAAACGACACGAGTATGACCACTCCACCTACCCCATCTATTTATAGACAAAGGGTGAGCAGCCAGTCCCAGAAACTCATAACGGTTCCCGAAAAAGCGGCACGAAAAACGAAACGAACCTTAATAAAACAAAAAACTCTTAACGGCCCGATCCACAAGCAGTCGCGGGCGTCGCTGCCGATGAACTCTCCATATTTTACAATAAAGAACGCTGCTTGGGCCCAAAGACCTATTGGGGGAAGAGACCCTCGACAAGCAATGCCCACGAGCTATCATGGAGAACCAACCCTCGTTTGTCCGACAGCTTTCGAGAACCTTCACCACTAACACGGCCCTCGGGCCAACACGGCCCTCGGGCCAGTTTGTGTTTTCGACCTGCAGGGAGAGAAACCATAGGAGCACGGGAGCTCGGCGCGTGGCCGACAAAGCTTGTTTTCAGTTTTAGAGGTGAAGGTTTCTCGAGCGCGTGGCTGATTTCTTTGCCCTCGTGAAGGTGCGCGCGTGTCCGGCGGCGGCGGACAAGATGAAGGGAGGCTAGGGTTTCCGCACCTTTCCGTGTCTGTAGTGTTTTGCCCTTCCTGGTGCATAGTACCGGGGAATCTTCTTGTACCCTTTTGTAAATTGGACTATGACCCCTGGTACGCCCTATAAGCACTAGGAGGTGAACAGTGGAGCAGAAGAGGAATCAAATGAGAGTAATTTTTACCACCTGTTATTCTCCACCTTCGCTTATTGTTTGGACGTTTGACTACCTCCGCTCCTTCCCCGTACACGTGCGGGGTACAACACTGGTTAATCCAACAATATTGATCAAGAGTAATAGCCTTTTGTTTCAAAAACCTTCGTTATCTTTTTTTTTTAATTTTACTTGTCCTGTATGGTGGCAGAGATTTGGTTAGCAACCATGTCATACTATCATGCTTTAAGACATGTTTTGGCATAATTTCTTACATATAAATTACATAAATAAGGCATGTTTGGATCATTGGGATTATAATAACCAACTAAAAGTATCTAATTATGACCCAAACAAACTAGATTATGAGTCGGATTATTATAATTAAAACATCATATTACAACAGTCCTATAATCAAGTCATACATGCTATTTGGTGATTATGTGTATTTTCACTTGAATTAAGGATAATATACTATAATACTCATTCTAAATTATAAGATATTTTGATTTTTTAAGATTCGTAGGCTACGTACTCTCTCCAGTTTGGTAAAAGTAGTCGTTTCGGACAGCGACACGATCTCCAAAACATAACTTTGATCACTTTTTCTTTAAAAATATTTATTGAAAAATGATATATGTATATTTTTATGAAAGTATTTTCCAAGACAAATTTATTTATATAATTTTTACATCTCTAAACTCAATAATTTAAAAGTTATTCATGATTTATATTTTTAATGTTTGACTCAAACTTTGTCCAAAATGACTTCTTTTACCAAACCGGAGGGAGTACCTAGATAAAAGATATGACTAGATACATAGTAAAAATTATGAATCTAGCAATGCTAAAATGTCTTATAATTTAGAACGAGGGAAATAATATATAAATAAAAACATCATGATAGTACCTATTTTAGACCAACCCAAGAGATTAAAAAGTACTCAAAATAAAAAGAAGAACATATTCCATATTTTGGGGTTCATATTTAAGTTATTGTATATATATCTTCGAACGTTACTAATAAATCGTCAATTACTACCAAAACAAAATCTTTAGACATTACTCACCCGTATAACTATAATTATTACTATACGGCCTCATATCATACAGCATTTATTAAATTAAATTAAATTAATATAATCCCATTCCCATTTCGTGCCCATTGTTTTTTAAAGATACTGCTCCTCCATCACCGGCACGGCATCCCGCATTCTCGACAATTAAAACCCCCGCCCCACCCTCCTCCCACTCCTCTTTCCTCTCCTCCTCGAGTCCGCCCGCCCCGCCATTGCTTTCGCAGACGCCGCTCGTCCCTCCTCGCACACCGGCGCTTCCTTCCACCAGCCATTTCGTCTCCGTCGGCCATGCTCTCCTCCTTCCCCGCGGCCACCAGAACCGCTGTGAGCCCGCGAGCCGACGTGTAGCGCCGCCGTACTGCACGGCGACGGCCCACCGGCGAGGAGCTGCCGACCTATGCCCCTCGACCAGTCCGGCATTGGCTGACCCCCAAATGCCTCCCGCCGCTAACTAGCCGCGGCCTGTACATATACACACACACACCGTACCGGAACCGGAGGTTGAAATGAGAAAATCGACCCCCGCGCTTCGCCGCCGCCGTCTCGTCGCCGGAGAGGAGTTTTAGCCTCAAAGGCGTGCCTTTTTTGCCTTGCAATTTTTGTAGCTTTTCCTTTCGTGATTTTCGGACCGTGTTCTCGCGTCGTGCCGGAGACATGGGAGTTGTCGACTTCTCGGTGCTGGGCGCGCTGCAGAAGGTCAGATCCTTCGTCGCCGGCCCCACTCCGGCTGAAGCCGCAGACGGCCGCCCGCCCGCCTCGCCGAGGTCGCGCAGCGGGGGCCCCTCCCCAGAGAACTCGCCGCCGCCCTCGGCGACGAGATCCGGAGGCAGGCGCGCCATCGCCCTGCGCCGGCAGATCTCGTCGCCGCAGCTGCTCCGCTGCCGCGCTGTCAGGTACTGTGTGCTACTCCTCCGCTTCCGTCGCTTTGGAAAAGTTGTACATACAGTACTTACGTTTCAAGTTTCCATTTTGACTTGCTATGGAGGAAAAGGGAAAGGTGTTTTTCTTTTCCAATCTGAAGTGAAAGGAGAGATTAAGATTGCGTGGCGCCACCTGCTACAGATAGTAATAATTATTAAGTTAGCTAAAAGTCTTTGTCTTTTTTATTTGGGGTAGAACTTGGTCTTGAAGAAGACAGAATGAAAACTCGTGACAGGAATTAAGTGGTTGCGGGAGCAAGTAATTCTCACGGAAGTTTGGGCTTTCCATCTTATTTTTACATTTAGTCAATTATTGAGTTGAGTTTTCCTTGAATTGGTTTGTATAAATGCAGGCGAGCAGATGATGAGGACGATGATGAGCCCGGGGTTCAGTTTTTCACCCCTGGGAATGACTTCATACATGACTTTTCAGATACAGATTCTGTTAGTGTTAGTACCCCTAATGAGATCAACCAGTCCCTGACCCCAAGCCCCTTGGAGAGCCCGACTTGGATGGTGAAGCAGAACGACAGCTCACCGATATCCAGGAAGAATGGCCGTTTCAGCCTAGATTCTCCTGGATATGGTACAAAGGCGAGTTTAGGATCTGATGGTTCACTGCAACAGATGAATGGTAGCACCACTGACAGCGGTGGAGAAGGAAGCAAAACTCAACATCCTGTTGATTTCGGTGCCAATATTTGGTCCCCACCACCACCAGAAGATGAGGGGGATGATATCGAATCAAGGTTATTTGGATTCGATGACGAGGATGATGGGGCTGGGGACTCAAGCGGGCTTCTTGTTTCTGGTAGCTTTAGTGCTAACAATATAGTTGGTATTGACGAGGTCACAAACATTGCTCAAAAAGAGGGTCTGAAGACTGCAGTGCTCGGTCATTTCCGAGCTCTTGTGGCTCAATTACTGAAGGCAGAAGGCATCGATATGGGAAATGATGATGGCTCCAAAAATTGGCTTGATATTGTGTCATCCTTAACTTGGCAAGCCGCAAGCTATGTGAGGCCAGATACCAAAAAAGGAGGCAGCATGGATCCTACTGATTATGTGAAGGTCAAATGTATAGCATCAGGGGATCCAAGAGATAGGTTTGTTTTTTTTTTCAATAATATTTTAGTTGACTAAAATTTACATGGCTGTTCTCACCATCATGTGGGACTGATGAGTAGTTTCTTTCTGTACAGCAATTTTGTTCGGGGAGTTGTTTGCTCCAAGAATGTAAAACACAAACGCATGGTCTCTGAGCATAGGAATGCAAAATTGCTCATATTAGGGGGCGCACTTGAGTACCACAGGGTTCCTAATAAACTGGCATCTATTGGCAGGATACTTGAACAGGTCTGTGCCTAGCATACTCTTGCTGGATATTTGTTTGTCCAATTTATGCTTTTACTGAAGAAATGTCCTTAATACAGGAGAAGGAGCACATGAAAATGATTGTTGGAAAGATCGAGTCCCGGCGACCTAATGTGGTGCTAGTTGAGAAAAGTGTCTCATCTTCTGCTCAGGAGCTCTTCTCGAAAGATATTTCGTTAGTCCTGAATGTTAAGAAGGCACTTTTGGACAGGGTCTCAAGGTGCACAGGGGCACAAATTGCATCATCAGTTGACAGTATTGCTTCAGCACGGCTAGGTCGATGTGAAGTGTTCAAGGTGCAAAAAGTTATAGAATTCCCATCAGCTAAACAGACAGATAGGAGATCATGCAAGACACTGATGTTCTTTGAAGGCTGCCCTTGGCGTTTGGGTTGCACGGTAATAACCCCTTGGCTTTTTTATGAGCACCTGACTGGAATGCACAGCTCATGTCATCAGCTAATATTAAATACTGTAATGTTCAATCTGTTATGAAGTGTATTAGCACGACATATGTATTTAGTTGATATTCAATTTATAGCTTTACTTCTAACTCTGTTATAACTGTGTCAATTTTATGTAGGTTCTACTGAGAGGGTCATGTCGGGAGGAGCTTAAGAGGATTAAGCGTGCTGTACAACTTGCAGTCTTTGCTGCTTATCACCTTTCTCTTGAAACATCATTCTTTGCAGATGAAGGTGCAACACTTCCTAAATTTCCCTTGAGACATGTTGTAGTTGAGCCAGATATAAGAAATTGCGTGGATAGAAATTCCGCTGCATTGCTCACTGTTGGCATCCCTCATGGACATAAATCAGAACAGGACAAACTCTCACAGACTGCTATGGCCAACATGATGTTTGAAAATACCTCTGTGTCACCTAGTTCATTACCACTGAATGAGGAAGGCCATGTGTTTGTGGGTGCATGTGAGCATAAAGAAACTGAATATTCTGTTGATCATAAGAACTCTTGTGAAACAACTGGTTCATGCAATGGGCATGAAACATCTTTATGTTCATTGGATCATGATTCAATGATGCAGAATCAAAATTTGCAGAACTCTGCAAAGCTTACATCAAATGCTCACCAGGATGAGCTTCCGGCAAAGAAATGTCAACAAGTAGATCACTGGAATAGAAAACCACATGATGATCAATCAGCAGATCAACATGACCTGAATGAATTTTCTGGTGAGTACTTTCCTGGCACTGACAATCATCAGAGCATCTTAGTTTCGCTGTCCAGTACTTGTATCCCAAAATGCTTGGTATGCGAGCGTTCCCATCTTTTCCGCATCAAGTTTTATGGTAGCTTCGATAAGCCACTTGGGAGATACCTCCGTGAAGACTTATTTGATCAGGTACATCCCATTTTCATCTTGAGTATGTACTGTCATGTTGGACTTCTCATAATAGTTCTCTAAACCTAATGGTTAACACTTTTCATATATTCATCAGGCATATTGCTGTCAGTCATGCAAAGAGCCATCAGAATCACATATCAGGTGTTATACTCATCAGCATGGTAGCTTAACAATTAGTGTTCAGAGGCTTCAATCTCGAAAGTTGCCTGGTGAGCGTGATGGAAGGATATGGATGTGGCACAGGTGCCTCAAGTGCAAACCTGAGGATGGTGTCCCACCTGCTACACGAAGGATAATCATGTCAGATGCTGCCTGGGGTTTGTCGTTTGGGAAATTCTTAGAGCTAAGTTTCTCAAACCATGCTACTGCCAACCGAGTTGCAAGTTGTGGGCACTCACTCCAGAGGGACTGCCTTCGTTTTTATGGGTACGTGTCTGCTATATTCCTTGCAGTATCATATTGGTTCCGTGCTCCAGTGAGATTTCACAATTCAAATAAAATTCCAGGTATGGAGACATGGTGGCGTTCTTCAGATATTCTCCTGTTGACATTCTCTCAGTTAACCTTCCTCCATCAGTACTGGACTTCAATTGTCGTAGTCCACAGGAGTGGCTAAAAAGGGTGGCAGTTGAGGTGTGCTCTTTTGTTAAATTGAAACTATTTTCATCCTCTGCATCCTACACATCAGTTTTTAGTATGAACAACATGTGCTCATGTATTTGTTTCTATAGATATTTGTCAAAATGGAATCCTTGCATGTGGAGGTGTCTGAATTTCTTCACCGTACTGAAAAGAACATTGTAACTGAGGATGAACCTGTGAAGGAATGTGTTCAAAGGCAGATTATAGAGATGAAGGATTTGCTTAAAATGGAAAGAAATGAATATGAGGTGGCACAATCAGACTTTCCTGCCATATCATTTTTTCAACCTTTCCTGCCATATCATTAACTTTTATCAAGAGTTACAATGATTTTATGTTGATTTATTGCTCATTTTCTTGCAGATATTGCTTTTACCAGTCATAAGGGAAAGCAATCCCCCCATGCAGACATCAATTGATATTCTGGAGCTCAACCGCTTGAGGCGGGGTCTTCTTCTTGATGCCTACATTTGGGATCGGAGGCTGTGTCATGTAGACTCAGTTCTTAAAACACATGGCCATATTTCAAAAACCAATCCAGATAATCTTGATATTCTCCTATACACCAGACTGAAGGAATGGAAAGCTGATTTGCTTTGTGGGGATACTGAGATTGGAAAATCTTTAGGAAGTCCAAAGAAATCTTTGTTATCCAGAGAGGGCCATTTGAATGATAATGAATACAGTGTTGCTGATATAAATTTAGAGATTTGTTTGGAGGGTCATCCTGTGGATGATTCAGAGGATCTTGACAAAGTCTACAACAAATTCAGTGGAGGTAAAAAGTGGCCTATTGCTGAACCTACTGATGGTTTGGAACCTGTTGAGAGGTTACCCTCACTTGCATCCATTTTTTCTGATAATATCGATTTGGCATGGACTGGGTCTTGTGATTTGCAGTATGATCTTCCACAAACTTTCACCAAAGTTGATGAAAATGTATCCTTTAATTTGGACAGTCCAAACTACAGCAATGTAGTAAACCCTGTTAGAATTCACTCGTTTAATTCTACACTGGGGTTGCGGCAGAGAGAACGAACTGGATTAGCTCCAGCTTCTTTGCACCTATCATCATTCAAATCTGCTGAGTACTTCGGGGGTATGACAAGCATCATGAAGGACCCAATTCCAAATATACGAAGGGCCTGTTCTCAAAGGTCTCCTGGGGTGATAGAGAAATTAAATGTTGTCCTTGCACGTACACCCACATATATCAACTCTGCTTCAAATATGATCGATGATGGGGCACGGCTACTGTTACCCCATATTGGATATGAAGATGATGTTGTCGTTGCAGTGTACGATAATGAGCCAACTAGTATTATATCATATGCCATGACATCACAAGAATATGTACAACAAGTAACACATAGACTGAATTCCAGTTTGAGTTTTTCTCGTCTGCCAAATACTACTGAGATCAGCAGCCATGGACTTGAGGCGTCCTCACCCTCTCAGGAAGACCATTTGCATTCCAAGGGAAGTCATTTTAAGTTTTCGTTTGATGATGACTCACCGATTTCTCCAGATAAAACAAAGTTCTCTGTGATTTGCTATTTTGAAAAGCATTTTGCTGCGCTCAGAAAGAAATGCTGTCCCAAAGATATTGATTACATACGTTCTCTAAGTCGCTGCAAGAGATGGAATGCGCAGGGTGGAAAAAGCAATGTTTACTTTGCAAAGACGATGGATGAAAGGTTCATAATCAAACAAGTCACGAGAACAGAGCTGGAGTCTTTTGTAGAATTTGCTCCTCAGTACTTCAAGTATTTAATGGAATCCTTGACTTCTGGTAGCCCAACTTGCCTGGCCAAAATAGTAGGGCTATATCAGGTTTGTTTTGGTTCACTCGGTGCATCATGTCTTATACAACTATAGAGTGTAAAACATCACCCTGAATTCTATTTTGCCCTGTTTGCTTGAGTTCAGGTTATTGTCAAGGGCTTGAAAGCTGGGAAGGAAGTGAGGATGGATCTGATGGTGATGGAGAATATTTTCTTTGAAAGGAAGATATCTCGGGTGTATGACCTAAAGGGTTCATTGCGCTCACGCTACACGGCTGGGGACAGCAAAGTTCTCTTGGATTCAAACCTCATAGAGGCATTGCATACTAAGCCTATATTTTTGGGGAGCAAGGCAAAACGAAGATTGGAAAGAGCTGTCTGGAATGATACTTCATTTCTTGCGGTATGCAACTACTACATCTTTGTGTTTACTGTTTAACCAGTATATTTGAATAGTTAATCAATTTGCCAAGCTACTACATAAGAACTAAACTATGAACTACAATTTACTTAAAGGTGTTACTGTTACATAATCGTTTATGTGATATTGCTAGATGTTAACCCTTTTTCCATGTATTTGTCACCCACGAAATGGAGTCATATTATGATGAGTACCACTGCCATCATGATATAGGTTGACAGATTGCCACAACACTGTATGTATCTTGCAGTATCTGTTATCTTGCATGTGTTTTCTCCCCAGTTCTGTTGCCCAGAGTGACTATGTTAATCTACCTCATTCCTCACCTCCATGTATACCTACCTATTCCAGATGAAATCTGCACTATTGATATACTTTTTTGGCAGTGATTGCCCTACAGAGCATTTTATTTTAAAACTAAAGTGGCATTTAGTATCCATGGAATTGAATAGGGGCCCTGTCCCTGCAATGGATGTGAAAACTTGGAGTTGTATGTAATTCAGTCTGCTATGCTTTGCAGTTGGCGGATGTCATGGATTACTCTCTCCTTGTTGGAATCGACGAGGAGAGGAAAGAGCTCGTCATTGGCATCATCGACTACCTGCGCCAATACACCTGGGACAAGCAGCTGGAGACCTGGGTGAAGGCCTCGGGCATTCTTGGCGGCCCCAAGAACGAATCCCCTACCGTCATATCCCCAATGCAGTACAAGAAGAGGTTCAGGAAAGCCATGTCCAAGTACTTCCTCACCGTCCCCGACCAGTGGTCCACTTGACGACTGGCTAACATGCTCTACTCTATCGATCATCCGCCATAACCAACCAGAAGCGTCGCCGCGCCATAGGTCATATATAGTACATGTCCAGTATTCTTTCTGTGCCTAGAGTGAAGAGAAACAGTTGATTCATTCTGTGTCCATCTGTAGTAGCGAAAGTTAGTAGATAGATATAGGAGGGATCATCCTCCCGCTGGATGTCAAGCATGGTCACTGCAGTGTCCGGCTACAGATAAGAGGCTTGGTCCATGACTCCATCGATCTCCATGTACATTACGGCCAGCATATATATATCTGAAAAAGGAAATTTGTCGACAAAAAAGCAGAAAATTCTTTGGATGCCCCTGTGGCATGTATGCATGCAGACCTGTCGATTGCAGACTTGGACGTGAATGAAATGTGGCCCATACAAGGACGGACATAGTCGCTGTAATGACCCATGCATGGATGATACGTACAGTACTTGCGTCACTGAAAGTTATTGCAAGCGCAACCAATTGCATGCTGTTCTCCATGTCTGTCACCACCGTGATTTCGTTGGGAGTAGTTGCAGTTCGCCTCCCGTGAGAGTGAGACCAAGGGGTTTTTTAGTGCTTGAGATTAAAAAAAAACACTGAGGACGAAACTCTTCAATAGTTCGTACGTATATACCGTACTAGCGCATCTGCATGCACTGGACCATTTTTCTTGGATCCAGTCAGTTGTGGTGTTCATGGGAGGAGATCCGACCCTATGCGTTCGCTTTCTGATCTTGACTGTCAAATGCTCCTAGCTAGCTAGTTGCACACAACAAGTAGACATCTTCTTCTAGACAGAGACATCGTCGTCGTAGTAGTTTTTTTTAGTAGTTGCGGCGCCATAGTTCTCTGGCATCGTAACGTAGCGCTGCCACGTAGTTACTGAACTAAACATAAACAAATTAGACACTCCATGGTGGTCAATGGTAGGAGCCATTGGCGGATACAGAATACAATACGATCCAGGGGGGCTGATTCTCTTCGTTTTCCTCTATCTCTCTATTTTTCTTCTTTCCTCACCTCTTTTTCCCTCTCATCCTCCCTGTATTTTCATTGATGTATCAGCCGTAGGAGGGGTTGGAGCCCCCTAGCCTCCCCTCCTCTCCCCTGGATCCGCCCTTGACTAGGAGCAACATTACATACGCTCCCAATGGCTCCTCGCAGTGGTAGGTCGATCTGACGACACATTTCAGTGCCACACAGAAAAGGGGAAAAAAAACACAAAGTTAGTTAGCCAGCAGAGGTTACACAGGCACAATTAAGCAGCAGCTGTTTCTTTCAACTTTGTGATGAGAGGGAGGGAGGGGGAGGGGTTGGTGCTATCTGCAACCTCCGACCCGAACGTGTAGCAGAGTGGAGTGGTCAGCTACTAACCACGTGTTTCAGAGCCCAGCAAGCTGCACCCACAAGTCTAACCTAACCAGCCAAGCCACTAGCCCAGCGACCGACCGACCGACCATACCTAGCTGCTAGCTGCTTCCAAGTTCCAATAGTGAGCCACAGCCACCTTCAAGCAGGGCCGTCGTCGGTTCACGGGCCTACATAAATGCATCGTCAAAGCATCCTGCTGCTGGATCTCGATCTCGTTCGTTCCTGATGAGCCTGCTTACACGTTTTCAGCCAGGTAGGTAACAACTAACAACTTCATTCTACTTTGACGTCCTCCTTAATTCAGAGCATCGATAGATAGATTCATCGATCATCATGCTTGTAAAATGCATGTTCCTTGTACGTAAGTAAGATCGATCTATTGCTTTGCTTGCTTGTTTTGTCGCAACAAGACAAGCAAGTAGATCGATATACATATACATATATAGATAGATATGTGTATATGATGCGTGACTCAGCTCACCGATGATCTCTCTCTTTAATTTATTTGTGTTTCATTCATGTATTGACAGGAGGTCTCATGCGTATGTATACTACGTAGTACATGTGTATCTTTGGGTGATGATGCGTGCTCCGTGCTGGGCTCTTTGTCAGGTAAACAGTCCTTGGATTTGGGCCTCGAGTTCGTTGTCTGTTCGACCTCGCATATATTCACCTGCTGAACCCACACCGCAATTTTTCCACATCTTAATAATAATACAAGTCAGGAATGAAGAACTGGGGATGGCTAAAATGCTTTAACTATTAATTTCTATCGGGATATATATTGTTGGAATGGAACCACATGAAACAACATATAATGTAGAAACTTCCTTTTAATTTGCGATGAATTCAGCCATAACAATTTCATCTGCACACATCTACTACTTTTTTGTGGTTGTAGCTAGGGAGTAGTAGTTTGTGGTGCCATTGGTAATAATTTGCTTTCAGATTCAGATAGATCGAGGAAAAAAAAAAAGGATCAGCTGTCCCTTGAAACTAAACTGGGTAAAATAAAGTACCCACATCATGTGGATATAATAAAGTAGGGAGTCTCACATTTGCACGTATATTTAGTAGTTACTCAGCTAGCTTTAGGGGCTGTTTGGTTCCCACCCCCTAGAGTTTAGCCACTAAAGTTTAGTCACTTTTAGTCACTAAAGTTCCAAACACCTCCACTAAAAATCACTTTTAACACTACAACTCTAGTCACATCCACTAAACTTTAGTGGCTAAACTCTAGGGGGTGGGAACCAAACACCCCCTTAGCCTTGCCATGCCGAGTGGGACAAATAAACCTTGATATACCGAAAAACATTAGTCCTAATAAAAAAGTGTCCAATATTAGTACTACATTACAATGCAAGCTGTGATTCTTAACGCTCATCTTCATATTCTTTTGCCAACATCAACAAAAACGGCTACGTTAAGGTGTACCATTGTACACACGCCCAAGGTAAATATGTAGAACTGGGCACAACGGTATTCATGTGGAAAGTTGATGTAGTATACTACAAGAAATTGGACCTTCTATGATAATTTTCACCATTATGACATACCTTCTATAATGACAGATTATAGTTATAGGGTACAATGACAAGAAAAAGACTATAATTGTCACAACCGGTTAGTCATAAACAGTCATAACTTCTGTGACTAACCGATTGTGACAATTACAATCTTTTCCATGTCATTGTACCTCTTATGTGACTATAATCTTTTGTCATAGAAGGTGTGTAGTAATCTTAAAAATTGTCATAGAAGATCCAATCTCTTGTATGTACTCTTTTGTTTTTAATTAATAGAACTTAGATGATAATTTAGTACTCCCTTTGTTTCGAATTATAAAGACGTTTTGACTTTTTAAATATATAGATTTTATTTTATATCTAGACATAACATATATGGAGTATCTAGGAACATAGCATACTTTATTATACACCTAGAAAAATTGGAATATTATATAATTTGCAACGGAGGGAATTACTAGAAAAAACACATCAGCTTTAAGCATAAATGTAATAAGGTACGTTGAATAAAAATCCAATAGCAGTTTTAGAACTCCCCGCAGTCTAATATATTGAGCATTTGCTTGTGTACTTGTAGAAATGGATTAAGATCGATTTACCTACTTTCTTTAATCTGAAAGAGTACAAAAATGTGAAAGGTAATAAATATTGTTTTTAACTGTAAAGAAATAATATAAAAGCATATTGCCCAATATATAGTATACATCCCCAATAATAAGAGGTCGAATAGGCAACGAACTTGAGCGCCACAACAAAGGACTGTCTATTTGACAAGGCCAGGTATGGAACAACATGCATCATGTATCACTGCACCCTTTCGTCATTGTTCATCGATTGTCTCCACGCTCTCTACACAAATACTCTTTTTATTCCAAAGTATAAGTCATTTTTTTTGACTTTTCTATGTATATTGTTTTTATTATATTTCCAGGCATATATAGTGTACATTTGTCGGGTACCAAAATAAGGGGCACCCTAAACAAACGGATTAAAGGGATACGTCTGACCGGACCAGAGGAAATCCAACCGTCTGCGGGTGGATTCTAGCCTCGGCTAATCCCTTGTGAGAAGACGTCGGTAGAAGGGTCACTCTCTCTCTCCACCTCGTCTGAGACCCTCCAAACTGGACCTCGACCAGCAGGACGAATACTCTACTTCACCCGACTCCTCCCCCTGGGGGCAAAGGTCTTTCACCTGGCCGTCTCGAACCACGCCCGTCCAAGTTGAGGGTACGTCCGGCTCAAAAATAGGCGTGAAGCATCATGAGAGTCCTCCCAATTAAAAGCATGTCGTCCCATCGATGGGTCGGGCACGCCAACGCACCGCATGTGTGAACGACTGGCTAACATGGTACACCCGGATGGAGCGGCCGCTTCCATGGCGCGCCTCTCTATTTGTGCAGTTACAGGGTTAAGTGCCAGACTCGACTGGCAAGAAGCTTGCGCCCATGATCTTGCAAGACCATCCACCGATCCGTGATTCGAACAACATCGACTACCAGCCATTGCGCCCCACTGGCCGCACGGCACCCAGGCCTCAATAAAGAAGATTCGTTAGGAATCCGGTCCTAGCGAATCTAATAAAGGCGATCACATGCATAGGTTCACTGTAACATCTACACTCGGGCCTACCCGAGAGTTTCCGTCTCGCCCAAGCTCTCACGCAGAGGCCTCAGGCCTGATGATTCTCCGTTTCGCCCGAGGCCTTCACACTAGGCCTCGGACAAAGGCCACATTCCCAATTCGCCCGAGCCCTCCCAGAGGCCAGGCCTCAACCAAACCAAAAGCTCTCCGACTTATCTGAGACCTCGCCCAGGCCCCGGATGAAGGTCGAATCACGGATTTGCCCGAGCCCGGCTCGGGCGATCGAAACCGCAGCCTCTACCCTAACCATACATCCCGACAAAACTATATACCAACTCCCTATACCACCAGACCTCACATAGCGTCGGCCGCGTACCTTCCCGGTACGAATGACATGGTGCAACGGGACAAAGGTCAAGTCATTACCACCCACTCCCGACTCGACGGAGCGAGAGTTACCGAGCACTGTACCACCTTACTTTGCACTATACCCACAACCAAAGCCTCTATGACGTGCAGATGTTGCATCCAAGCCCCCGTTCCAACGGGACCCACACCAAGAAGCTAGAGCACCGACCAAGCCTCGGCACTCCGTGGAGTCAAAGGCATAGAAAAGTATGCGTCACCTACAGTCACGCTCACATTCAGCACATCGCTTGCAGGGGACTCTACAGGACCGGGCGTGCCCAGAGTGTCGCTACAACGCAACGAAGGACAAGATCCACTCCTCCGACCATGCCTCTACGGAACCTCTACAGTTGCCGACACGTTACGTCAAGCACTACCTCTGCATGCAGAGTGCGTCGCTCCAGCACCACAAGGACAAAGACCACCGTGCAGACCATGCCTCTATAGGAAGTCGTCCTCTTCACCCTTAGTTGATTAGGAAGCCACCCGAGGCTGCTCCAAGTGTAACCTTGTGCTCTCCTTGCGCCTATAAAAGGAGGAGCCAGGAAAGTTTTAGGATAGGGACCGATCGATCGATTGATCGGGATCGAACACTTCAGCCCTCCACATCAGGTCAAACAAACACACACACACATCCACACCCACACCTTGAGACTTGGGATCAACTCCCTCTCTTACCCGCTTGTAACCTCCAACCACGAACACTTCGGTGTAAGATAATACAAGAACCTCTCCCTCTCACTGGACGTAGAGCACTCCTTGCCCAAACCAGTATAAACCCCTGTGTTCTTCTTGCACCACCATCCGGAGTAGGAATGCGTGGCCCCTCCCACAATACAAATCTATTTGCCGGTCTCAGGACCCCCCGGTTCTGAACGCCGACAACATCCAAGTATATAGTAAAACCTATTCTTTTCTTTCTAAATTATAAGACGTTTTATCTTTTCTAAATACGTTCCTTTTGCTATGCACTTAGATAGTATACACTAGCTATGTCTAGCTACATAGTAAAAGAAATATATCTCGAAAAATTAAAATGTCTTATAATTTAAAACAAAGAAAAGTATGTATCTAGCTTGAAAATCCAAAACATCATATAATTTAGAACGAGCGAGTATTTTGTAATGTATACAACTTGAAATCACGCTAAATTTCCTGGTTTGCATTGTAGAGTCACATGCCTTTCACGCTTTCCCATAGTAAAACTAGCTTAAGTTTCACAAAAAGAAATATTTATAGGTAGGGCCATGAGATGAAGTTGCCCCACCAAAAATAATGCTTGGTAGGGGGATTGTTGAGGTGCCCCCACATATAAGGGTGAGGGCTTGGGTTTTTGATAGTTGCCAAAGCATTTTCCACGGATAAGATGAATATTCTGTTGATGCCCTCTAAATTATACGAATAAATATTAATTTTTTCCACAGATAAATATCATTTTTTCGGTATTGGATACGAGATGAGCAATTTGACGGAGATGCTCCGCTACACTTCCAAATCCAGCTATGGTCCATCTCATCGTCATAGTTGTGTATTGTTGTTTCTCTCTTTGATAAAGTACACGTAAAATTTAAATTCAGGTGAATTTAAGATCTTGTAGTCAAACTCAGATTTGATTGATTACTAACTTTTGGCTGCTACTAACGTCCACATACAATAAGTTGATAGAGTGTTTGGTTAACTCCAATCTAACCTCTCTCTCACCAAGTTACATACCAAGGGTAATTTAGCTAAAAATTAGCGGAGCCCATTCAAATAGGAGGATAATAGGTATATTAATTTATTATCCAAGTTTCAAAACAGCTGTTAGCCAACTAGAAGTTTTGTTGACAAAAAAAAACTAGAAGTCTGCTATCTTAACTAGTCATCCACAAAATTTTTATAAAATAAAAAATAGTCTCTAACAGATTGATATCTCAACTTGACATCCTCCTTCCCAGCGCGTATCTTTACGCGCGCATATACAGACTGCCAAAAGTGATTAGAAGGCTAAAATTGATTAGAACTCTTTCTAGGGTTCCAGTTACGAAAGTACCAGAGACAAAGAAAAGGTGAGAGGACCTATTTTGGTTTACATAAAAGTTCAGTGTTCACTTTATAAAAATGTTTTTGTTTTGGCAAGTAAAAAATAGCAAACTCTTGGAGAGGAGCTCTATTTTTACTTATCATATTTTTTTATTAGTTACCAAAACATAAGATTTACGAAGTAAAATATACGAAACACTTAAATTTGGCGAGGAGATTGTAGAGATAATTGTTTTTTTAGGACGACTCCACAAATATTGGGCTTCACATATGTAGGACTCTATACGCCGACTTCCTAAAATTGGTACTCATATCATTGACGCCTTAATTAGTAAGGTATTATACCTTATTAATTATTTCTTAATTCTTTTTCGTAATGCTTGGTGCTCAATATAACTCTTATGCCCTTTCCTTAATCACATACCTGGGAGGTGGTTTCAATCCCGTTGTGCGGGGCACCGCCGACACCGTTGCTGCCACCGTCCGACTTGTGTCGCCACCGCATTTTCTAGACATCCAGCAGCACGAGTCAAATCTGTGTTTTCTATATACTTTTTTTTTGTTGTTTTCCACCATGATGGACAGTTGGTCCACATTCTAAAATTAGTATCAGAAGGGATCACCAAATTACCAAAACTCACGAGGGCATCAAGGTCTGAATTCAGTGAGTCAAATCAGACTGGTACAAAACCTTTGGTAGACTCTATCTTTTCAGTGCTTCCAAAGTGGGCTTTTGGATCTATCTCAGCACACAATTTGGAGCTAAGACTAAAGACCCTAATCCCGAAGTTCTTTAAAGAACTGACATAAGACTCCACGACTTAGAATGATTGCCGACGTCACAAGAGTTCTTCTAGGCGCAACTATGTACTCTTTGTTGATGGTCCTTAAGCACCTGTTTTACCATCAATAATTTACCCTTAAGTCCACAAAAAAGGCATGAAATGTAGTCAAATAGGTTTCAAACTAACCAAATTCCACATGTCCATAGATTTTTATTTGAATGCAGGATTTGGACCAAATTTGGAGAATAGACCCACCAGGAGACGAGCCCACTCACCAGGACCCATTTGGGCCCGAGTGGGGTGGCACCCGCCAACCAGAGGTGGCGCCCGCCACCCAAATGTGGCGCCCGCCACATGGAGAGACCAACTCTCCCCCTTTGCCATGTCACTGATCCGTGTGACCATCCCAAGGCCAAATCTTGGCCCTTGGTCACTAGGTCAGTGGCATCAGATGACTCAGGAGGGAGTGGCGTGGATCAAGGCCGAATGACGGTTACTTGGACATGCAACCGACCTACCAACCGCCTCTCTGGAGCTCCTAGATGCCGTTGAAGCAAAGGCGGTGCATCCAACGGGGATGGGGGTGGCGGCCGCCACCTAGGGCTGGCGCCCGCCACTAGGGTTAGCCCTAGGTCGGTTGGCTGCCCCCTATAAGTACCCCCGTCACTCCTCAAGACTATAAATACCCCCTAGTGGCACCACTTCATTCGTACCATCCAGTACCACCACACCAAGCAACACACAAAGCAAGAGAAGCAAGTGAGAGTTAGGTTAGAAGCTCAGAGAGCTTAGGCAAGTAGGTAGCTAGTAGAGCAAGGCATCTTTGCCCTCACGGAAGCGCTGCTCAAGGCTTAGCTTAAGAGTAGAGGCGTGCGAGTGATCGGTCCTGGAGCTGGGAAGAGTCTTCCTTCATCTCCAGTTCAGGTTTTGCTCTTGTTACTCAAGCACTTTACTATATTCTATTTCATCATTTCAAGTATTACTTTATTCTACTTATCAGTATTGAGTGGTATACTTGATTGATTGCTTGAGTGCCTAGCTATCCTACAGTTCAATTCACTTAGCCATAGTAGTTAATCTCTAGTGAGCTTAGTGTTTGATCTTTGCCAATAGGTTGCTTAGTTAGTTTAGTGTTTATCTTATTAAGTCAAGTATTTGCTCTCACGTCCGCAAGGGTGTCTCTATTCAAAGCTAGGGTAGAGATAGTTAGAATATAGTTAAGCGTGGTGCTTAGTTATAGACTTACCTTCAGATACGGCTGGACCCCCGGATAGCTGTGGTAGCAAGCAGGTGGTGACAACCCTGTGCGCCTTGAATTCCACCACGTAGTTGGCCCAGTTTAACAGTAAGGCTCGTTGTGCTAGCGTTCAACCTAAGTCAGTGGTAAAGGCTAGTACGCCTCGATACTTGATAAGATAGGAATAAAACTTTACTTAACTTAGTTGCTTTATTGACATTTGCCTGTCCTGCTTCGTAGTTATCTTGCTCTGTGGTTATCTAGGAGTAGTTAGTAGTTAGTAGTTAGTAATTAGTTAGTTATCCTTAGTTATCCCATTCTATCTATTTAGTTATCCATCTTACCTTACCATCCATTTCATCCTTACCTATCCACCCACATATTCTTTCTAGCCTTCCATCCCCTCTTCTCCCTTCTCTCCTTTTCCCTTTTCTCTTTTCTTCGACTCTCATCCCCTCCTTGACTCGACTCATACACCACCCTAGCCTTCCCTTGGGATCAAATAAATCGACACCTGGTACTCCCAGGCGAAGTGCTACTACGATAGTTCTGTGCGCTTGCAGTCTTGGTAGATTGCAATCTCTCTAGCTAGCTCCTACTAGTGTCGGGATTGACAACCCCACTTGACATTAGTAGATAGCTGCTTTAGCTTCACACCTTTAGGTATAGTGACCGGACTTGCTACAAGCACTTCTGACACCGTTGCCGGGAATAGATTCCATAGTCTACTCCTAGTAACGACGTTAGCTAGTGTCAACAAGCATTTCTGGGCCGTTACCGGGGATAGTTGCCTAGCTCTATCTTTAGTGAAGCTAAGAACTACCAACACTCTTCTGTTCTGAATCACTTGAGAACTATCCTAATAGACTATCCCTTCACAAGAATTCTTCTGGGCACTATAACCTTTCTATGTGAGGAAAGCTACTTGGCCCGGGGGCTCGGACATCTGCGCTACACACATTATGAAGACCTTGGAGGATAAGAGACTAAAGCACTACACTGTGGTGACAAGTTCTTGCTTCCTAGGTAGGGTATTTATAGGCACCCTCTCCCGGTCTATAGACCAAGTTTATGGCAAGGTTAAAGAATCTTGAAGTACAGCACGGGTGAACTGTTTCACATGTGACTCGAAGGAAAAGGACTTATCCTTCCTGCACAAGCTTCAATGCAAACGGATGAGGCAAGGGCAGTTACACTAGCGACAAAAAATTAGTACAGAGGATGTGTATCACAGTCGCTTACCAATTATTGACGGACTACATGGTAATAATCCCAGTGGGGGGGTGATAAGGGACGTCTGTGGAAAATATTACCCACCTAAAGCTGGTGTTTATTACTCGGACAGTTCGCTTAAATAGGCAAAGCTTAGTGGATGGCATCATTCTTGCGGATTTTCAGATAATATATATCAAGGATCCTAAGAACCGACTACCCGAATACTCGACTTTTAGTCTCGGGGGCTGCGGGGTATATATCATCAGGTAAAACATTTTTCAAGGACGTTTTAAGTGATTCTAAGGAACCTTAAAGCCATTTTTTGTCAAAATGACAAGAGGCTCGGGGGCTACACCCTATGGATATGCTTTTTCGAAAAAGTGCACACCATTAGAGATTTCTTCCTATAGAGCACCTCAAGGCCTCTCAAGATATTAATTGGATGACTCTTGAAAGTGTTTCATCTTATTTAAGAAGTCATTAGATTACATTGTAGTGAAACCTTGAAGAGCTTGGGGGCTTGATGGACCAGGATCCCGAAGACACGTCATCAACAGGTGACTACTCGGAATATTCCTAGAAAGTCCAAAGAAGATCTGAGGCATGGAGCAAGGTTACATGAACTAGGACTCTTAGTGTAACTTAGTCAGATTCCGAAGGAAGTTATTCTATGTAATTCGATAAGAACTCCTCTATTGTAACCGACTAGGACTCGGGTATGCGCTATGCTCTACCGGACTATATAAGGAGAAGTAGGCGCATACTCCTATCTATCTTGAATCAATCCAACACAAGGCACCTGCCACACTGGACCTAAGGTATTACGCTATTTAGTGGCCTGAACTAGTATACATCGTTGTCCTTGTGTTCTCGCCGAGTCTTGCGAACGTCGATCCCCACCGAACAAATCGTCTCGAGTAATCTCATGACGAGTTGTCAGTTAATAAACACTGACAACAATCAAAATAAGATACAATCAAAATTTCTATCTTAACTAATCCTGCTGCTCTTTATTGCCGACAACTTAAAGGCATCCTTTCTAGAAATTATACACAAAAGGAGCTGGTTGAAAATTGTCAATTTGTAAATACTGAGCCTATAAGTGCATTCACACCCAATGTGGGTTTTGGCTAATTAATGACAATCAAATTAGGGACTAACGGCTTTATAAAAGCATGTATGCAGGTGTTAGTCCTTAGAAAGATTTGAAATGTTGAAATCTTGTGAACAAAGCACGTTGAATATTGTTGGATGAAAGATGCCTAGCTCAAGTGGTGGATTGATAGTTTATTTCTAAACTTGAGTTATAGGTAAGCCGAACTATCAAGAGGGATACAAACTAGACTAGCTAGATGTGGAGACAAGTGCTCATGTCGACTAACAAAAGTTTGCTTGAGAGTCACCGCACGATCACGAAAACATAGATGTTTTTCTGCGAAGTCGGTAGTACCGACCATGGGGGTCGGTGGTACCGACCAGGGAGGCATCGTGCAATGCTCTCTGGATGGAGTTCATTTTGAACTGTCGGTAGTACCGCCATAAAACCCGGTAGTACCGACCATCCAGACCATTCTAACACCCTCTCTGTGTAGGTTCGATTTTGACTTGGCGGTAGTACCGCCATAAGGCCGGTACTACCGACCCTCGGTGGTACCGACCCTTGGTTAGTAGGTACCGAGGCCCCGAGGTCGATTTGCGGACCTCTCTGTTCGTGCGCCAAAAGACTTGGCGGTAGTACCTCCATAAGGTCGGTACTACCGACCCTTGGTCGGTAGGTACCGAGTGCCCGACTGACTTTCTGCGGAGCTCTCTGTTCGCGTCTGATTTGTCCTGGTGGTAGTACCGCCATAAGGCCGGTACTACCGACCCCTGGTGGTACCGACCCTTGGTCGGTGGTTGGATCTAGGTCAACTCAGATCTGGTGCAGCGTTTTTGGCTGGTCGGTACTACCGACCATGGGTGGTCGGTACTACCAACTAGCCTCGAGACTGGGGGACTATAAATAGCTCTCCACTTCCTTTCTAACCATTACCCACTCACTCTTCACACTTATTGCGACCTACCAGCTGACAAACACATCTCCAAGCATTGACTCCTCCCCTCTCTCTCCCCCTTTGCTCCTAGATTCATTCCCTTGCAAGATTTGAGCTAGGGAAGTGAGATTAGAGAGTGAGAAGCTTTGATCTACGACTTGATCACTTGGTTCCTCATCTAGCCAACTTGGTCTGTGTTTATTACTCTTGGGTTCTTTGAACCCTAGCCGGTTAGGTGTTCTTCATGGTTGCCCGTGTTGATTTATTTGTGAGGGCTCCCCGAAGTGTTTGTATTTACCCTATGATTCTTAGTAGAGAAACTCGGCTAACCTTTGTGGTGGCTTGAGTGAGGCAAGGAGGTGAAAAAGACTCTGACCTTAGTAGTCACCTCAACAACGAGGAAGTAGGCACTCCTTAGTGGTTTGGCCGAACCTCGGTATAAATCCTTGTGTCCCGCATGCTTGTTGTTGTCTCTACTTTGCATACTATACTTGTATTTGTGTTCCTCGTGTTCTTCCTATCCCTTCCTCATTTTTAGGTTGGAGAGGACTGATCTACATCAACAACACTTAGGAAAGTGGGGTATCTACTTGATTTGAAATCACATCTCATTATATTGGATTTGTAGTTGCTTTAGGTTTCCGGTGGTGTCATTTGTTTGTGTCGGTAGTATCGGTGTTTTATACCTGGTAGTACCTACCCAAACAAACCGGTAGTACCAGTTGTTATCTCACTACAAGTTTTAGTCTCTGAAGTTACAGATTGTAGAAAATCACCTATTCACCCCCCTCTAGGCTGATTAGATCCTTTCAATTGGTATCGAAGCCTAACCCTTTGTGTTAGCGCTTCACCACGTAAGGGAGAAATCATGTCGACCCTAAGTCAGGCAGATGTTGATAGCATTGTCAAGCAAGTTGCAGACAAGCTGTTAGAAGAGCAAGCAAAACAATTTGAATATCAAATGAAGAAGATGAAAGATGAGATTGAGAGCTTGAAGCAAGCTTTGGGCAGCAAAGGTGAATCTTCAGGAAGTGGAGGAGTTCCTCCAGAGCCCAAAGAGAAACAGACAAAAGATGATGAAGAGAAAGACAAGAAGAAAGGAGAATACTCAAGCATACCATTTGACTGTAGCCAAATGAGCAAGGTTCTTCAATTGCCTAGCGTCAACCTAGGCAAACCTCCTTCCTTGGATGGAATCAATTACAATGAGTGGGCACATAAGATGAAGTTACATCTCATAGCAGCAAGAGCATGGGAGATTGTAGAGTACGGACCTAATCATGTTGAAGGAGAAGAGTTTTTGGCTCAAGATGTAGTCGAGTTCCAACAAAATGCTCAAGCGGCCTCTTTGATCCTCTCTTGTCTCAAGCCCGAAGAAAGCACAAAGGTCCACAGCATGGAAAGTGCGAAGAAGATTTGGGACACCCTCAAGATATCATTTGAGGGTGATGCAAGTGTGAGAAAGAGCAACACAGAGCTACTTCAAGGAAAGATAGAGAACTTCACAATCAAGATTGGTGAAACCACTCAACAAATGTTTGATCGATATATGACCTTGATCAACAAGATAAGAGCTCTAGGAGATGAGAGGTGGGATGAAAATGCAGCTGCAAGAAAGCTTTTGAGAGCTCATAGAAATAAAAATAAGACCCTTGCATCAATCATCATGGAAAGACCAAACTATGAAACCATGGGACCTCATGAGTTGCTTGCCAAGATAAAGCTTCATGAGGTGCTTGATGATGAAGCCTTAGAAGATCAAGAAGCAAGTAACAAGAAAGTTGTGGCATTCAAGGCCAATCAAGAAGAAAGAAGCAAGGCTAGAAATGACTCACCAAGTGAAGGAAGTGATGATTCCGATGATGAGATTGCACTTCTTGTCAAGAACTTTAGTATGCACAAGAAAGGCAAGAGTAGCTACTTCAAGAAGTCCAAGAAGAGAAACTGCTATGAGTGTGGTGCGAATGATCATTTCATAGCCGATTGTCCACAAAAGAAGAACAAGAGCAAGTACACCAAGTATGAGGACAAGAAGCATGCAAGAAGAAGAGGCGAAGCTCACGTTGGTGAAGAATGGTTCTCCGAGGATGACTCAAGTGATGAAGAGAAGAGCAAAGGCAAGGAGAAGGAGAAGGGAGCGGCCAACATCGCCATACATAAGACCTCTTCTCCAACATGGCTACATCGACCACTTCATCACGCTTGTTCGAGGATCTCTCCGACGACGAGGATGACTTCACTCATTCTTGCTTCATGGCTAAGGATGAGAAGGTATCATCTAGCTCTTCCAATTATTCTAGTGATGAGTATAGTGATGATGATGTGGATGAATTTGAACTTAGCATAATAAGAAAATTTGGTAAGAAAGGAGGACCTAAAATATTAAAATTGCTTACTAAGTTAGAGAGTCGGAATGAGAGTCTTATTTTGCAAGGTAACTTGATCTCTCAAGAGAGAGAAAAGAACCTTGCATTGTAAGCCTCTCTTGCCAAGGAGAGATTGAAGGTTGAGAAATTGACCGTGGAACTATCTTTAGCCAATGACTCTAACAAGAAGTTGGCTAAGGAGTGTTCCACGAGCAATGACTTAATTGCGAATCTAAAGAGTAAGGTTAGCTTGGTTCAAGAAAGCCTCACAAGCTTTCAAGATAAATATCAAACTCTTGAACTAAACTACAACACTCTTTGGAGTAGTACTTCTTCAACCGCTCCTAAGGATTCCGATGGCTCTAATGCTTCAACTAGTAACGGTTGCAAAAGATGTTATAAAGTTGATATAAATGCTTGTGCAACTAACCTTGTTGAGCTAGAGAAGAGAGACAAGGAGATTCAAAGGTTGAACATGATCTTGAGGAATGGTTGCAAGTGTAAGATGGAACAACCAAAGGACATCCTCAAGACCGCAAGACACCCATCCATCAAGGATGGGATTGACTACAATAGGTACGGTGGAAAAGCCAATGGAAGGAAGATGGTCAACGGGGTACCCTTTGTTAACTTTAACAAAGGGGTTCCTCTCTTTGATCTCATGAACAAGGAAAACAAGGTTGCCAATCCAAAGGCTACACTTGCCGATGACAAGATCAACAAAGAGAAGCAAGTGGAGGCCCCCAAGCAAAAAAATCCCATATCACGAAGCTATACATGTGATTACTTGTGTTGTTGGGGAGAGAACGACAAGATTGTCGTTAAGTATGTTGGTGCACTCAAGAAGAGAGAGATCATGAGAAATGTTTGGGTGCCCAAAGTTTATGTGACTAACCCCCTAGGACCCAATCTCACTTGGGTACCTAAATCAAGAACATAAACTTGTTTTGTAGGAATATGCCTCTAGTGGAACGAGTTGGGTGTTGGATAGTGGATGCACCAATCATATGACCGGGGCAAAAGAGATGTTTACTTCTTTTCAACCAAGCCATGATTCATGCAACAACATTGTGTTTGGTGACAATGGAAAAGGAGAGGTACTTGGCTTGGGTAAAATTGATATCTCAACTGACAATTCCATATCTAATGTATTACTCGTGCATTCGTTGAGTTACAATTTGTTATTCATTTCTCAACTTTGTGAAATGGGTTACGATTGTCTCATTACGGATAAGGGTGTGACCGTCTCTAGAAGAAGGGTTTCCTCTATTGCATTCAAAGGTGTGTTGAAGGGAAAGCTTTATCTAGTTGACTTCTCAACTAATAAAGTGGAACCTAAGACATGCTTAATGGCAAAATCTAGCATGGGTTGGCTTTGGCATCACCGACTAGCTCATGTTGGGATGAGGAACTTGGCCCAACTTCAAAGGGAAGGGCACATCCTTGGACTAACCAATGTCTCTTTTGAGAAAGATAGGATTTGCAGCGCATGCCAAGCCGGAAAGCAAGTGGGAGCGAAGCATCCAATAAAGAACATCGTGTAAACTACAAGACCATTCGAGCTACTTCATATGGACCTCATCGGACCCGTTGCTTACCAAAGCATCGGTGGTAACAAATATGGTTTTGTTATTGTTGATGACTATTCTCGCTTCACTTGGGTGTTCTTCTTAGCAGATAAAAGTGAGACCCAAGGCATCTTCAAGAAGTTTGCAAGAAGGGCTCAAAATGAGTTTGACCTCAAGATCAAGAAAGTGAGAAGCGACAACGAGACCGAGTTTAGGAACACCAACATAGAAGAGTATCTTGATGATGAAGGAATCAAGCATGAGTTCTCCGTTCCATATACCCCACAACAAAATGGGGTTGTGGAAAGGAAGAATCAAACTCTTGTTGAAGCCGCAAGATCTATGTTGGATGAATACAAGACATCTCATGGCTTTTGGGCAGAGGCGATGAACACCGCATGCCATGCAATCAATCGCCTCTACCTTCACAAGCTAAGGGACAATACACCATATGAGCTCCTAACTAGTAACAAACCGAAGGTGCATTACTTTCGAGTCTTTGGCTGCAAGTGTTTCATACTTAACAAGAGGGCCAAAAGCTCAAAGTTTACATCTAAGGTACACGAAGGCTTTCTACTTAGTTATGGTACTAACGAACATGGCTACCGTGTATTCAATAATGCCACCAGCACTATTGAGTTAACGGTAGACGTGACTTTTGATGAATCTGACGGCTCTCAAAAGGAGCAAGTCAATGATGAGCTTGTAGGTAATGACATGCCTCCATCTGAAGCTATCAAGAAGATTGCAACCGGTGATTGAGAACATATATGTTGAATGATTGACATTTATGAGGAAGGTTTGAGGCTTTTCCCGGTTGAGTCCATATCTTGCTATGCGCTTAATGTTTATGACTAACTGGTGGTGTTGAGTTGTGTTGTGTTATCGTGTTGGTGTGCGTGTGCAACATGTGTCTCTGAAGGATCGAAAGTGCTACCAGAAAGCGACCAGAGGGGGGGTGAATGAGAGCTTTAAATTTCTTTTCAGAAACTAATAACCTCTGTCCCAGAAAATCAACCCCAAGAGCAAAACCGATGTGCGTGATGTCCACGACCCAAGAGAATGGGTGGATGTTCCCTAGGAACACAGCGGGACACCACAAAAACTTCCTCACCCAAGTTCACGCAAGTCAACTAGTGACAGGATGGACTTTGGATAACCTCAACCTCCCCCGAGCAACGCGAGGGGGATTCAGGCTATTTTGCAAAGCGGGAAGCCCGATTTCTGTAGAGCATGAAGTCGGAAATCCAACGCAAAAACCCAAAACCAAATCCAAAGTCGAACGATCAAACTGCGGACAAAACAGTGAAGAAATCACTGCATCGGACGCTGGCAGCGTCCGATGGTCAGGCACCGGACGCGTCCGACGCAAACAGGACCTCTCTGGAACCTTCTGGACTGGCATCGGACGCTGCTACAGTGAAACCCTAGTGTCCGATGCTAGACCCCCGATGCGTCCGATGGCAACGGACGCTCCGATGGTCAGCGTTCGATGCTCCTTTAAAAACACTGTCAGACGACACGTGGCACCGGACGCTCCGATGGAAACGACTCAGCGTCCGATGCTCAAGAACACAGCGTCCGATGGTCCCGATACTGCACTGTTCTTCCGTGAAAATCACCTGATCTCCTCCGAATCAAAAGCACTAAGGCTTAGACTTGGTATGAGGAGTTCCTAGGAGGTTAGTGAGCTATCCCAAAGGTATCATGGCTCGAACCTAACTCCAAATCGGTGAATTGGAAGAATTCGGGACAAAAGGAACAAACTCGATCCAAAACGAAAATTGACTGATCTACTAGCTCGTGAGGTTAGAGATGATTTCCTTCGGTGGAAAGAAGTGCCTCACGATCTAGAACAACTCAGTTCAAACGGATTTGCAAAAGACGCACTGAGTAGAGAGATTGATCAACGGGAGAAACGTGGAGAAAAGCAACCCACGAAGAACACAAGCAAAACGCGAATCACAACCATGAATTTGCAACCGTGTGGCTACCATACGCTACAAAAGTGAGATTACAGTCTCACTTCCTAAAAAATCTCACGGGCACAGAGGTATTGTTCTCTTCTCTGTGGATCTTAATTTGCTACAGCAGGGGAGTGGGAGAGCAGGAAAACCTAGAAGGCAAAATAGCAAATGACTGAGATAGATGGGGAGGTGGGTGTCTCCCCCTACTTATCCTAATTCTAACTATTCCTAATTCCCACTCTACCCCTAACTACTTACAGAGCGAACCAGCTAAACCCTAAGATTATTCTGGACCAACTCGATGGTAGGTGGATCCGACGGCCACGCCCGCACAACTCATAGCGTTGCCTCGACGCAACCTCCCGATTGCCGCCACGTGCCGCCACCGCTCTGCGTCCTCTTCACGGACTCCGCCCCCGGTTTTGTGGCCGAAACCGGGAAACCAGGCCTTCACGTCCACCCCCGGTTTTGAGGCCCAAACTGGGAAACCAGCCCACCAGCGTCTGAGTTTTGTGGCCCAAACTCAGCAAACCCGCAGCACCCAGGTTTTGAGGCCCAAACCTGGAAACCGTCCACCCGATGGTTTTTCTCTGGCTCTACCACCAAACCGAAGCTGTAGAAGGGATGCACCGCCCGTGCACCCCGTCCACCGACATGTGTCCCTAGGTCCTCGACCCGAGCAACACCATGCCCCGCAAGTCTTCGCTCGTTGCTGTCCCAGGCTGTCAGCCACCACAGCTGATCCTCAGGCCACCGGTCCCTCAGTCCAAGCCTCACGTCCGCCCTTCACCACTCTCGGTTCGTCGGCACGGCACGTCTCTACTTGACCTTCACCTTGCCCTCGATCACTGTCTCTGTGCTCGACACCTGCACAACACAAGCCAAAGAACATGCGATCAAACCCGTTGACAATCACTCATCACTTCGAGACTCAGCATACACCCATGTATCCGCAGTCTCTTGGCTGTGTTGATGTGCAGGTGTGGACACTACTAGAGAAATGGCCTTTGGGCGATAGACAGATTCGGACATTAGCCTCGAATATTTTTGTGTCCGGGGCTAAAAGTTCTTTAGTCCCGGTTGGTAACACCAACCGGGACTAAAGGTTCCTTTTCCTCGAGGCAACCGAGAGGCAACCGGGGCTAAAGGGTCAGTGTTCTTTAGTCCCGGTTGGTAATACCAACCGGGACTAAAGGTAGGACCTTTAGTCCCGGTTGGTATTACCAACCGGGACTAAAGGACCTTTTAGTCCCGGTTGGTAACACCAACCGAGACTAAAGGTCCTTCCAGACACAATTTAAAAAGAAGGAGTATCCTATTCTGTTAGATGTGTAGTGTAGCTCAGTTGGTAACGCGCGCACGTGAAGGCTAACTGTGCGGTCTTGAGTTCGAATCTCCACAGCCACAACATTTTTTCGTTTTTATTCCAAACCTTTAGTCCCGGGTCGAATACTGTAGCAAACCTTTAGTCCCGGAACCGTAGTCCCGGGTCCAGAACCGGGACTAAAGGTCCCTAGGACCCGGGACTAAAGGCCCATCCTCTACTAGTGGGAGCTCGGAGACAGTGGTCGATGGCGAGGTGAAGGTCAAGTAGAGACGTGTCGTGCCGACAAACCGTGAGCGGTGAAGGATGGGCGTGCCGTGCGGCGAACGTGCCATGCCGTGCGGCGGACGTGCCATGCCGATGTACTCGGAGCAGTGAAGGGCGGACATGAGGCTTGGACCGACGGACCGGAGGGCCGGAGGACCAGCTGTGGTAGCTGGCACTTGGCATTGGCGAGCAAGAGCACATGGGGATGTGCGATGCATCGGCCGAGTCAGGAGGAAGACGATGGCGTCGTGGCACTTGGTGGGAGGTCGGACACGGGCTTGCGTGCGGCGCAAGTGCCATCGGCCGAGTCAAGAAGGAAGCCGTTGTGCCCGGCGTGGGGGCTGGACATGCATCGGCATCGGTGCCGGTGGTCGGGGTGTGCGAACCACATCCCGTCTACGGTGCGGGTTTGGTAGCTAAGCCTCAAAAAGCTACCCTCGACGGTTTCCGAGTTTGGGCCTCAAAACTCGGGGTGGCAGGTTTCCGAGTTTGGGCCTCAAAACTCGGGGTGGACGGATTCCAGGTTTGGGCCTCAAAACCTGGGCTGGCAGGTTTACTGGTTTGGGCCTCAAAACCGGGCAGAGGTTCATATGTGGAACGGTCGACGCGTTGCGGCGAAGCTATCGGTGAGGAAGGCGCGGTGGTCGACGTGACAGCACGTGGCGGCATCCTGGAGCTTGCGTCGAGGCGAAGCGAAGGATGAGAAGGCGCGTGGCCATCGGATGAAAACTAACCGGTTTGGACGGTTTTACCCCTAGGGGGTATTTGGGGTTAGTACTTCATGTTAGGGCATTTGTGTCTTTTGGACGTGCGCTTATATATATGTGAGGGGGCTGGTTAGGGCAGCCCATCCTTGGAGGTGTCACTCTCATTTTGTTCATGTGAGAGGAGGCTAGGGTTAGGAAGAGAGGAGTGGCTCTTGTTCTTGAGCTTTTTGCCATCCATGCTTTGTTGTTGCGAGGAGTGGCTTGTAACCCAACATCGTGTGCTACACAATTCATCACCCCATAGCAATCCAAGGATCAATTTCTTACTCCTCTTGTGTTGGCTGAAATTTGGATCGATTCGCGTTTTTTGTTCTTCACGTTTTGGTTTTTCCCTTCTCGGAGATTTGCTTCGTTCTCCCTCTCCGAGCGACGATTTGCGATTCCGTTTGAATCAGATTGTTCTATGTCGTGGGCTCCTTCTTTGCACCAAAGGATTTCCCCTCAAAGCTCACGAGCACATAGATCGGGTCGAAATCGCGTTCGTTCTTCGTTCTTCCCCCTTTTCTAGTGTTCTTCCGATTTCTCATGGATTAGTTGGTTTGGAGCAATGATATCCTAGGATTAGCTTCCCAACACATAGAAGAACACTTGGGAGAAGTTTGGTTGCAGGCCCATTCGATTTGGTGAAGATCCAATCGATTTTGGTTTTGATACGGGCTGTTTTTGGGCATTCTGGGCCTTCCCGGACTGTCCGGCACTTATCCCCGGACTGTCCAGGGGTCAGGGCTGTTCACGGGCAGTGAGGTTGCTGTTTTCATTTTTGAACGACGGACTGTCCGGGACTCATTCCCGCACAGTCCAGGGTTTAATAGCGGACAGTCCGCCAATGCACAGTTTTGCTGTTTTCGTCCGTATCTTTTGCGTTCGAGCTCCGATTTGAGATCCGTTTGTTGCATTGGTTTCCTAACTTCACAAGGATCTTTTCAAGGTACCTTTGACACCATTGGCCTAAGTATTTTTGGTTGGACACTTCCTTCTTCTCCATAGGAGTTGGTTGTTCCGCTTTTGGAGTTTCGACGCTTTTAGCGTCCGTATCTTTTGCGTTCGAGCTCCGATTTGAGATCCGTCTGTTGCGTTAGTTTCCTAACTTCATAAGGATATTTCCAAGGTGCTTTTTCCACCAGTTGGCCTATGTAGTTTAGGTCGAACACTTTCCTCTTCTCCATAGGAGTGGGGTGTTCCGTTATCGGAGGTTCGATTGTTCTAGGAGCTTGCTTGTGCAGTTTTGCCCCGTTGCTTTGGCGCTTGGTTTTGGGGGTTCTTCGGTAGTTCCACTGTACCTCTAGGACATTTCCTAGGGTATCCACCTATTCATAGGTCGTGAACTCACCGGTTGTTTGAGTCTTCGCTTTTGGGGTGATTTTCTGGGACAAGGGCCATCATTTTTCGAGAAGAAATTTGAGGCTCCCATTCACCCCCGTCTGGTCGCCATTTCGGTCCTTCAATTTGTATTGGAGCCAGTAAGTATCTCTCTACCTTAACCGGTTCCGGATCCGTGAAGGCGACCTTTTAGAGTGGTTTGGCTTCCGACGTGGTTTGTCGAGGTGTTGAGTTTTTTGTTTGGCTAACACTAACGGTGCTTTCGGAAATGGCATCTAGTTCTTCTTCCAGTGTGTCTTTGTCCTCAGGTTTGAATCATGGACGTGCGATCGAGGATGACATTTCCAGAAGAAGGAGGAGTGCGGCTCTTGAGGCAGAACGTGAGGTGGATGCTTTGCTGGACTTCCTAGGAGATGATGAGCATTCAACAGAGGATCGTATACGTGAACTTGGCAAGGCCAAGAAAGGTACACTTCTTGCTAGTCTTGGGATTTTGTCCCAACGATTTGAAGCTTGTTGTGATGATAACATTAGATATGATGAGCTTTGTGATACCTTGCATAGAAAGATCAAGAAGTTGAAATGCTCTGTTGCTAGATTAAGATGTGGTCTCTCTCATTGGAAGTCTAGAGCATCTTTACCTTGCACCTCTTGTACTGACATGGTTAGGAAGAATGATAAACTATGCTTTTCTCTTGCTAGCTTAAAATCTGAACATGAAATGTTGAAATCCAATGCTTCCAAACCATGTTTAGTTTGCATTGACTTGCGCAAGGACCTTGATTGTGCTAAATCTGAAATAGCCTTTCTTAAGTCAAATGCTTTGTTACCATGTGTTTCATGTGAGTCTTTGCATGCTGAAATTAATGAACTAAAATTGACTCACACCACATGTGTAGATGAACTTGAGCATGCTAGGGCTAAAATTGTTGAAATGAATGCTAGGCCTTGTAGTTTGTGCTCTTTGAATAAAAATGATTGCCTTACTTCTTGTGCTAATCATGATTCATTGCTTGATGTGAATGGTGATGTTTCTTTGACCGATTTCATGTGCACATCATGCATTCATTTGGAAAAAGAAGATTTGGTTTTGAAACAAGCGCGCGATGATATGAGCGCCAAGTTGGTTGAGCACGATGATATGAGTGCCAACCTTGAGAAGGAGATTGAACTCTTGCGTACCACATATGGCGAGTGCATTGAAAAGGAGATGGAAAATTTGAGAAACACTCCTTGTGGTACTTGTGATCGCCTCATGTTTGAGAATAGGGTTTTGGCCAAAAGATGCAAGAGTCTTTGTGCTAAGTCTTTTGAGTCACGTGTTTCTTGCAACTCCGATGTTTATATTTCTAAGTTTGCATCTTTGCGACCGGAGTTGAGTTCTTGTGCTACGCGTGAGTCTTTTGACAATAGCACTAGTGCCAAGGTTTCAGATAGCTCTTTCATAGCTACTCCTAACCTTGCTGTTTCTTCGAGTGATGTCCAAGGGACTTCTCATGACAAGGGTGCTTCTCACATTTTTGGAAATCGTGCTCCCAATCCGATATTCCATTGCACCTTTTGCAAGAAAGATGGACACTCATTCGATTTTTGTTTCCACCGTGTCAAACACGAGTGATGTATTCGAGCTAAGGCTTTTAGGAAGCCACATAGCCTTTCTCATGGCACGTGTGCTCCTAGTGATGACACCAAGTTGAACGTTGATGCTTCTTGTTCTAAGTCCCAAGGGACTTCTCACTTGTCGGAGAATGGTGTGCCTTCTGATAGGCCTTTGTACCATTGCTCTTTTTGTGAGAAAGATGGGCATCAAGAAAGCTTTTGCTATCGGCGTGCCAAACGTTTGCGCAAAGCTCGCTCTTCTAGGAAGATGGTGGTTCATAGCCCTTCTCATGGCATGAACGCTTGTGCTCCTAGTAAGAAGCCCCTCTTTATTGATGGGTTTTATGACTCCTTTTCTAGTGGGTTAGGTCATGGTCGTGGACATGCTTCTAATGCTTCTTGTGTTGGTCCACATCATGCTTCTCATGGTGCTTCTATTGATTCTTCTCAAAAAACCTTGGAAGATGTTTGCCTCTTTGCCCATGGTACGACTCATTCTTTTGAGGAATGCTTCCAAGGGTGTTTCAAAATTCCATTTGAACCAACATTTGCATCATGCTAACCCACATGATAAGTTGAGATTTGTGATCAAGTCTTGGGTTCCCAAGTACATGCTTGCTAACCCTTCGAGATCCAAGACTCGAGTCATCTTGTCCTCTTGTGTGTAGATATGAGGACGCGGGGTGGAGAACATGCGCCTGATAGACCTTGATCTTTTAGATGTGATCAAGAGTTGATGGTTCTCTACACCCCGCTTAGATTTGCCTCCAAAGAGGCTTTTGCTACTCGGTGAGCTTTCTTATACACTCATACCTTGAACATCCATGTTCTATTTCTTGTGGTATGAGATGGACTTTCATGTGCTCACTTATATAGTTCTTGCATGTACATTTTCTTTTGTATCATGTTTTGTTTAGTCTAGCATGTGCTATCTTCTGTATCATATGTCATGCTAGCTTTGTGTATAGCCTGGTGGATTAGTCACTTCTCATGCTAGTCTGTGATCCTCATGAACATTATGCCATGCTTTACCATACTTCTCCATGAGCTTTACATGTAGAGGTATGATGTTCATTAGGTATCACTTTTTAGGTGCCAGTTTTGGTTAGCTACATGTACCCTGTTGACATGTTTAGTTTGAGCACTAGCCTTTCCACAATTTTATCATGTTACATGCTTCTGGATCTATTGCTATCATTATCTTGCATTGTAGCATGTGTTGATGTTTAGGCTGTGTTTGGGTTGATCATGTCTCTAGGCTGCATTTTGCTCCATAGTGCTTTATCCCGTTGGATGGTAGTCTTGTCTAGTTTGGATTCAGATCTTCTTGCGGTATCATTCATAGGTAGACCTCTTTTTGTTGAGAGTTCACCTTATGCTTATCATGTGACTAACCGTTTTGTGGAGACCTTGAGGTCACACTGGCCAAGACAATGCCTTGTGTTTCTTCTGCCTTTGAGCTTGCAGGAGAACAGGAGTTTGGAGAGGGCTTTTCGGCTCACGGACCCGATCCCACTTCTTCCATGACTTGGGGTTCCGTTCGAGCAGCTCTCCGGCGAGCACTAGCTGCACATGTGGGAGCGACAGCATCAGGCGAGGGGGAGACGACTTCGGCAAGGCAGGCGCCCCGGAGATTTCAGTAGATTCAGGTGTCCCCTCGGGTATCACACCAGCAGACGGTCAAGCGCTTCATGAGGTACCTCCTACATACTTCTGAGTTCGAGTTTTGGTACTCTCCTTCTTCGACCTCTTTCTATTGTGTGGTCTTTCCGATGTGGATTTTACTGGCTATTCGCTTGAGCGTTTCTTGGCTCTTCTCCTGTGAGTTTGGTGTGTGTTTCCCTTTTAGTTGGGGAAGCATTTTGCTTGTTGTATCTTAGTTTGACTTCTCCAAAACCCCTTTTGTTTTGGGTCTTCTTTTTAGGCTAGCTTTTGTTACGATTCTTATCGACTAGCTTTTGCATGCATTTCATCATGTATTTAGTGCATTTTAGAGCTTCATGTATATAGTAATGAGAATGAGACTTTGCTCTTTTTGGTATGCCCTATTGATTCATGATGATGCTTGTAGCTTGGGCACTTTTTGATCACTTGATACATGTTATAAGCTAAGCTATTTTTGCAAATGGTGAACTTGATTAATCAACTATGAAATCTTTAATTTGTTCACCATTGAGATTGGCAACTAGCATGGGTAGGATGTGTTGAGATCACTTGTGCTATCTTTTGTATGCTAAGTTGCTATGTCTCTTGCACTGAGTCATTCACTTGCTTGGATTGTTCATATTACCTTGTGCTTAAACTTTGATCCAAGTATTAGTGAAATGAAAAGATCGAGATGGGATTGCATGTGTCAGCACATCACGGTATCGATATGGTTTCTCATTGCACAATTGAGTTAAACTTGAGCCGTGTAGTGTAAGACTGAAACCGGTGCTTTAAGCTTCAGATTGCTTTTCTTTCATAGGCTTAGCTCGATTGAAAAGTTAGGCAATGACCATGCTTTCAACCTCTTGCAATCACATGCTTTAATATGAACTTGTGTTAATACCGCTGCAATCTACGATAAAATTTGAAAATAACACAAGTTTATGCTTCATTATATGGCATGATGATTGAACTTTGCTAGGGGTAGTTCACCTTTCATACCTGAGTTAGCACTTGGTTGATTTCCTGTCTATTCATGCTAAGTGCTATTTTAGTGGTGAACTCCTTTCAAATGTCTTAAAACTGCTCATATGCTTAAATTGTTCAAATTTCATATTCATTTGATCAGTTTGAGCCTTTGCTAGCATTTGTATTGGTTGCTACACTTTCAGGGTAGCACCCTTTTGAGCATCTTTACATTTTGATTGCTATACACTTGAAGCTGTTGCACTGCACATATCATGCATTTTTAGCTTAGTGCACATACCCCCAGCTCCGATACACCTTGTGATCACCCTCATATGCTAGCTTTTGATTGATGACTTATCTTGTGTTTGTGTCAACTTTGTGGAAAAATGTCAAAACCCCTCAGCATGTTCCCTTTTGTCAAGGGGAAGAAGCTGTTTGCAAGGGAGAGTTTATGTGTTGGCACAAAAGGGAAGAAGCTGTTTGCAAGGGGGAGTTTATGTGTCAAACCTTGGTTTCTTTTCTGATGATTGTTTGACAATCTATTTGAGATTGGTTTTTGAGTGCCTTTTGGGATTTCATGAAACTCTTGTTTTCTCTTGAATCTTCGGTTGTGTGGAGGCTTTGCCCGCTTTACCCATTTCTTCTGGGACCGAGAGCTTTTATTCAGAGTTTTCATGATCCTTCCACGTCTCAAGTGGCCTTGTGTTTGCCTTTGCTTGGCTTTTGGGCACTTGAATGAGGCTTGCCCTCAAACCCTTCCTTTGTGGTTTTATTGTTAGTCAATGCATTCATCAAGGGGGAGATTGAGAACATATATGATGAATGATTGACATTTATGAAGAAGGTTTGAGGCTTTTCCCGGTGGAGTCCATATCTTGCTATGCGCTTAATGTTTATGACTAACCGGTGGTGTTGAGTTGTGTTGTGTTATCGTGTTGGTGTGCGTGTGCAACATGTGTCTCTTGGCTGTGTTGATGTGTAGGCGTGGACCTCGGAGACAGTGGTCGATGGCGAGGTGAAGGTCTAGAGACGTGTCGTGCCGACGGACCGTGAGTGGTGAAGGATGGGCGTGTCGTGCGGCGGACGTGCCATGCCGTGCGGTGGACGTGCCATGCCGATGTACTCGGAGCGGTGAAGGGCGGACGTGAGGCTTGGACCGACGGACCGGAGGGCCGGAGGACCAGCTGTGGTAGCTGGCACTTGGCATCGGCGAGCAAGAGCACATGGGGATGTGCGATGCATCGGCCGAGTCGGGAGGAAGACGATGGCGTCGTGGCACTTGGCGGGAGGTCGGACATGGGCTTGCGTGTGGCGCAAGTGCTGTCGACCGAGTCAAGAAGGAAGGCGAAGAAGTTGTGCCCGGCGTGGAGGCTGGACAAGCATCGGCATCGGTGCCAGTGGTCGGGGTGTGCGAACCACATCCCGTCTATGGTGCCGGTTCGGTAGCTGAGCCTCAAAAAGCTACCCTCGACGGTTTCCGAGTTTGGGCCTCAAAACTCGCGGTGGCTGGTTTCCGAGTTTGGGCCTCAAAACTCGGGGTGGACACATTCCAGGTTTGGGCCTCAAAACCTGGGCTGACAAGTTTACTGGTTTGGGCCTCAAAACCGGGCAGAGGTTCCTATGTGGAACGGTCGATGCGTTGCGGCGAAGCTATCGGTGAGGAAGGCGTGGTGGTCGACGTGACGGCACATGGCGGCATCCTGGAGCTTGCGTCGAGGCGAATCGAAGGATGAGAAGGCGCGTGGCCGTCGGATGAAAATGGACCGGTTTGGATGGTTTTACCCCTAGGGGGTATTTGGGGTTAGTACTTCATGTTAGGGCGTTTGTGTCTTTTGGATGTGCGCCTATATATATGTGAGGGGGCTGGTTAGGGCAGCCCAGCCTTGGAGGTGTCACTCTCATTTTGTTCATGTGAGAGGAGGCTAGGGTTAGGAAGAGAGGAGTGGCTCTTGTTCTTGAGCTTTTTGCCATCCACGCTTTGTTGTTGCGAGGAGTGGCTTGTAACCCAGCATCGTGTGCTACACAATTCATCACCCCGTAGCAATCCAAGGATCAATTTCTTACTCCTCTTGTGTTGGCTGAAATTTGGATCGATTCACATTTTTTGTTCTTCGCGTTTTGGTTTTTCCCTTCTCGGAGATTTGCTTCGTTCTCCCTCTCCGAGCGATGATTTGCGATTCCGTTTGAATCAGATTGTTCTATGTCGTGGGATCCTTCTTTGCACCAAAGGATTTCCCCTCAAACCTCACGAGCACATAGATCGGTTCGAAATCGCGTTCGTTCTTCGTTCTTCCCCCTTTTCTAGTGTTCTTCCGATTTCTCATGGATTAGTTGGTTTGGAGCAATGATATCCTAGGATTAGCTTCCCAACACGTAGAAGAACACTTGGGAGAAGTTTGGTTGCAGCCCCATTCGATTTGGTGAAGATCCAATCGATTTTGGTTTTGATACGGGCTGTTTTTGGGCATTCTGGGCATTTTCGGACTGTCCGGCACTTATCCCCGGACTGCCCGGGGGTCAGGGCTGTTCACGGGCAGCGAGGTTGCTGTTTTCATTTTTGAACGACGGACTGTCCAGGATTCATTCCCGGACTGTCCGGGGTTTAATAGCGGACAATCCGCGGTTCAATAGTGGACAGTCCGCCAATGCACAGTCTTGCTGTTTTCGTCCGTATCTTTTGCGTTCGAGCTCCGATTTGAGATCCGTTTGTTACATTGGTTTTCTAACTTTACAAGGATCTTTTCAAGGTACTTTTTCCACCATTGGCCTAAGTATTTTTGGTTGGACACTTCCTTCTTCTCCATAGGAGTTGGTTGTTCCGCTTTCGAAGTTTCGACGCTTTTAGCGTCCGTATCTTTTGCGTTTGAGCTCTGATTTGAGATTCGTCTGTTGCGTTAGTTTTCTAACTTCATAAGGATTTTTCCAAGGTGCTTTTGCCACCAGTTGGCTTAAGTAGTTTTGGTCGAACACTTTCCTCTTCTCCATAGGAGTGGGGTGTTCTGTTATCGAAGGTTCGATTGTTCTAGGAGCTTGCTTGTGCAGTTTTGCCCCGTTGCTTTGGCGCTTGGTTTTGGGGGTTCTTCGGTAGTTGCGCTGTACCTCTAGGACATCTCCTAGGGTATCCACCTATTCGTAGGTCGTGAACTCACTGGTTGTTTGAGTCTTCGCTTTTGGGGTGATTTTCTGGGACAAGGGCCATCATTTCTTGAGAAGAAATTTGAGGCTCCCATTCACCCCCCTCTGGTCGCCAATTCGGTCCTTCAGTGATGTGAGGCCCGTTGAGATTCAAGATGATGAACATGAGCTATTGCACATTCCACAAGATTCCAATGTCCATCATGTGCATCCAAATGCACATGGTGAAGCTTCCGTAACTCCGAATGGTGGAAGTGCAAATGAAGTTCAAGTGTCACATGAAAATGATGATCGAGCTCAAGCTCAACATGTTGACCAACAAGCTAATGTAGACATCCATACATATGATGAAGATGAACCCATTCAAAGAAGATCACTTGTGCCACATCCAAAAGTTCATCATACAATTCAACGGGATCATCCCGTTGACAACATATTGGGGAGCATACGACATGGGGTAACGACACGTTCTCGTTTAGCAAGTTTTTTGTGAACATTACTTGTTTGTATCCTCTTTGGAACCTCTTAGGGTGGAAGAAGCACTTGATGATCCAGATTGGGTGATTGCTATGCAAGAAGAGCGGAACAACTTCACTCAGAATGAAGTCTGGTCCTTGGTGGAAAGGCCCAAGCAAAATGTGATAGGAAGCAAATGGGTCTTCCGTAACAAGCAAGACAAGCATGGCGTGGTTACAAGGAACAAAGCACGATTGGTGGCTCAAGGTTTCACTCAAATCGAAGGTTTGGATTTTGGGGAAACCTATGCACCCATAGCTAGGCTGGAGTCAATTCGTATATTACTTGCCTTTGCTACTCACCATGATTTCAAGCTATATCAAATGGACATGAAAAGTGCATTCCTCAATGCCCCCTCTCTGAATTGGTGTATGTGGAGCAACCACCGGGTTTTGAAGATCCCAAATATCCCAACCATGTCTATAAGCTCGACAAGGCGCTCTATGGGCTCAAGCAAGCCCCTAGAGCTTGATATGATTGTTTAAAGAACTTCCTACTCAAAAAGGGTTTTGAGATAGGGAAGGTTGATGCTACTTTATTTACTCGCAAAGTCGATAATGATATCTTTGTGTGCCAAATATATGTCGATGATATAATATTTGGTAGTACTGATGTGGCTTTTTGTGAGGAGTTTAGTAGGATTATGACCAAAAGGTTCGAGATGTCCATGATGGGTGAGTTGAAGTACTTTCTTGGATTCCAAATCAAGCAACTCAAGGATGGCACGTTCATCAGTCAAACAAAGTATACAAGAGACATGCTAAAGAAGTTTGAGATGGACAAGGCCAAGCCTATCAAGACACCTATGCCAACCAATGGACATCTTGATCTAAATGAGAATGGTAAGTCGGTGGACCAAAAGGTATATTGCTCTATGATCGGTTCATTGCTTTACCTTTGTGCATCTAGGCCTGATATTATGCTTAGTGTGTGCATGTGTGCAAGGTTTCAAGCTAATCCGAAAGAATGTCATATCATGGTCGTTAAGAGAATTTTTTGATACTTAGTACACACTCTGAATCTTGGCTTGTGGTATCCTAAGGGCTCCACTTTCGATCTACTTAGCTATTCCGATTCGGACTATGCCGGTTGCAAGGTAGATCGGAAGAGCACTACCGGGACTTGCCAATTTATTGGAAGGTCTTTGGTATCATGGAGTTCTAAGAAACAAAATAGTGTTTCCCTATCAACTGCTGAAGCCGGGTATGTGGTGGCCGGCGCATGTTGCGCCCAACTACTTTGGATGTGAGGAAAACAAGATTCCACTTTTGTGTGACAATGAGAGTGCCATCAAACTAGCAAACAATCCCGTAAACCATTCTCACACAAAACACATAGACATCCGACATCACTTTTTGAGAGACCACGAAGCCAAAGGAGATATCGCTTTACGCCATGTGAGCACCGAAAAACAACTAGCCGATATCTTCCCAAAGCCTTTAGATGAGTCAAGATTTTGTGCTTTAAGGAGTGAGCTAAATATCATTTATTCTCGTAACGTGGCTTGATGACTTGCACATGTTTGTTTTCACCTAGAGACATAGACAAATGTTTTGACAAAATTTGTGTGTGATTTCAAAATCTATTTTGCATGCTTCACTTGTGTCCATAGTTAAGTGTTGGTTGTATGAAATCTGGACATGGTTGAAGCATGTGTAGTATACCACACAAAGTTTACCTAGGAAAGCTCTATGTTTGTTCTGGAAGTGAACAGTCGGTAGTACCGCCATCAGGGCCGGTAGTACCGACTGTCGGTAGTACCGACCCTTCTGGGCGGTAGTACCAACCAGGGCTTACCCTGGGTATAAAAGGGCGTGGTGAAAAGGTTTTCTCTTTCCCTCATCCAGTTTTCACCGTGCGGTATTGACCCCATGCGACCGCCGCCGCCCGTGCGCCCCTCTTCTCGATCTCTCCCCTCCTCCACTCAAAATCGAATCCCTCCGGTGGAAAGGTGTGTTGGAGTTTGGAGATCGACGTGGTGGTGTTCTTGAAGCCCGGAAGCTCTCCTTCCCTTGGATTTCGGCCTCTTCTCCTCTAGTAGCAAGGTACTAGGGTGTTCTTGCCCGATCTCTCAATGTACCTTGTTCTAGGCCGATTCCTTTGGTAGGATTGTTCTCTCTAGTGTATAGATGCTTCTAGGATGTACTTTGTGCAAGTTTTTGTGTGATTTGTATGGATATATCGAAGATAACCGCACGCTGCAGTGCGTTCGGTAGTACCGACCCTATGGGCGGTAGTACCGACCGCGCGCAGTGAACTGTTATTCTTCCCCGTTCGAGTATCGTCACTTCTATTTGCTGCATCCTTTGAGGTAGTCTTGTTGTTACTTGTGTCTCATATTGGTCTATGTATTCTATTATAGATGTCGCATGACCGAAGGGGCTCTCGTGACGCGAGGCTTGCTAGGGAGGCAAGGGAAGAAAAAGAAGAATATGTTGAGATGTAGCAAGGTGGTCAGCAGCGGCGCAATCCCTCGCGCCGAGCTCTGCCTCCTGGCGGGAGTAGCGAGGACCTCACTCGGTCGGTCCGTGGACATTCATCCACGGGTCGACGGAGTGTGGGTCAAGATAGTGCAGGTGGAAGTGGGAATGCTCCACCTCCTCCTCCACCGCCTCCTGCTGCTGGTCCCCCCGGTCGCCTTCACAGCGTGATCGTCCATGGTCAAACTCTGGAGGTTGGTCCCGAGAGGGAGGGTCATGCCATCAATCCTCGCGTAGGGCCTCAATCTCCACAGTCAGCTGCATTGATTTTGATCAACCGTGCGTTTCATCTACACGGTCAGGCGGTGCTCTGATGGTGGCTCCAGCTCATCCAGGTCAGGTGATGGATTATTCTGACAGGAAGAGGGCTAACTTGCTGAGGGAGCAGAGGTTGGAGAACCCCTATTTGTTTATCAGGGATGACTCCGTGGACAGGCGTTTTTGGTCTCACTTCCAGCAAGACTATTATGTGTCTGTCCTCTGGAAAGGTTTTTGTGTGAAGGGGCGTCCTCCTCTTATTGATCACAAGCGGGTTCAGATTCGGTCCTTGACCGACAGGAACAGCTAGGCCATGAACAGCTTGGTGTAGATACTCGAGGATTGGAGGATTCTTGGTCTGTTTCAGGCGAGAGAAGCTAGAACCAGGAAGTTATCTGCTAGTTCTGGGCGACCCTGTTCATTGATCAGCCGAACATGGTCCTTCACTGGATGACCCAAGGTACTCATTATCGTTGTGATTTTGTGACCTTTGCTCAGCTGCTAGGATTCAAGAGGGAAGATCGCAATGCCCCCAGGATGTCAGAATTGTATGGTGAGGGGATTTATCCATCTGAGCTATAGGACTCTGGTATCTATCTGCCCGGGAAGGTGGCCAACTTTGAGGTGAATGAGCTAAAATCTTATTATTTTGTGCTGAACAACTTGATGAGGGTTGAAAGGACCGTGACGCCTAAGAGGGGGGGGGGGGGTGAATTAGGCAACTTAAAACTTCTACTCTAAACTATGGCCTCTAATTTCCACCTAAGCAAAACCTATGCAAGAAAGTAAACTATCTAATGTGCAACTAAGGTTTTGTTAAGTGTGTTTGCTATCTCTACCGCAAAAGGAGTTATGCAACCTAGTTTCCAAACCTATCAACTAGCAAGAGTGAGCTAGGAAAGGTAAAGCACATAAACAAGGTAGCAATGTAAATGCGGAAGCTAAAGAGTGTGATAAAGATGCAAACTCCCGTCGATGACTCCGGTATTTTTACCGAGGTATCGAGAAGCGCGCAAGCTTCCCCCTAGTCCTCGTTGGAGCCCCTCGCAAGGAATCCCTCGCAAGGGCCAAGCTCCCGGTCGGGTAACTCCGTGGATAGCTCCGGTCTTCCCCATGCGCAAGTGGGTCTCCGGTTAAGCCACTCGTGGCAAAGTCTCTCCCGGATGCTCTCCGCCGTCTTCACTATCAAGTTTCCGGCCGAAGCGCCGCGGGCCTTGTTCCCTTCGGTACACGGAGGCGGCCACACCACAAACTTGGTTGGTGTGATCTCGCAAGACTACAAGCCCCGCCGATGTACAACCACGGTGCGCGCAAGCACCGGTAGATGAGAGGTTTTCAACCTCACTAAACACTAGGCCTAACACCTAGAGCAAGCGCAAAGCGGTGGTCTAACTAGCTTAAGCACTTCGCAAAGCACCTCTACTAATCACCTAGTATATCACTTAAGCACTTTGGTGGCTAGAGCAACTAAATATGTGTCTATACACTTGGTACACTTCCTTGAGCTCCAACCTATCTGTTTTGGCCAGCCATGGGGGTATATATAGAGCCCCAACCAAATAGAGCCGTTGGGCAAAGAGATGGGCTTTTCTGCCATCGACCGGACGCTCGTCACGTCCTGACCGGACGCGTCCGGTCTCTCACAACGGCTAGTTGACCGCCAGCACAGACACTGATCGGACTCTGGCATGAGTCCGGTCGCAGACGACCGGACGCGTCCGGCCACGATTTTGTGCCTCTGGAACCTCTCTGTGTTCGATCGGACTCTGCTGAGCTCCAGCGTCCGGTCGACGTCGTAGCGTCCGGTCACGCTGCCACGCTGATGAACAGTCGCATCGTCGCGTCCGGTCCAACTGGCGTAGCGTCCGGTCGCTTTTGACGTGGCGCTGTTGGCTGGGTGAACTGACCGGACGCATCCAGGCCAGCGTCCGGTCACTGCGAAGCAGCGTCCGGTCACTCCTTCTTCGTTTCTTCACGGTTTCTTGCGCCATCTTGGTTCCATTATTGTGCCTTGGACTTTGCTTGATCTTGAGAGTCTTCTATTGAGCTTCAAATGTCTTGCTTGAGGTGTTGATCATTGGATCACCATGTCGCCTTAGTCCAAGTCACATTTGCACCCTATTGGACTACAAAACAAACACTCACAAACACATTAGTCCAATTTGGTTATGTTGTTCATCAAACACCAAAATCCGAAGTTAAATGGTTCGAGGTCCATTTTCCTTACAATCTCCCCCTTTTTGGTGATTGATGACAACACGACCAAAACAAACAAATAGAAGATACAAAGTTTAAAATGCAATCTACTTGCTAGGATGCAATGCAAAGGCAAGATCATATGATGTTTAAAAGATACCAAATTGAAATACATTTCTTCTAGCATATCTTGCCCTTGCCATAGAATTTCTCTTTGTGACTTTATGGATTAAGACTCCCCCTAACTCCATAAATCACTTCCTCCCTTTTTGAACCATTCCCATGAAAATAACCATAGAATTTTTGAAAATTTGATTTTGGTTATTTTTTGTTAGTTTTAGTTTGGGCTTGATTTTGGTCCCTACACATTCTCCCCCTTTGGAATCAAACACCAAAAAGGAAGACATTAAAGCTCTAGAGAGGAAACATTATATAAGCTAAACTCCCCCTAAGTATATGCATACATATGATGTAAGGCTAAAGCATATGCATAACTGACAAAATAAAGCATAAAAGAGTTTAAACTATATAATGTATGGAGAGAGCATATAAGAGTATCAAAGTGAAATCAACATAAGATTATCGGTTAGGAATACCATATGTAGATACCAAATGAATTCTCATCACATATTGATGCTTGTCTCCGGGAACTCCATTTTCCTTGCAATGAGACTACTACACATATGATAGACTTGAAAGTAGTGTTAGTCTCAAAGTTTCCAAATTGTAGAGTAAACTCCCCCAAAAGGTGTGCATACAAGTTGGAATACTTGTGGGAGACATGCACATTGACTTGTAAGGTCAAACTACCATTTTCCATATTGATATTACAAGAAATGTGACATCAATTGAAGATGGTAATTTGGGGTAGTTTATCTATAATTTGGACTTTGGCACATATAACATAAATACAAAGTAAAAGAAGCTATGTGCCGTGCTTCTAACCAATTCAAACCATGTAGAATTGCTCTAAGAATATGAGTGATACCGAGCAAAACTACCATATGATAAGCCTAATTTGCATGACAAAAATATGAAAATACCAATGCAAAATATAGGCAATGAAAGGAACTAGATGCTAAAAGTAATTGCAAGAATTTTAAATCTAGTTACCTAACATGGGAGGGGGAACTTCGGTCCATAGTATCTACTAACATACTTGGCAATGACATGATCCAATGCGATGCACCCCATGATATGCATTCAAAACTTTGCCAAGTCTCCAAATTCCCCGTTGCCAAATTGGCAACTCACTTCCCTTTCGGGACCCAAACCTTTTTGGTGCTCTTCATGGTTGAGATGATGTCCTTAGGCACCCAAATACGTTTGGCCCCATTGTTGGCTTGCTTGTTCACCTTGATGGCCACCACCTTGTCATTCTTCTTCTTCTTCAAAAGATAAGATGTGGAGGCCTTCTTGTTCACCTTGTTGGTGTAGGTGTTGGAGAGCTTGCTTGTTTGCTTTTTGTTTTTCTCTTTCTTCTTTTCTCCCCCATGCTTCACCTTGCACTCATAGGACTTGTGGCCTTCCTTGTGGCAAAGGTAACAAACCACGGTTTGCTCCTCATCAAGCTTCTTCACTCCCTTGTTGGTGTTATCTTGATGAGTTCGGGTTTGCTTCGCCTTGCCTTTTGCTTGGGTCAAGTCCTTGGTGAGGCGAGCCACTTCTTGCTTTAGTAGCTCATTCTCCATTGCAATTTCTTGTGTACATGTTTCTACAATGACACTCTCAACACAAGCTTGTTTGCACATGGGTGAGTCTAAATCAAGTAAATCAATGCAGGAAGTAGAGGCATCCTTTTTAGGCATATTAAAGATTGATTTTCCAATTTTAGGTGCCTCAGTGGGGTTTGCTCCGATGGTTTCAAGATTAGCAACTTTATTAGTTAGCTCATCACAATGTTTGCACATAATTTCCATTTTGGCAAGCAAACTTTTATAAGCATCTTGTGTGCTAGCTAACTTTGCTTTTAGTTTTTCATTTTTCTTAGCAAGTTGCTCATCATTACTTGTGCTATCATATGTGCTTATACTAGCCTCAAGTTTCTCAATTTTATTAGATAGCTCAACATTTAAGTTTGAAAAAGTTTCATATTGATCTAGCATAGCATTGTAGGCTTGTTGAGAACTATCTAATTTTTCTTTTAAGATATTAATCTTCTTTTGTTGGCTAGTACAAGCTTTATCATATTTCAGATTATCTTGCACAAGTTGATTGTAAGAAGGTAGCTCATCATCACTATCACTATCTCTATCACTATCACTAGAGATAGGGCTTGTGTTACCTCGTGCCATAAGGCACATACGTGAGGAGCTTGACGATGAGTGCTTGCGGCCATGTCTCTTGTGACGGGCTTCATCATCACTTGATGAATCATCCCATGTCTTGATGGTGGTGAGAGCTTTGGCCTTGCATCCCTTCTTTTTCTTGTCATTGGGTGTGGGCTTTTGTTTTGGACAATTTTCCACAAAGTGCCCTTTCTTGCCACATCTATAGCAACCCTTTTTTCTTTGCTCTCTTCTTTGATTGGTGAAGAGGCAATCTTCTATGGTGATGGGCACACCCTTGACATTGAGCTTATGGATCATCCTCTTCACTCCTTTCATGAGCTTGATTGTTTCTTCTTCATCTAAGGAGGAGTCGGATGAGGTGGAGGCTTGATCATCATCACTTGATTCTTCATCTTCATCATCCTCTTCTTCACTTGAGGAGCTTGAGCTTGTCTCAACTTGCTTTTTGCCCTTCATCTTTTTGTGCTCACATGAGAGAGCAATGTCTTTGATTGATGAAGTGGCTTCTTCTTGACCCATCTTGCGTGACATCTCAAATGCCACCAATTTGCCAATGGCAATGGCCGGGGTCATGGTGCTCAAGTCCTCCATGTTGTGGAGGATGGTGATGATGGTTGCATATTTGTTCTTTGGAAGAACGGAGATGATCTTCCTCACAATATCCGCATCACCTAGCTTTGTAATTCCTATAGAATGGAGCTCATTGATAATTAGATTCAAACGAGAATACATATCACGAACAAGTTCATTATCATTCATTTTAAAGGAATCATAACTTGTTTTTGTTAGGTGATGTTTTTGCTCATGTACATTACTTGTACCATCATGGAGCTCATGTAGCTTTAACCAAATTTCATGAGATGTTTGCAAAGTAAAAACTTGGTTGAAGACATCCATGCTAATAGACTCAAACAAGCAATTTTTAGCTCTAGCATTAAGATGAATTTCTTTTTCATCACCCGCGGTAGGCTTCTCGGGATTCTTAATGGGTTTCATCCCGTCGCGGGTGACTCTCCAAACACCTAGATCAACGGCTTCTAAAAAGCAAGCCATTCTAGCACTATAGTAGGGAAAGTTAGTGCCGTCAAAGTGTGGAGGCCTAGAGGTATCCATCCCAACCTCTCTTAGGGGCGTCGGCTCGAAGGCGATTAAGCCAAGAGTCCACAAGAGAGCCAACCGGCTCCGATACCAATTGAAAGGACTGTGACGCCTAAGAGGGGGGGGGGTGAATTAGGCAACTTAAAACTTCTACTCTAAACTATGGCCTCTAATTTCCACCTAAGCAAAACCTATGCAAGAAAGTAAACTATCTAATGTGCAACTAAGGTTTTGTTAAGTGTGTTTGCTATCTCTACCGCAAAAGGGGTTATGCAACCTAGTTTCCAAACCTATCAACTAGCAAGAGTGAGCTAGTAAAGGTAAAGCACATAAACAAGGTAGCAATGTAAATGTGGAAGCTAAAGAGTGTGATAGAGATGCAAACTCCCGTCGATGACTCCGGTATTTTTACCGAGGTATCGAGAAGCGCGCAAGCTTCCCCCTAGTCCTCGTTGGAGCCCCTCGCAAGGAATCCCTCGCAAGGGCCAAGCTCCCGGTCGGGTAACTCCGTGGATAGCTCCGGTCTTCCCCACGCGCAAGTGGGTCTCCGGTTAAGCCACTCGTGGCAAAGTCTCTCCCGGATGCTCTCCGCCGTCTTCACTATCAAGTTTCCGGCCGAAGCGCCGTGGGCCTTGTTCCCTTCGGTACACGGAGGCGGCCACACCACAAACTCGGTTGGTGTGATCTCGCAAGACTACATGCCCCGCCGATGTACAACCACGGTGCGCGCAAGCACCGATAGATGAGAGGTTTTCAACCTCACTAAACACTAGGCCTAACACCTAGAGCAAGCGCAAAGCGGTGGTCTAACTAGCTTAAGCACTTCGCAAAGCACCTCTACTAATCACCTAGTATATCACTTAAGCACTTTGGTGGCTAGAGCAACTAAATATGTGTCTATACACTTGGTACACTTCCTTGAGCTCCAACCTATCTGTTTTGGCCGGCCATGGGGGTATATATAGAGCCCCAACCAAATAGAGTCGTTGGGCAAAGAGATGGGCTTTTCTGCCATCGACCGGACGCTCGTCACGTCCTGACCGGACGCGTCCGGTCTATCACAACGGCTAGTTGGCCGCCAGCACAGACACTGATCGGACTCTGGCATGAGTCCGGTCGCAGATGACCGGACGCGTCCGGCCATGATTTTGTGCCTCTGGAACCTCTCTGTGTTCGATCGGACTCTGCTGAGTTCCAGCGTCCGGTCGACGTCGTAGCGTCCGGTCACGCTGCCACGCTGATGAACAGTCGCATCGTCGCGTCCGGTCCAATTGGCGTAGCGTCCGATCGCTTTTGACGTGGCACTGTTGGCTGGGTGAACTGACCGGACGCATCCAGGCCAGCGTCCGGTCACTGCGAAGCAGCGTCACTCCTTCTTCTTCGTTTCTTCACGGTTTCTTGCGCCGTCTTGGTTCCGTTATTGTGCCTTGGACTTTGCTTGATCTTGAGAGTCTTCTATTGAGCTTCAAATGTCTTGCTTGAGGTGTTGATCATCGGATCACCATGTCGCCTTAGTCCAAGTCACATTTGCACCCTATTGGACTTTAAAACAAACACTCGCAAACACATTAGTCCAATTTGGTTATGTTGTTCATCAAACACCAAAATCCGAAGTTAAATGGTTCGAGGTCCATTTTCCTTACAAGGGTCACCTTGGATCCCAAGAGTGGGGATAACACTTATTTGAGAAGTGATGCCCCAAAGGTTCTATGCCGGTTTGCATTGCCAGATGGGAGGTTCAGTATCTCCCACTTCATGTGGCAGAAGATCTCAGAGGCATACAATGACCCCCAGAAGGATCTGCCCTATGCTCCGTACCTAATGCATATGATTGAGCATTTGATTGGAGTGACTTTTGAGTATGACCAGACCGTTAAGGAATACAATGTCCGGAGTTTCTCCTCCACGGGCAGCAAAGAAGATGAGGAAGAAGACGAGGATGCTCCAGCAGCTGCAGCTGCTCCTGGCGAGGCTCATGGCCAGAAGCAGGCTCATGGGGAAGTACCTGTTGCTCCCCCTCCGCGTTGTGAGAGGCGTGAGGGTGGGGGGCCGTTTGTTTCGCCCTCAGCAAATTCTTCAAGTGGTTTTGCTACAAGGCTGAGCGAGACGATCAACATCAGAGGCAAGTTAATGAGCATCTTGGTCTTCCCCAGGCATCTCCTCTTCGGTCTTTTCCAGATCCTTTCGCAGAATATGATGCTCAGCATGGTGGTGGCGCTGGTGGCAGCGGTGATGATGATGATGATCAACAGGGTGGTGGAGGTGATGCTGGTGCTTTTGGGTCTGTTGGCACAAAATGCGTCGCACCGTGCCTCACACATAGCAAGCCGAAAAGCGTGGCTTCAATCGGGTGCTCGGACGGTTTGAAGTCCAGAGACGTGTCAATCGGTTTGACCTGAAAACCAACAAGGGATAAAACTACGAGAATAAAACTGGAACATGCCGGATGAGACCAGACAGTTCCATATTTACGGCCCTGAAGCCACTCACAACGACATATAGCTATAGAAGCTATCTGTCAACAAGTTTTAAAGATCATTCGGCTAACTCTAAACATGAACATATGTAAACAATTGGTTGCCGAATGCACATACGTAAAAAGACATGCTTGAACAAAAGATAGATTATAAAATAACGTGTAACCAAGCTCAGCAAACCAGCCGAGTTGAGATCCATGAAGAAGGAACATGCAAACAAAAAACGATCAAACCAATCTAAAACCTGCATCTGCCGCACGATACCTAGTTTTATCAACGCTTAAGCGTAATTGACATGTATGAACCCGCAACACGTAACAATCTAGATTAGAAATTAATTCGGCCATCATGGTTACACGATTATTGGAAAAAAACAAGTAAAAAGAACTTGCAGAGCAAGGCCGAACAAAGTCAATCTAGATTGGGCAAAAAGAGTGTTACAAAACTAATTAAATAAATCATGCAACACATGGTAACTTAATGAATCTACTAGATCTTGCCAAATCTAATAGAGCCGATAACTATCTCGCTCCTGCTAAACATATCAAGCAAACACCTGCCGCACGGTATTTACTCATAAGCATAGCATAAGCAAAGACTTCTTGATTGTCGACATAGATCCGCCGCACGATCTTTGTAAACAAACAAGACTACTTGCATCACATCTAAATCCACCGCATGATACTAGACATGATAACAAGGTTGCCGGGACTTACGGAGGTCGACGGATCGATGATTCCTCTCGAAGAACTCGACGACACGACAAAGGACTCGAAGATGGCACGGGGCCGATTTGTATTGATATGGTTGTGAACAGTTTTACAAAGGCCGGGGGTTTATATTTATACCCTGGGCGAAATACGAGTCCTGGAAGATTACGACTTACATAATGAAAACTTGGAAAATATGAGTCCTATTCCTATTTTCTTCTCGGTGTTTTCCATTATCATGTCTTCTCGTGCAAGCCGGCTTTACTTGCTGTATTTGCTTTCCGAATAGAGTCATTGCCTTACAAGATAGCCGACCGCACAAACACTTGCCGAAACTCCGAGAACTAACCGACCGCTTGGTCGTTTACCGAATGCCCATCTCACTGCCGGTTGGGTCCACTTGTCATTTTCTTGGTCCACCCGATCAACCGATCTTCCTTGATTCTGCCGATTCTTCAAATCGCAGCCATCTCCAGTAAAATTCGGTCCATCTCCTTCTTAATCCAAATTTTGGTGTAAACACATGCCCCCTAATTTTGGGATAAATATTTATTCCAAAATTCCTTTCTCCCGATCTATTGATGTGGAACCTCTGGAAGCATCTACTCTTGTGGAAATTTCGCGTGCCATAATTGCCTTACCTGCCGATTCATTTCCCGATGCACCCTTTGGGGTCTTTTTAAGTCATCGTTTACTTCGTTTCGGACTACTCCTTCAAACTCCCCTATTTCAATCAAAAACTAAGAAAAACCCTTCTTCCTCTTATCATCATCCAATCCAACCTAGAAGATGTCTTCCGTGGCGAGCAGACATAGCTCCGAGCTTGGCGTCTCTAGCACTTCTAGGAAGAGGTTGCTCTCTTCCACTTTGTCTCAAAATGAGGCATTCGTTCTCACCTTGTTATTTTTGTTCAGGAGGGTCAATGATGATTTCTCCGAAGTCTTGACTCAACAGATCATAGACCTTCAGCTTGATCAGGAGGAGAAGAATCAGGAGATTTCTCCGAAGGCCGGTGAATATTTTCATCATTTCTGTTTTTGCTTCCCCCCTCTTTCTTTTACTCACTCTTCTCTCTTTCAGCTTTGGGGGCAAAACTCCATGCTCTTGAAGCTTCCGTCGCCAAGCTTGCCGTCACGGCCAACGCAGCAGGCACGACAACCTTGGATCGGGTGAACGAGGTTAACCGAATCCTCCCCGACATCTCCAGGGCCGGCATGAGATACGGCGCAGCGCTTGCCTTCAACGCTGTACGGATTCACTCCGGCGCCGATTATCGCAGATTCGATGTCTGTGAGCGGGGGCTGGAATATAAAGTAGTACATTCTATGGATGATATGAAAGAAGCTGGAACAGATCTGGCTGATTCCTTCGACCATGATCTCCCGATTAGTCATAGGATAGAGTGGACGAACTGATTCTTCACTGTAATCTTGTACTCCCTTCTTGTAAATAAAAGTCCTTCTGTTTGACCTTTGAAACCAATCTGTGACCGATCCTTCGAGATCAATGCATGTTTTGCTTCGTGCATTAATCACCGACTTCTATTTTTGCTCTTAAAGGTGATGTATATCGCATCGGCTTACTGCTGACAATCATGTCAATCATCTTTGTTTCGCAAGCGATTGTTGTAATCGGCTATTCTCAGATCTAGTGTTTCGGATCCTTTTCAATTTTCCAATCCATGACGATGTTAGGATAGTACTTCTTAAGGAATTTTTCCTTTTCTTGAAGACTTCTTCATTAAAACTCCAGTGCCTGGAAAAATATGATCCTTCCCACTTCGAAGACCATTCGCCAAACTTACTGTCCTCGGTATCAATCGGTAATATGGGTTTCGAAACAATCAACCGAAACTGAACCCTTCATGCGGTAACAATCTTTTAGTCGAATCCTGTCAGCTTTTTGATTCTAGAGCCATGATCTCCTCAAGTCAGCAAAATTCTGGCCTAGCCCAACAATGACCCATAAATCGTGAAAACCCTACTCCGACGTTTGGCTTCCCGAGGTGCAAGCCACGGTTCCACAAATATGACCCTACGCAGGCCATTATCTTCAGCTCCAATCGAACAGTTTGACTTGCAATCTCTCCATTCTCTGGCTCCTAACTTAAACCAGAGAGAAAAACCCTCGCCTATATTCTCATCAATGGCAGGCAATTGTGACCACAGCGAACGCCCTGCTGAAGCAGAAGGAAACTGAACACCGACTCATCAGCGTTATGGGTAAAAAATTAGCTTCTTGCCCCCTTGCGGTAGTCTTTTCCTGTTCATCTGTTCCTGATTCACTGCTCATCTTCTTCCCAGGATGAGGGTTTTCTCCAGTCAAACCCAGATTCCTTTCCCCAAAACGGCAACTCCACCGAGCTTTCCCATTCCTTCTTCTGGGTCACCAAATTCCTCTGAGCTTAATGATTCACTTCGGTACACCCGTTTGAACACTCTCTGGTACTGCAAAGAGAAGGATAAGGCCCAGAAAGATCTGGAGGACGCATCTAGGAAGTACAGCATTGAGGAAATCGAATGGGAAGACCAACGAAAGCAGCTCTGTAACGCCATTATCGGTTTGTCATCTATCATTCATTCCATCTTCTTTCGGCCTTTCTCTGTATCATAAACTCATTCTTTTTCTTTCAGCTCTTTTTGCGGAGAATGACCGTTTGAAGGCGGCAGCAAACAGAGTTGCTGACAAGGTGAATGCCCACGGGGACTCAGTCAAAGCACGTCTTGACGCTACAGACGGCTGCATAGATCAGGCCATCATCCAAGGTGTGTACCTTGGCGTCTCCCTTAGGCTAGCAGCGATGAGCTCTTTGATCAACGAGGACTACTCCTTCCAACCGGTCGGCTTTGCAGGCGGATGCCCAGATGAAACCGATGGTATTGAAAATCATCTTGAAGTTTATGATGATCATGCCGCTGCTCTTGCCGGAGTTACCAACCCGCAGTCCGTTCTGAACAGATTATTCCAGGAGTAGCTTGTACTAGGACGGATCTGTAAATGAATAATCGAAGTTGTTTTCTCTGAATAATGTCTATCTGCATCCCCTGATTATCTCAGTGATTCTCTCGATTACAACATTTCTTCAGAAAAACGCTTCCTGAATGCATGACGTCATCTCAGCCGATTAGATCCCATCTTGATATGTCATATCACTCGACATCTTATTTACTGCACTTCACCTTTCTCTCCTCCCGATAAACCTGCTAACTTGAAAAACGCTAAGGCCACCAAGGTTATGAACAATTTTTGCACTAAAGGTGACACATGTCATGTCGGCTATTCTCTAAACTCTTGGAGTATTTTTCTACTAAAGGTGATGCTTTACATCGGCTATTTTTGCACAAAAATATCCTTGAATCCGCTCATGTACCGACTTCCATACTAATATGAAACTTCTTAAGAAATCTCCCAATAAAGTCGAATGCCTTGTCCTTCATTCCGATCGGCACTACAGCCTTTCAAACTAAATCTCTTTCCACAAAGTGTTTTTACTGCCTTTGCCGATTCATACCTTGAATAAAAACTCCGACAGTGCTAAAATTTACTTACCGAGCCTTTCATTCGGAATAGGCATTGACAACATATGCTTTATCATGTCAAATTCAGAAATTTTTACGCATTCGGCAATTAATAAGTAGTGTCGAAGCTTGGTATACGAGTAGTACACACATAAATAAAGACTCTCTGTAGCCGAATACCTCGTCTCTGGGTCTAACAACTTTAGGCTAAGGTAAGTTATTACTCTTTCCATCAAGTTTTTTGTATAAGGGCCGATCCTACTGTTTGGCTATCGGCCGCCACGTACAAATTAAAACAATTACCAAACTATGGAACTACCAGCACTGGTGGTGTCTTCATGTACTCTTTAATTTCATCAAAAGTTCTCTGTTGTACGTCACTCCATATGAATTTTTGACCTTTCTTGAGCTTCAGCAACGGAGAAAAAGGCAGAACTCGTTCAGAAGATTTATCAATTTCAATATGTATTTTGGATCCAGATTTGTACTGACACATATCGGTCTTGCTTCAGTTTCATTGTCAATATTTACTTCTTCTAACTTATCAGCCGATACGAAACCTCGTCCGAACTTTCCTCTGTTACCATCAATCGGATTATTCATTCAAAAATTGCTCTGAGAGCCGATTGCTCAAATCGGCTGTTGGTCCTTGTCGAAAACATTTACAGGACCTTCTTTCCAAACTCTTCCGGAGAAGCACTCGACACCATCATACTCCCAGTAAATGGGTTCTGCAGTAGCAACACTCACCGAATCATCAGCATGGACAACTTCAATGTCATCTCCAATCCACTGGATGAGGATTTGATGCATAGTTGACGGGACGCAACAATTTGCATGTATCCAATCCCTTCCTAAGAGCAAGCTATATGCCCCCTTGCCATCGATAACGAAGAAGGTAGTAATCAAAGTTTTTGACCCGATCGTCAATTCAACGTGAACTGCTCCTCGAGTATCAGAAGAATTACCAGCAAAGTCCCTCAACACCATGTCAGTCTTTAATAATTCCTCACTTGCCATCCCAAGTTTCCTGAAGGTGGTATATGGCATGATATTTATGGCAGCTCCCCCATCAATAAACATCTTGGTTAACAGCTTGCCATTAACATACCCCCTCATATAAAGTGGCTTCAAGTGTCGATGCTTAGTTGGTTTATCAAAAACTTCCCGTTGAGCCAAAACGAGCTGAACCATCAAATCTTGGCATTCATCTTCATCAAAATCTGAATACACTTCTTCTTGGACATCTTGATCTCCAGGAGCTATGAATTCTGATGGGAGAAAGAATGCCATGCACGCATCAGCCGAACGATCACCCTCATCAGGCTTTTCTTTAGGACGCCAAATCTGCTTTGTTTTGGCGCCTGCTTGCGCTAATTCGCTGTTCCTTAGGCGCTGTACCCTCCTTTTCTGGCTCTTTCTTAATCCCGGAGGGCACCACTGTCCTCTCTGCCAAACATATTCATGGTACTCCACTTCTTCAGCGCGAGCCCAACCTTGATCGACAAATCTTCTCCCTTGCCGATTTTCGGAATTGCCTATTTTTAAGCGCCGATCGTCCTCAGGGAGTCGCATCCGAAGCCTTTCATGGACCGAACGGCGGTTGACTCGAGACTGCCTGTACTTAGAATATTGATCACTGCATTCAGGGCAGTTGTTCTTAGCAGACAGCTTCAAGCCTTCATTCCAACAATATTTGAAAAATGAGCACTCCCAATGAGATTGCTCTTGCTCTCTCATATATTCTCGTTCTTCTCGGTATATCTCCTCTTCATACCTCCGTTTCTTTTCTATGAACTTTTGTTCTTCATAAAATTTTTGCTTCTAGTACCATTCTTGGTCCCGACGCCATTTGTTCAACAAAATGCGTGTCGTGACCCTGGGTCCAGAAGTTTCACCCCTTTCATTTAGGCTATTCTGGAAACGAACTTGTCGCCGAAGTTCTTCATTTGTGATCTGCCGATCGGGGTCAACAGCACTGATCTTTCTCGCTCTATCAGAGGTTAACACCTTCATCTTGCTTTTGCCCCTGGGGTCATCCGCATTAAGCATGTTAACTGAGAAAGATACGGTATTCTGTCCAAAAGGGCTACCGTCAATTTTCATTTTTCCATTGAATTTCAAATGCCCCTCTTAGATAGCCTTCTGGATCCGCACTCTGAACACTCGACAATCATTAATAGAATGAGATCTGGTGTTATGAAAACCACAATACTTCTTGTCTTTAACTCCCTCAGGGTGCAGCATGGGATGGCCTTCGGGTAGCTTGACGCGTCCCTCTTTCACAAACAATTCAAATAGCTTATCTGATTTGGAAACATCAAAGTCGTAGGTCCCCTTTTGCTATCTCAGCCATCGCTGATTGACTTGAGTCGGCTCTTTAGTCCAGACCAGCTCTGCTACAGCTATCTCATCTTCATCATCATACTCCATTGCTTCCTCTAAGAAAGCCTGATACATTTCACTAGCCACATCGCCTTTCGGGAACTGGTTGTTTCTCCTAAACCCCTGAGCCTGACTATTCATCGTCGCCCACCGTTGTGATAACTGCCCAAGATCATCAAATTCCATGCCGAATAGCTTTTCCCTGATGTTCGGCAACATACCAGCTATAGCTATCCCCGACAATTGATCATCTGGTAAATTCAGTGAATAGCAGAGATTTTTAGTCTCCCTGAACTTGCGCAAGTATTCTTGTGGCATCTCATTAGTCCTCATTTTCAAACTCATGAGGTCGACCAACTTCTTCTCATTAGTGCCCGTAAAGAAATATGCATGGAATTTCTGTTCCAATTCTGCCCATGTATTAATAGAATTTGCCGACAGAGATGTGAACCATGAGAAAGCTGGTCCTGTTAACGACAGCGGGAAGTAACGAATTCTCCAAGCTTCATCTATAGACGCTTCTCCAAGTTGCATCAAGTAACGGCTGATGTGTTCTATAGGACTAGTGTCATCTTGGCCCGAAAACTTAGGGGAGGTTTCACCCTTGGAGGAAGTGCCACTCGGTTATACCATTCCGGGTAAGGAGATTTATAAGCGTAGGACTGACTCTTTGGCTTCAGGCCAAATTGATTTTTCATCATGTCGGCCATCCTATGCATGATGAGGTCAACAGTTGAATCTGGAGCCGCATGCGTTTGACCTCCAAGAAACACCCCCGTTGAGTTTTTATAGCCCGGATTCGGGAAAGCATCAATCGCACTGTAGTCAACAAACTCTTGATATCCATCTCCATACATGTTCTTCTACAACCTATTTGTTGTTGGAGATACTCTGAAGGCAGATTGCGGGATGTTTCCCGTCGTGCCGAATGCGAGCTGGCCGTGAGTTGTGGGAGGTTGCTGCTCCTGGTGAAGGACCATCCCACCTTTGCTTGAACCAACTCCGCCGTCTTCAGCAGTTTTCCTTTGATGTTGGGGTACGGGGAATAACAGCAGTCCTTGCATCAGGCCAGCAGCTTCCTCAAAACGTTTGTCAACCGTCAGGCTGAAAATACCAACCATGATGGCACGAAATGTATTTAAGAAAGCTGATTGATGATTTGTCATGGCCTTTGATATAGCCTTGTACACCAGTTCGGATAATTTTTGAGCATCTTCCTCATCAGTACTATCAGATTGATGAGGAAGGAGAGTCCTTGGGAGTGACTGCTTCTGGAAAACTTTGTTGCTCTTGTTCTTAGAGAAGGACATCAAGCATTTGCGCTGAAATTCATCGCATGCTTGTTGCACCAAATTTCTCAAATCCGGTGGTAGCTCATCCATGGTCACGTCCAGAACTTGAGTGTTATCGAATTCAACCATCTTGGAATGTGGGGTCCCACCAGGCATGCCAAAAAGTGTGTTGGCACAAAATGCGTCGCACCGTGCCTCAAACACAGTAAGCCGAAAAGCGTGGCTTCAACCGGGTGCCCGGACGGTTTGAAATTCAGAGACGTGCCAGTTGGTTTGACCTGAAAACCAACAAGGGATAAAACTGTGAGAATAAAACTGGAACATGCCGGATGAGACCAGACAGTTCCATATTTACGGCACTGAAGCCACTCACAATGACATATAGCTATAGAAGCTATCTGTCAACAAGTTTTAAAGATCATTCAGCTAACTCTAAACATGAACATATTTAAACAATTGGTTGCCGAATGCACATACATAAAAAGACATGCTTGCACAAAAGATAGATTATAAAATAACGTGTAACCAAGCTCAGCAAACCAGCCGAGTTGGGATCCATGAAGAAGGAACATGCAAACAAAAAACGATCAAACCAATCTAAAACCTGCATCTGCCGCACGATACCTAGTTTTATCAAAGCTTAAGCGTAATTGACATGTATGAACCGGCAACACGTAACAATCTAGATTAGAAATTAATTCGGCCATCATGGTTACGCGATTATTGGAAAAAAACAAGTAGAAAAGAACTTGCAGAGCAAGGCCGAACAAAGTCAATCTAGATTGGGCAAAAAGAGTGTTACAAAACTAATTAAATAAATCATGCAACACATGGTAACTTAATGAATCTACTAGATCTTGCCAAATCTAATAGAGCCGATAACTATCTCGCTCATGCTAAACATATCAAGCAAACGCTTGCCGCACGGTATTTACTCATAAGCGTAGCATAAGCAAAGACTTCTTGATTGTCGACATAGATCCGCCGCACGATCTTTGTAAACAAACAAGACTACTTGCATCACATCTAAATCCACCGCATGATACTAGACATGATAACAAGGTTGCCGGGACTTACGGAGGTCGACGGATCGATGATTCCTCTCGAAGAACTCGACGACACGACAAAGGACTCGAAGATGGCACGAGACCGATTTGTATTGATATGGTTGTGAACAGTTTTACAATGGCCGGGGGTTTATATTTATACCCTGGGCGAAATACGAGTCCTGGAAGATTACGACTTACATAATGAAAACTTGGAAAATATGAGTCCTATTCCTATTTTCTTCTCGGTGTTTTCCATTATCATGTCTTCTCGTGCAAGCCGGCTTTACTTGCCGTATTTGCTTTCCGAATAGAGTCATTGCCTTACAAGATAGCCGACCGCACAAACACTTGCCGAAACTCCGAGAACTAACCGACCGCTTGGTCGTTTACCGAATGCCCATCTCACTGCCGGCTGGGTCCACTTGTCATTTTCTTGGTCCACCCGATCAACCGATCTTCCTTGATTCTGCCGATTCTTCAAATCGCAGCCATCTCCAGTAAAATTCGGTCCATCTCCTTCTTAATCCAAATTTTGGTGTAAACAGGGTCAGCTCTTTTTCAGCCTCCTCCAGCCTACCAACCTCTGCCTATGTATCAGCCTCCTCCCTTCTATCCTGACTATGGTGCTGGTTCGTCACATGGTGGTGGATCTACTTCATATCAGGGTGGAGGCGGTGGCTCCTACATGGGCTTTGCTGCTCCAGATGCTAATCCTGCTGGCAGTGGTGGCTTCGGTGCTCCTTCTCCTCCTCCAGACCCTTCGACTGCTCCTTCATCATTCCCAGGAGGTGATGTAGGTGCCAATGTATACTCTTCTATCTTTGGATGCCCTTCCAGCAGCTCTCATGGCGGTTATGATCGTTCTAGTGGCGACTACTATTAGATCTTGTGCTTATCAAGGCCTACCCTTTTTGGCACTTGATGCCAAAGGGGGAGTGTTAGGCTATTTTCATGATGTAATAGTTAGTTTTTGAGAGAGTTGAACTAAGTGAACTAAGTGTGGTAAACTACATTTAAATTTGTGTTGAACTATGTGATGGTTGTTAGAAGATTTGATACTCTTGAGCTTATTGTAATATTCATTTATGGGTGATCCTCTACATATTATTCATGTCATGATTGGTGTATGTTGTTTTCGATATGGCTATGTGTTATTTGAGTCTTTTTCTTTCTTCCATAGCCATTCAATTTCTTTTATCCTATTGTTATGTGAATCACCATGTCGTCATGTTCATGCATCACAAATTCATTATATATGACGTTGTCACACACTTAGGCACCCCACAGATTGCAAAATTTAGGGGGAGCTCTTGTTCTTGTGTATGTAATCTTGCTTAAGTCAAGGTTTGAAATTCAAATCCATAGCATACACTAAGGGGGAGCTTGAACTAAATTTTGGAATTCAAAAGCTTCAATTCTTTCTATCCTTATTGTAAGCCTAAGTTGGTTGTCATCAATTACCAAAAAGGGGGAGTTTGTAAGTGCATTCGCCCCCAATGTGGGTTTTGGCTAATTAATGACAATCAAATTAGGGACTAACAACTTTATAAAAGCATGTATGCAGGTGTTAGTCCTTAGAAAGATTTGAAATGTTGAAATCTCGTGAACAAAGCATGTTGAATATTGTTGGGCGAAAGATGCCTAGCTCAAGTGGGTGATAAGGGACGTCTGTGGAAAATATTACCCACTTGAAGCTGGTGTTTATTACTCGGACAGTTCGCTTAAATAGGCAAAGCTTAGTGGATGGCATCATTCTTGTGGATTTTCAGATAATATATATCAAGGATCCTAAAAACCGACTACCCGAATACTCGGCTTTTAGTCTCAGGGGCTGCGGGGTATATATCATCAGGTAAAACGTTTTTCAAGGACGTTTTAAGTGATTCTAAGGAACCTCAAAGCCATTTTTTGTCAAAATGACAAGAGGCTCGGGGGCTACACCCTATGGATGCGCTTTTTCGAAAAAGTGCACACCATTAGAGATTTCTTCCTACAAAGCACCTCAAGGCCTCTCAAGATATTAATCGGATGACTCTTGAAAGTGCTTCATCTTATTCAAGAAGTCATTAGATTACATTGCAGAGAAACCTTGAAGAGCTTGGGGGCTTGATGGACCAGGATCCCGAAGACACGCCATCAATAGGTGACTACTCGGAATATTCCAAGAAAGTCCAAAGAAGATCCGAGGCATGGAGCAAGGTGACATGAACTAGGACTCTTAGTGTAACTTAGTCAGATTCTGAAGGAAGTTATTCTATGTAATTCGATAAGAACTCCTTTATTGTAACCGACTAGGACTCGGGTATGCACTATGCTCTACCGGACTATAAAAGGAGAAGCAGGCACGTACTCCTATCTATCTTGAATCAATCCAACACAAGGCACCTGTTGACACCTCGGGTGGCACGCAGAAGAAACCGCAAGCGCACGGCTGTCAGTTGTAGCTTTTCACCTCAGAGTATTCCGGGGTATCGAATCCACGTGGAACGCGAAGTGATTTTTGAGAAAACTAGGGGGATAAGGATATCTAGGATAGATGAAGGGGAACAGGCACTATCTACATGGGTAGATCCTAGTTCTATTAGACTTCTAGTGATTTAAGTTCTCTACTAGTGTACTGTGGGCGTACTAGCCTTTACCACTGACTTAGGTTGAACGCTAGCACAACGAGCCCTACTGTTAAACTAGACCAACTACGTGGTGGAATTCAAGGCGCACAGGGCTGTCACCACCTGCTTGCTACCACAGCTATCCGGGGGCCTAGCCGTATTCACTGGCAATATATAGCCTAAGTACCACACTTAATCTATATATTACTACTACTAGCCCTGTACTGGAACTAGAGCACTTGAAACTAATATCAAGCAATGAAATGAGTAGACAAGTACTGAAAATAAATACTTGAAGATAAAATAAATACTAAGTTACCAAAGTTGAAGTGCAGAGCAGAGGGAAGCAGAGGTCTCCGACAATTCCAGGACTCTCCAGACTTCTACTCTTCTCCTCTCCAGCTCCTCTTCTAGTGAGGCACTCACACTCTCTCTAATCTCTCTAGCATAGCAAGTGTGCTAATCTAACCAAATGGTGAAGACTAATGTGAGGCTCTCCGAATGAGAACTCTAGGGGCCTATTTATAGTGCTAGGAAGCTAGGGGGTACTTATAGAGTGAAGGGGAGGTCGGTTAGGGTTTAGGGGGTGGCGCCCGCCACTAAACCCTCGCGCTCGCCACCCCTCTGCCGTCCATTGCAACCGCCATTCATCCAACGGTCTTCACTTGCTCCCCTAAGTTGGTTTGAGGGTCGGTTAGGGTTTTAGACAGGGATTTCCACATGTCCAAAGCCCACTATCCAGGTGATACTCCTCTTAGCCCTTCGATCAAACCGTCTTAGTGTGCAATGGCTAGGATTTGAGCTTGAGGTGACTCCCACGGATCGATGACGTGGCCTGGGCCACTTTGGGCAAGATGGCCCTGGCGGCTGCTAGTAATAGGTGGCGGCCGCCACCCTACTCAGGCCCAAATGGGCCAGAGTGGCTTGGCCTTGCTCCTGGTACACTTGTTTGGCCCAAATTCCATCATTTCCTGCATTAAGATAAGAAACTATGCACATGTGGAAATAGGTTAGTTATAAACCAAATCTTCTACTTTTTATGTTATTTTACCTTGGTTTTGGGTGAAATGTTGATAGTGAAATGATGTTTTAAGCACCATCAACAGCACCTGCCACACTGGACGTAAGGTATTACGCTATTTAGCGGCCTGAACTAGTATACATCGTTGTCCTTGTGTTCTCGCTGAGTCTTGCGAACGTTGATCCCCACCGAACAAATCGTCTCGAGTAATCTCATGACGAGTTGTTAGTTAATAAACACCGACAACAATCAAAATAAGATACAATAAAAATTTCTATCCTAACTAATCCTGGTGCTCTTTATTGCCGACAACTTAAAGGCATCCTTTCCAGAAATTATACACAAAAGGAGCTGGTTGAAAATTCTCAATTTGTAAATACTGAGCCTATAAGTGCATTCGCCCCCAATGTGGGTTTTGGCTAATTAATGACAATCAAATTTGGGACTAACGACTTTATAAAAGCATGTATGAAGGTGTTAGTCCTTAGAAAAATTTGAAATGTTGATATCTCGTGAACAAAGCATGTTGAATATTGTTGGACGAAAGATGCCTAGCTCAAGTGGTGGATTGATAGTTTATTTCTAAACTTGAGTTATAGGTAAGCCAGACTATCAAGAGGGATAGAAACTAGACTAGCTAGATGTGGAGACAAGTGCTCATGTCGACTAACAAAAGTTTGCTTGAGAGTCACCGCACGATCACGAACACATAGATGTTTTTCTGCGAAGTCGGTAGCACCGACCGTGGGGGTCGGTGGTACCGACCAGGGAGGCAGCGCGCAATGCTCTCTGGATGGAGTTCATTTTGAACTGTCGGTAGTACCGCCATAAAACCCGGTAGTACCGACCATCCAGACCATTCTAACACCCTCTCTCTATAGGTTCGATTTTGACTTGGCGGTAGTACCACCATAAGGCCGGTACTACCGACCCTTGGTTAGTAGGTACCGAGGCCCCGAGGTCGATTTGCGGACCTCTCTGTTCGTGCGCCAAAAGACTTGGCGGTAGTACCGCCATAAGGTCGGTAGGTACCGAGTGCCCGAGTGACTTTCTGCGGAGCTCTCTGTTCACGACCGATTTGGCCTAGCGGTAGTACCGCCATAAGGCCGGTACTACCAACCCCTGGTGGTACCGACCCTTGGTCGGTGGTTGGATCTAGGTCAACTCAGATCTGGCGCAACGGTTTTTGGCTGGTCGATACTACCGACCAGGGGTGGTCGGTACTACCAACTAGCCTTGAGACTGGGGGACTATAAATAGCTCTCCACTTCCTTTCTAACCGTTACCCACTCACTCTTCACACTTATTGCGACCTACCAGCTGACAAACACATCTCCAAGCATTGACTCCTCCCCTCTCTCTCCCGCTTTGCTCCTAGATTCATTCCCTTGCAAGATTTGAGCTAGGGAAGTGAGATTAGAGAGGAAGAAGCTTTGATCTACGACTTGAGCACTTGGTTCCTCATCTAGCCGACTTGGTTTGTGTTTATTACTCTTGGGTTCTTTGAACCCTAGCCGGTTAGGTGTTCTTCGTGGTTGCCCGTGTTGATTTATTTGTGAGGGCTCCCCGAAGCGTTTGTATTTATCCTGTGATTCTTAGTAGAGAAACTCGGCTAACCTTTGTGGTGGCTTGAGTGAGGCAAGGAGGTGAAAAAGACTCTGACCTTAGTGGTCACCTCGACAACGAGGAAGTAGGCACTCCTTAGTGGTTTGGCCGAACCTCGGTATAAATCCTTGTGTCTCGCATGCTTGTTGTTGTCTCTACTTTGCATACTATACTTGTATTTGTGTTCCTCGTGTTCTTCCTATCCCTTCCTCATTCTTAGGTTGGAGAGGACCGATCTACACTTCAAGAAGGAACCAAGCTTTGGGAAAGCTTTAATCTTCATCAACAACACTTAGGAAAGTGGGGTATCTACTTGATCTGAAATCGTATCTCATTATATTGGATTTGTAGTTGTTTTAGGTCTCTGATGGTGTCGTTTGTTTGTGTCGGTAGTATCGGTGTTTTATACCCGGTAGTACCTACCCAAACAAACCGGTACTACCGGCTATTATCTAACTACAAGTTTTAGTCTTTGAAGTTACAGAATGTACAAAATCACCTATTCACCCCCCTCTAGGCCGATTAGATCCTCTCAAAGCCCCAACTCAAAGGGTTAGATTCTTCGTGGTGATTGTCTAAGTTAATTCATCGACGTGACATAATTGCTCATCTTTTAAATGTATTCTAAGGTTTAAGGCGTTATTCTTTTAGTGGTGAGCGGATATACCCAATAATAACAAGGCTATAGAGTGATTTTTAAAAATCTTAAGACCTACCATCTTATTATTTCGAAGGTGTTTATATATAGAGATGATTTTATTATCTAGCTATGCTTTGTGTGACTTTATTCTTTACTCCATCCAGCTCATAAAAAGTGTTGCTTTGAGATTCATTTTGGTTAAACTTTTTAAAATTTGATTAGATTTGTAGAAAATATTAGTCAACGTCAAAAACATCTAGTATCTCTGAATAGGTTTATTATGAAAATATATCCAACAATCTAGGTAGTGATACTAATTATGTACTATAAACACTAATATTTTTCTTTTATAAATTTGATCAAGATTGAAAATATTTGATTTAACAAAAACTGAGAATAACAATGAAGTACAAGATATTAATATATTTATATGACAATAATCTTGTTATATTATACTTCTTAACATAAATAAAAATTATAATACTATAGTAGTAAAAAATTGTGAAATGTTATGAGGGGTCATGGCCTCTATCAACCCCCCTTGGCTCCGCCATTGCTCTTAGTCTTCCGGCTCATCAAAATTTCTCACAGCATAGGCAGCTCAGCAGCTGCCCAGGTCTGTTAGATTTATTATGGGCCAAGCCCATTAATATATTTAATAAATCAATAACTCTATGGTGTGTAACGGTGGAATTAATGTTTGTACCGGATTGGAAGTTAAAGGAACGTTGACTCAACTTATATGGTGGGAATTATTCCATCTAATTTGATAAGTTGAGAAATAGACAAAGGCAGCTTATGGGCTCGGGCTCGGGCATGGCGAGGCAGGCAGGCAGGCAGGTGGGCGTGGCGTATTAATTTTTGTTAATGCCCACTAACCTCGGGAGTTACAACTCCTCTCCTTCCCGTCTCCTGGCTTTCTGCATTCCATGATCTCATTGCCTCCCTGTAGGAACGTTCGTTCCTTTACTCCATAGGAATACAGGAGTCGTAAACTCTCATGTCTTCTAATACACTCTCTCTCTCGCCGAGGATAGAGAACAAACACAATCCAGAAACTCTATTCCGCTGCTCCTCGACGTCATCACCATCTCGTAACTCTGCGCGCACAGAGGAGCGAGAGGCTAGGTGCCTCCGGAGCCCTTGCCATTCGAGACCTTGCATGGAGGATCGGCAATTAGGTTTTTGGGGAGCGACTACGCGACTGCCCGAACCATCATGCCGTCGTTCGTCTTCTTCCAGAACGAACGACGTCGTCGTCTTCTTCCCGACGAAGTTGTTGTTGTTCATCTTCGTCCGCGACTGCAAGAGGAGCGTTCGTCGTATTCTTCCCGGAGGACTTCATCTCCATCTAGTGCGATATGACCAAGGAAGTTGGACAAGGATCTGGATCTTTGAATGCTCTAAGGATGTGAGGGTATGAACTTCTCATCTCCTCTCTATTTTCCGTAACTCAGAATATTGTTCTGTCATATTGTTTCAGTAGTATTGTTGAACATGTTGCAGTAGTTGTCTTATTTTGTTTTATAAGTTATCCAGTGCTGTTGTCTGCTATATATCCTGGGTTGCTGTCCGTTATTCATTTTCTGTATGTTGCAGTAGCTCTGTTTCGTTGTTTCAGTAGTTGCTGCATATATATTTCAATAAGTCTCTTACGTTGTTTCACATGCTTTTCTGCAGTAAATGATATATTATGTTTTATTATCATTTATATGTTTCACATGCTTATTGCACATATGTGCCATACTGTTATGGTCATATGTGAAATCATAAAATCACTAGTTTATTATCTTATATATGTCGTCATCATAAGGTTAATTTGTGGAATTAAAATGACATGGAAATTGCCTTTATTTCTAACAATCCAAAAACCTAATTATAGGCATTTTTCTGTCAGTGGTTTTGTTGTCGTGTTAAAGCCTGATGCTTTTGATGGTAAAAACTTCTTGGTATGACGTGCTAAAATGGAATTGCGGCTAACTGCTATGTTATGTTATCATGCCGCTAAGGGCAAGCCTGCCAACTTGTCTCCTGAGGATGAGGCTAAGTTTAAGACTGATGACAACCTCTTTCGAGTGCACTTGATCCAAAATTCCAGAAAAGCTACATTATACTCCCCACAGGTAAAGAGCTGTGGGATGCACTTGTGGGAAAATTTAGAGTTACTGTTGCTAGTAGCGAGTTGTATGTTATGGAGCAACTATATGACTACAAGATGGTTGAGAACCGATCTGTAGTGGAATAGGCCCATGAGATTCAGGCACTAGCAAAGGAACTTAAACTTTTTCCTTGTCCACTTCCTGACAAGTTTGTGGCTGGCGGTATTATCGCTAAGCTACCACCGTCATGGAAGGACTTTGCTACCTCCCTCAAACATAAGAGACAAGAGTTCAATATGAAAGAGCTCATTGGCACTCTTGATGTTGAGGAGATGGCGAGAGTAAAGGACAATGGAAAAGGTATTGAGATCTCTACTACTAATGTGGTGCAGAAGAGAAACTCCAAATTCTGCAAGTACAAAAAGAAGAAAAACCAGAACAAGCAACAGAATATTCCTAAGGCCAATCAGACAACACAGTTTAAGAAAAAGAACCACAACAAGAAGGGAGGATGCTTTGTCTGTGGTAGTGAGGATCATTAGGCAAGTGAGGGCCCTGATCGCAAATACCAGCAAGACAACAAATCAGTAAATGTTGTAACTACTGACAATGGTGAAGGAACATCTGGGAATGGTAATTCTTTACCATTCGTTCTTTTCGTTTGTAATTCACCTGAGTGGTGGATGGATAGTGGTGCAAATATACATGTGTGTGCTGATGTATCTCTGTTTTCCTCCTACCAAGTCGGGAGGTCTGGTGCATTGTTGATGGAAAATGGGTCGCGTGCTCATGTTCTTGGTGTTGGTACAGTTATTTTGAAGTTTACTTCGAGAAAGACGGTGCCATTGAAGAACGTGAACCATGTGCCCTCCATCAAGAAGAATCTTGTTAGTGCTTCTATGTTGTGCCGAGATGGCTACAAAGTTATTCTCGAGTCGAATAAATGTGTTGTTTCTAAACATGGTTTGTTTATTGGTAAAGGATATGATTGTGGAGGTTTGTTCCGCTTATCGTTGCATGATGTGTGTAATAAACTGGTGAATTTGGTTAATATTTCTTATGAGTCAGATTTATAGCATTCACGTTTCTGTCATGCAAGTTTTGGCTGTTTAATGCGGTTAGCAAATCTGAATTTAATTCCTAAATTTAACTTGGTCAAAAAGTCTAAGTGTCATGTGTGTGTTGAATCAAAACAACCCCGCAAGCCACACAAGGCTGCTGAGGCGAGGAACTTGGCACCTCTAGAACTTGTGCATTCTGATCTATGCGAGATGAACAGAATTTTGACTAAAGGTGGTGAAAAATATTTTCTCACTTTTATAGATGACTCCACTAGGTTTTGCTATGTGTATCTCTTAAAAACAAAAGATGAAGCGCTTAATTATTTTAAGGCCTATAAAGCTGAAGTTGAGAACCAACTTGAGAGGAAAATAAAACGTTTAATGTCCGATCGAGGTGGAGAGTATTTCTCTAATGTGTTCGATGAGTTCTGTGTGGAACATGTGATTGTTCATGAAAGGACACCGCCATACTCACCATAATCCAATGGGATTGCTGAAAGGAAAAACCGCACTCTAACAGAGCTGGTGAATGCAATGGTGAGGCGATTTTGATAACGTGTCATCTCCTGAACAGGGTTCCAACAAAGAACAAATAGATCACACCATTCGAGGAATGGGAAAAGAGAAGATTAAATTGAAGGACCGAGAATGCAACAGCAAGGCGACCAGAGGGGGGTGAATGGGAGCTCAAAAATTTCTCTCGAAACTTCGGCCTTTGTCCCACAAATCAACCCCCAAAAGCTTCGACCGAAATCGTGATGCCCACGACCCTTGGAAGAGGGTGGATGATCCCTAGGATCACAACGAGGCACCACAAAGCGATAGCAAGTCAAACGCCAAAAGACACCGGCACAAGTTCGACCCCTAAAAACCAAGTTCCGAACGTAGATGGAAGGCTACATCGAGAAATCCCCAAATACCAATGCTAACAAGTAGCAAAGATACCTAGAGAGGTTCCTTGGTCAACTCTAGGGCCAAACGAGAAGTCCGGAAACCAAGCGAAGAAGCCGGGAGAGCAAACACACTAAAACTCAACAAGCAGCCAACTCGCGGACTGTCCGGGGTTCAGACCGCAGACTGTCTGCCTAACGGCGGACTGTCCGGGCTCAGGTGGCAGACTGTCCGCCGGCCAAAAGAGCGAAACAACAACGTTGCTGAACAGCTCCTGGACGCTTCCCGGACTGTCCGCGACTCAGTACTGCGAACTGTCCACGGGTGTTCTAAGTCAGCTCCAACAGCACGGAGTCCTGACACTGGTCAGGCCAACCCCGACACGCGGACTGTCCGCCGGTGAGGTGGCGGACTGTCCGCGACCGACCAGAGAGGGCGATTTTGAACGCCTCTCTCCCAAATCTCTCCAAATCCAATTCAACTCAAAATCCCTAGTTCCCGAACTTAGAGAAGATGATCACGAGGTAGTTAGGAGACTATCCCCAAGAAATCATCCGCTCAAAACAATCCAATCAATGAGAATTCAAAAGGGAAGAAGTATGAACCGAAAAGCGCCACGAAAACAAAATCCACCCGATCTACTTGTTCGTGAGGAGTTAGATGAATTCCTTTGGTGGAAATGATCTCCTCACTATAAAGAACAAGTTGATTCAAACAGATTTCGAAAAAATGCAGTAGAGAGGGAGATCGAGTGACGGGAAAATCACGGAGAAACGAAGAACGTGAAGAACACGAACAAAACGCGAATCAACACATCGATCTGCAACCGTGTGGCTACCACACGCTACAACAGTGAGATTACGGTCTCACTTCCTCAAAATCTTCAGTACACAGAGGTATGGTTCTCTGCGGATCTCAGTTGCTATAGTAGAGGATTGGGAGAGCAGGAAACCTAGAAGGCAAAGAGCAAATGACTGAGATGAGTTGGGAGGTGGGTGTCTCCCTCTAGTTATCCTAATTCTAATTCCCACCCAACCCCTAGTTATTTACAGAGCGAACCAGCCAAACCCCAAGGTTATCCTGGACCAACTCAAAGATGAAGGTGATCCGAGGGCCACGCCCGCACAACTGGTAGCGTTGCCTCGACGCAACCTCACCGATTGCCGCCACGTGCCGCCACCGCTCTGCTTGTCCTTTTCCCGGACTTCGCCCCCGATTTTGTGGCCCAAACCGGGAAACCAGCCTTCACGACCAACCCCTGGTTTTGAGGACCAAACCGGGAAACCAGCCGTCCATCGCCTGAGTTTTGTGGCCCAAACTCAGAAACCCGCTAGCACCCAGGTTTTGAGGCCCAAACCTAGAAACTGTCCTCGGCCCGAGTTTTGTGGCCCAAACTCGGAAACCATCAGCGCCAAGGTTTTGAGGCCCAAACCTGGAAACCGTCCACTCGGTGGTTTTTCTGTGGCTCAACCACCAAACCGAGCCGTAGAGGGGATGCACCGCCCGTGCACCCCGTCCACACACAAGTCTTCGCCCATCGCTGTCCCAGGCTATCAGCCACCACAGCTGATCCTCAGGCAACCGGTCCCTTAGTCCAAGCCTCACGTTCGCCCTTCGCCACTCTCGGTCCATCGGCACGACACGTCTCTACTTGACCTTCACCTTGCCTTCGATCACTGTATCCGTGCTCGACACCTGCACAACACAAGCCAAAGAACATGCGCATTATCCCAGTTGACAATCACTCATCACTCGAGACTCGACATACACCCATGTATCCGCAATCTCCCCCTTGATGAGTGCATTGTCAACTACTAACACAAATCATAATGGAATAGAAGAAGGAAGAAGAAGGAGAAGGAACTCGACCAAATGACCCAAAAGCATATCAAAGCCGAAGAAGGTCAAGTGGAAAGAGCAAGACAACTTGGTCCCCAAAGACATGGGCAACGACTCGACGCAACCAAGCAAAGCAAAGCTAGCCCTCAAGAAGAGGTAGAACAGGCTCAACACCACTAGCGAGAAAGCTCGATACCAATTGAAATACCAATTGAAATTCAAGCAGAATAGAGCTAGCCCTCAAGAAGAGGCAGAATGGGCTCAATGCCGCTAGCGAGAAAGCTCGATACCAACTGAAAAGCACAAAGGCAAAGGCGCTAGCCCCTCAAGAAAGAGGCAAAGGCCCAACACAACTAGCTACCAAAAATGCTCCGGACCAATTGGAAAATTCAAAATCCGAGCCAGCTCAGACTCCCCCCTCCAATAGTGCACACAACCAAGATAAGATTTCCCCCTTATGATTTGACAAAATTCTCCCCCTTAGTTGAAAATGCACTATCAAGTATCTCCCCTCCAAATGCATATGAGTTAAAATGCAAGTTAGCAGCTTCAGGAATATAGTCGATAGAATAAGAAGATGCTCAACAAAATACTGATCCGATGACTCTACAATATGCACAGAATGCTAGCAAAAGCTCAAACTGATCACCAAATACGAAGAACATTCGAGCAGAATGAGCAGTTTTCAGCCAAAAAGGTATTCACCATCAAAATCGCACTAAACATGTATAGACAGGAAGTCAAACAAGTGCTAAACATGTATACAAGGTGAACTACCCCTAGCAAGGTTCAATCATCATGCTATAGAATGAAACATAGACTTGTGTATTCAAATTTTATCGGAGTTGCAGCGGTTAAATTACACAAGTTCAAATTTCACCATGTGATTGCGAGAGGTTGAAAGCTTGTCATTGCCTAACTTTTCAAATGTGCGAAGCCTATGCAGAAGCAATCAGAAGCTTAAAGCAATACTTTCGGTCATACACTACACAACTCAAGTTTAACTCAAAGTGCAATGAGAGACAATCTCGATACTGTGATGTGTTGACAAGCAATCCCATCTCGATCTTTCCAATTCACTTAACTTGGTTCAAATTTAAAACAGAATATGAACATACCAAGCAAGTGAATGACTCAGAACTAGAGACATAGCAACCTAGCATATATGAAAAACACAAGTGATTTCAACATATTCTGCACATGCTAGTTGCATATCTCAATGGTGAACATTTTCAAGTTTTATGTTCATTAAGCAAATTCACCATTCATAAAATAGCTCAGCTCACAACATGTATCAGTGATCAGAAAGAGCATAAGCTACAAGCACCATCATAAAGCATCTGAGCATACACTATACAGAGCATAGTCACATTCTAAAGATTATATACATGAAGCTCTGAATGTAAATATGCAAGATGAAATGCAAAGATGCATGATGAAACCAATTGAGAGAAAAAGAGTCAGTCTATAATACATGAACCAAAATGTTTCCCCCATCTAAAAGGGGAAACACACACCAAGCTCACCTCTCAACCTAGCAAAAGTTGATTGGTCTAAAGGCTTGGTGAAAATATCAGCCAACTGATGATGAGTATCGACATGGCGAAGGTCGATATCACCCTTCTCATAGTGGTCTCGCAAGAAATGAAAGCGCACATCAATGTGTTTGGTCTTAGAATGCAGCACGGGGTTCTTAGCAACGCTAATAGCACTCGTGCTGTCACAAAGCAAAGGAACGCGAGAAAAGCTCAGACCAAAATCACGCAAAGTGGCAATCATCCAAAGCAACTGGGAACCGCAGCTAGCCGCAACAACATACTCAGCCTCCGTGGTAGACTGGGCGACACTAGACTGCTTGCGAGAAGACCACGATACAAGAGAAGAACCAATAAACTGACAAGTCCCAGAAGTGGACTTGCGCTCAAGTCGGCAACCAGCAAAATCGGCATCAGAATAACCCCAAAGGGAAAGGGTGGAGGAAGCAGAGTACCAAATCCCAAACTTAGGTGTGAAGCATAAGTACCTCATAATGCGCTTGACCGCCTGACGGTGAGAAGTGCGCGGCGACGACTGAAATCGCGCGCAAAGACACACCGCGAACTGAATGTCCGGGCGTGTCACCGTCAGGTACAGCAGCGACCCGATCATACTCTGGTACTCTTTTTGGTCCACAGCTTCTCCATCCTTGTCTGCATCCACGGTCGTCATGGTCAACATGGGTGTTGGAAGAGGCTTGGTCTCACCCATATCAAATTTCTTCAAGATATCCTTGGTGTACTTACCCTGGTGCACAAATGTTCCCTCTCGAGACTGCTTGATTTGCAACCCAAGGAAAAACGTCAACTCGCCCATCATGCTCATCTCAAACTCCCTGCTCATAGTGTTTGCAAACTTGGCAACCAAAGTGTGAGAAGAACCACCGAAAATGATATCATCCACGTAAATCTGGACCAAGAGAGTGTCATTGCCTTGCTTCAGGAGAAAAAGCGTTTTATCCACACATCCCATTTTAAAACCCTTAACAAGCAAAAAGGTTTTCAACCTATCATACCAGGCTCTAGGGGCTTGTTTCAAACCATACAAAGCTTTGTGAAGTTTAAAGACATGGGTTGGAAACTTGGGATTTTCGAAACCGGGGGGTTGTCTAACATACACCTCCTCTTCTATGTAGCCATTTAAGAAGGCACTCTTGACATCCATTTGAAAAAGTTTGAAACCTTTGGATGCAGCAAAAGCCAAGAGTATCCTAATAGCCTCCAAACGTGCTACAGGAGCAAAAGTCTCCTCGTAGTCTATCCCCTCCTTCTGACTATACCTCTGGGCTACGAGTCTGGCCTTGTTTCTCACAACATGGCCATCTTCTCCTTATTTGTTTTTGAAAACCCATTTTGTCCCAATAGGGTGACACTCAGGAGGAAGAGGAACAAGAACCCAAACCCGATTTCTCTCAAAGTTTTCAAGCTCATCATGCATGGCATTGACCGGATCAGATAAAGTGTGTCCAACATCTCAGGGTTCAAAATCAGCAACAAATGCAGAATGAGCAAAGTGAGAGATTTGTTGTGACCTAGACCGAGTGACACGTTCGCCGATGCTGCCGATCATCTGTTGAGGCGGGTGTTGGCGCTGAATGTGTCGTGGATCCTCCTGAGCTGAAGAGACCTCCCCTCAACAGCAGCTGGTGCCTCCTCGGGTACAAAAGGTACCGCTCGAGGTGGCGGATCCCACAGCCCCCAAGTAGTCGAAGAAGAAGGATCAGGGTCGTGAGTGGTAGTAGAGGCCGCTCTTTGCGGCACAACAGGTGGAGGTGGTGTTGGGTCATCCATCCCTTCAGCACCCTTGTCCTCATCATCAAAAAGAGGCTCGCCAACCTCATGATCACCTGCACGCTCAAAACGAGAAGAAGGACAAACCATGGTCTCGTCGAAGGTGACATCGGATGTCTCCATGACTCGGTTAGTATCAAGGTTACATACACGATATGCACGAGTATGAGTGCCATAACCCAAAAATACACTGTCAGAAGAATGAGACTCAAACTTGTCCAGGTTGCCTTTCTTGAGTATAAAACAGTGGCAACCGAAAACTCTAAAATAACTTACTTTAGGCTGTTTTCCAAAACGCAACTCATATGAAGTCTTTTTCAAGAAAGCTCGGAGAAAAATGTGATTGGAAATGTAGCATGCAGTGCTCATAGCTTCGGCCCAATATCGCCTAGGAGTCCTATCCTCATCGAGCATCGTTGAAAGGTCCAAGTTGGCTAGAGGGGGGTGAATAGCCTAATTAAAAATCTACAAAATTACTTAGGCAAACACTATTAGTATAACAAATGGCGAAGCTTGTTGCGCTAGCCTAATAGTGTGTTGCAAGCCACCTATACAAAAATTCTACCTAATATTTCTATGTCACACAATCAACTAGAACTAATAACAAATGCGGAATAAAATAATCTAGCTCTAGCACAAATATGATATACAAAGAATGTATATGAAACAAGTGTGTGCACAAGATATACTAAGCAAACTAATCACAACTAACTAAACAAGATATATGACAAAGGAAGAATATCTATGCAAATGAAATAGCTCAAGGTAAATACACAAAGTAAAAGAGCTAGATAGAGATGATTTCGCCGAGCCTTCGGGATCGCCTAGTAGAAAGCCAATCACCCATGAAATCCACTTATGATGCCAACCACCAAGAGTGTGAATATGAAGACCAATCACCAAGATGTGGAAGCAATCACAATAAGCACAAAGGACACCAAGATTTATCCTGAGGTTCACGTGCTTGCCGGCACGCTACTCCCCGTTGTGTCGACCAACACTAGGTGACCCGGTGGTTAATCGGCGCAAAGCCAAGCTCACAAAGAGCACCAAGGGAATCTACCACTAGTGAGGTAGCTCAATGACACGAGCAATCCACTAAGGATGCCTCTTGCCGCTCCGGCGAGGTGAGGCTCCAAAACCTCTCAAAATCACGATCGGTGGTGGCCAAGAACAATCTCCTTCTCTTGCCAATCACACCACAACGCCACCAAGCCGTCTAGGCACCGGCAAATGCCAAGAGTAACAAGAACACTCAATGCCGATGCGAAGAACTAGTGCCACTAGATTGAACTCTTTCAAATCACGCACTAGATCACTCGATCTCACTTGGTTTGATCAAATCAACTTGGGAGATGAGTTGGGAGGCTTGCCAAAGCTCACTAGAATGCTTAGGAATCAAAATGTGCAAGAGTGAATCCAAGTGAGCCGGCCAAGCCCCTTAAATAGGCCACCCAAGTCGGCCTAGCCGTTGGGCCCGAAACAGACGCATCGGACGCGCCGGTGTCGGGGCCATCGAACGCTGCCCCAGCGTCCGATGCTCCGATGAGCACCACGTGTCCCCCAGATATGAAATCATGTCGTCCGATCCCAACGGTCATAAACTTTCACGCCACGTTTAAAGTGACATCGGACGCGCCGATGCCAGGCATCGGTCGCTCCGATGCCACTACTCAAGTTAGCTCTTTTCTGCGCTACATCGGAGGCTCCGAGACTCTAGCATCGGATGCTCGACCCCAGCGTTCGATGACACACCAGAGAGGTTCCAGAGAGGTCCAAAACACATCGGAAGCTTCCGATGGTTCTACATCGGATGTAGGTGTTGACACTTACTAACGTCGCTACCAAGAGTAGAGATAAACTCTGTCCACGGCAACGGCGCCAGAAAGCTTGTTGGGTATTTTAAACGCGCATAGAAAAATCCGCAAGCGCACAGATACCGATGTAGCTTTCACCCGAGAGTATTCCAGGGTATCGATTTCCACGGGGAACGTGAAGTGTACTAGAAGAATTAAGAACGTCCATGAAAAGAATTGTAATGTGGATAGATAGATATAGGGTTTTCTAAGCGGGTCTATTTAATCAAAGGCTCACTATACTTTACTTACTTCGGAGCAACAGTACCTTTGCGATTCTCGAAAAAGAATGGGAAAAGGGTAATCGGGAGAAGGCTGCCAAAAAGCTCTACGAAAACAACAATCCTAACGTGGTGGATTATAACAATCTACAAAGCTGTCACCCCTGTAGCTACCACAACTATCCGGAGGATTGGGCGCAAACTCAGGTAAACCCTAGTCTAGACACCACGTCTACACTAACGCTTACTACTCTAATTACATATGATAACTAGAGCACTCAATACGAGCGGAGATCCAGTAAATAAAATAAAGTAAGAACTGAAATTAAATATAATACCTAGAAATAGTAAATGAAGAACCTGGAGATTACTTGAAGACAAACCAGATGTTGCACCAATACAATGTCGAGGAAGATCCGACAGATTCGGCTCCTCCTCAGCTCTCTCCTTCTCTCTCTCTAGATTACAACTAGATGATGAACTAGAACTAGATCTAGAACTAGAAGATGAACTAGAACTAGAACTAGACAATCAACTAGAGGGATCTCTACTTCTTATTAAAACCCTAGTTTCTGATGTGGAGATGAATAATGAAGATGGAGATGCCTGGAGAGGGGGGTCTGGGGTTGCTTATATAGCCCGAGGTGGAGTAGGGGGCAAGGAATCGCCATGTCATCGATCCGCGTCACGTTTATCGCCCACCGTTGGATCAAACCGACTTCGGGGACGGTGGAGATGCATCCTAGGAGGCGGTGAAGAATGTTCCAGAAGGCAGAGGCGAAACGGGCTCCGTGGCCGACCGGTCGGTCTCCAAGTGGGACCGGTCGGTCTGGCCCAGCGGGCCCATGTGGCGGGCCGCCTCGTGGTGTTTTCTGGTGTCTTCTAGGTCCTTCTTTTGCATATTTCGTTGTGAAATTAATATCTTTTCATCCGGGACTCCGAATATAGCAAATGATATGTCTGTTTCGATCGTCTCGATGAGCCCTTCGCAATGGTGCACTCCAATTCATCACTTGAGATACTTTTATATGGTGAAATATTGATGTCCTATAAAACAAGTGAGAGCACCAAAACTCGTGGAATGTGTTAGTTTCAAACCCTACAACTATGCTTTGTAATTCATTTAGTGTCATTTCATGCAATAGTTGACAGTTAATTATGAGCATTTGTGAGCGTCAACAAGTTCTCCCAAGCTTAACCTTTGCTGGTCCCAAGCAAAGCCCATCTCAACAATGGATCAGGAGTTGCTGCAATATCTTCGCTTCCAACAAGTACACATGTATTCAAACAGAAGTTCTCATATGGAATAGAAAAAGAGTATCATATTATTCATCACAGGGCTTAGTACTTTACCATGAATCCTGAGTAATTGAAATATAGAATGATCAAATCAAGCATTATGTCTCTTGCTCTGTCACTTCACCATTATCCCAGAGTTTTATAAATTTTCAGAAAAAGATTAAAAACATATGCTGTCAAATTAAACAATGGATCCAAAGAGAAAGTCAACCACACCATTGAATCGAGAAGTGCATGTGTATGGAAAATGGAGTCGGATGCTCTTTTGAATATATATCACTCTCTTCTGTCTATCAGAGACACATGGCTATGAGGCTAATTCTACCGATGGGCACGTGCCCATTTTTTTCTGATATTCTCTTTTTTTTCTTTTTCTTCTTTTTTCGAGGTTCCGGACACTTGTCCCTTTTTATTTCCTCGGGATCTATCTTTTTGAGGTTTCGGACACTTGCCCCTTTTTATTTCCTCGGATATTTTTCTCTCTTTTCTTTCTTTCATTTTTTTAATAGCCACATGCTTCCAACAAACTTTTGAGAGGATAACAATAGATAATCATGAGCAGTTATGCGGAAAATGGATGGAATGTGTAAGTGATCTCAATTCAATAGCACCATAACTTCTCATAGGGTCAACAAAGCTTAATTCAACTCAATGCAATTATTTGTCATATTAATATTGGAAACTCTCCGAAACTCTAGTGTTGTTTTAGAACAAGATAACAGTAGCTCAGATCATCACATATCATATCTGTCAATTACCTAGACTCTGGATCAAGCATTTGCTACCCATATATTTAATTTTGTTTTTTAAGCATCATTATTAATCAGGAGAACTCATGCTTTGAAAGCTAGGTACTTGAAAGAAATTAGATAGAGCAACTATTCTTCATTTCCATGTAAAAGATTAGAGAGAGAGTTCTTCTTTTATTATTAACTTCTTAAAACAAACTAAGCAAACTTAATATAGTATTTATTTAACCTAACACACTTTATTATAAATAACTAAGATAATGAATAAGACATACCTGGATCACGAAGATAACGAGGGTGCGTCTCCCCCAAGCCGGTTCCCTTAATAACATTGAGCCTTCATGTGCCCATATTTTTTTCTTTTTAATTAATGGTGAGCCTTCATGTGCCCACATATTTTTTTCTTTTGTTTTATATTTTATTTTCATTTATGTATAGAAGGAAAACTTAAGAGGATAAGGATACTTACCTGGATACACGGGGGTGCTTTCCCCCAAGCTGAATGTTGACGTAGTCGTTCATTCTTGCCATGTAGCGAACTAGCAGTGGAAATGTACTTCCTCTATCGGAGCTTTGATTGATGTTGATGGTTGTTGAAACAGTGCTCCATTAGTGGATGAGACATCCACTTGTTTGTCAGCTTTTCTTGGTCTTTCAGATCCTGTGAAACTCAAATAGACAACAAAACTTGTGGAACAGATTAAGCATTAGTGGTTGGCCACTTAAGCCTTAGTTGCCTAGAGTTTCAGTAAGATCTCTTTCTCAATATTTTTGTATTTTAATATTTTTATGATGCAAGAGAAAAATGCAATAGGATGAATTATATTATTATTTTTTATGCCACCACGGTGAACATTCCTGTGGGTTTTTACACACCATAGAATTATTCACATGGGGCTTCATGGTAATGTGGATAGAGAGATATAGGGTTTTCTAAGCGGGTCTATTTAATCAAAGGCTCACTATACTTTACTTACTTCGGAGCAACAATACATTTCCGATTCTCGAAAAAGACTGGGAAAAGGGTAATCGGGAGAAGGCTGCCAAAAGCTCTAAGAAAACACCAATCCTAACGTGGTGGATTATAACAATCTACAAAGCTGTCACCCTTGTAGATACCATAACTATCCGGAGGATTGGGCACAAACTCAGGTAAACCCTAGTCTAGACACCACGTCTACCCTAACACTTACTACTCTAATTACATATGATAACTAGAGCACTCAATACGAGCGGAGATCTAGTAAATAAAATAAAGTAAGAACTGAAATTAAATATAATACTTAGAAATAGTAAATGAAGATCCAGGAGATTACTTGAAGACAAACCAGATGCTGCACCAATACAATGTCGAGGAAGATCCGACAGACCCGGCTCCTCCTCAGCTCTCTCCTTCTCTCTCTCTAGATTACAACTAGATGATGAACTAGAACTAGATCTAGAACTAGAAGATGAACTAGAACTAGAACTAGATGATCAACTAGAGGGATCTCTACTTCTAATTGAAACCCTAGTTTCTGATGTGGAGATGAATAATGAAGATAGAGATTCCTGGAGAGGGGGGTCTGGGGTTGCTTATATAGCCCGAGGTGGAGTAGGGGGCAAGGAATCGCCATGTCATCGATCCGCGTCACGTTTATCGCCCACCGTTGGATCAAACCGACTTCGGGGATGGTGGAGATGCATCCTAGGAGGCGGTGAAGAATGTTCTAGAAGGCGGAGGCGAAACGGGCTCCGTGGCCGACCGGTCGGTCTCCAAGTGGGACCGGTCGGTCTGGCCCAGTGGGACCACGTGGCAGGCCGCCTCGTGGTGTCTTCTAGATCCTTCTTTTGCAGATTTCGTTGCGAAATTAATATCTTTTCATCCGGGACTCCGAATATAGCAAATGATATGTCCGTTTCGATTGTCTCGACGAGCCCTTCGCAATGGTGCACTCCAATTCATCACTTGAGATACTTTTATATGGTGAAATATTGATGTCCTATAAAACAAGTGAGAGCACCAAAACTCGTGCAACTTGTTAGTTTCAAACCCTACAACTATGCTTTGTAATTCATTTAGTGTCATTTCATGCAATGGTTGACGGTTAATTATGAGCATTAGTGAGCGTCAACAGCAGGCTAGCATCCGATGCTCCCTGGAATGCAAGCTCGCGCCACGTCACCTGCATCGGACTCTGCAACAGTGTTTCCTCAGCGTCCGTTGACTGCATCCGATGCTTCTTCGAATTCTGACAGAAGCTTGGGTTAACCATCGGATCCTCGGCTCAGCATCCGATGCTGCCGCCTTCAGCGTCCGATGCTGATAATCAGTACCTTTCGCTTTCTAAGTTCTACCCTTGCTTCCATGTGCCAACACCAAAGTGTTTCAACACTTGTGCACGTGTGTTAGCATTTTGCAAAGCATTTTCCAAGGGGTTGGTTAGTCACTCACTAGGTTTATATCATTGATATGTTAGAGAACACCTAGTGGCACTTGAACACCGCATAAGCCGTGAATAATCTCCTCATAATTGTACGACTATGTATCCTAAATGTGATCACACTCACTAAGTGTCTAGATCACCAAAACAAAGAGCCCTATAGGTTATACCTTTGCCTTCGGGCCTCTTTGCTCCATCTCTTCTCTTCTTCATTTCACCAATGGTAGAGTACTTGAACTCTTGAGTGCTTGTGGCCATCACCATCCTTCATGGTTGCCACCTTGCTAGCTCCACCACTTGGCTTGGTCACAATCCTTTCTTATAAGCTACACACATGCTTAGTAATAGGATTAGACCAAATAGGTTTCATCAATTAACCAAAATCAAACTAGGGCTTTCAATCTCCCCCTTTTTGGTAATTGATGACAACCTATACAAAGATATGTGATTTAAATTTAAGTGACCACATTGATAGTATTAGCTCCCCCTACATATGTGCTATAGAGTTTGGTTCTAAATTTGGCACACATGTATGATTATGAAATGTGAATGAGCAATACTACCAATGATGATGCTAAGGCATAAGAATGGACCTTTGAAGCGTGATACCAATCGGAGTGCACATGTAAAACCATCCTTAGCATCATTTGTTACTAGACATACATCAAAACTCAAGAACCCCGTGAGATCAATATAATAATAAGGCTCTTGAATGTCACACCCGGTTTTAAGAACAAAACCAGGTATACACCATATGTGAGCCCAGGAAGTCAAATCTCACATATAGCCACAAATAAAGGGTAATATCGAAAGACAATGCACATATATATCGTATATAAAACAAAAGAACATAACCTTAAAGAGCAGACAACGGAAAGACACTCCGATCTTTAGATGGAGACACCAACTTCACAGGGACAACTGACTGGTTAATCACAAGCCTAACTTCTCCAACTCTTGCAGTATGGTACCCATCCGGGATTTTTCCAAAGTGTTGAAAAGTAAAACAAGCATAAGTACATCTCGTACTTAACAAATATAACATGGGGTTCATGAGGCTCAAAAGGCTGACACTGGTTTAACTGCATTAGCTTTTAGTTGGCATAATTTTAGCATTAAGTAGCATCAAAGTATAACCATCCCAATTTAAACATATGATCAAATAAACATGTATCCATTGAATAAATATCATCATTATTACCATCATTTATAGCAACAACTATACCATAAGAATTCCAGGCCGCTCGTAACCGTGAGCACGACTGATATATCAGTTTTACACTCTGCAGAGGTTGTACACTTTACCCGATGAGTAGTGATTCCCGTTTGCCAGGGATAGCTAGTCCCATATCACACTGCCAAGGTGCATGGCTGGGTTCACTGCGCAGCCTTTCAAAGGTTCGTCTAACAAGTTAGGGCCGCTAGGTCTTAAGGCAAGGGGATGTAGAGCCCTCCTTCCAGGTGGCACAATAACACGCAGCCTATACACACGTGGATAGAAGCCGCACTATACCCGTCTCGGCAAGCGCCTTATGCGCCCTTTCGGGTAACCACTAACAAGCTAGAAAAGGTCCTCATACTGAGCTAAGGTTAGAGCCATATAACTCCCATGGTTGCACTGTTATCCCGGGTGATCCCTTATAGTAGTTCCTAAACCATGTTGCTATAAAAGTCATATTTTAACATGTCACATATAACATTAAAACAAATTTACATGATCATAGTTAAAGTTGAGCACTAGCATCAAGCTATCCAATGCATACCCATGGTTATCAAGGTACAAGATCAAACATCTAGGATAAATCTATGTAGGCTTCAAGGTAGACACATGCAATATGAAAGTTATGGTGAATTAAGGTTATTAGGACATCAAGGAGGATCCCATGCTATACTTGCCTTAAACTCAAGATCCTTCTTCTATTGACTCGCAGACTTCCAAAGGTTGACTCTTGATCACGATCTCTTGATCACTAACTCTTCCTCTTGATCACCAACGTAAACTCACAGACTGGACATGCGATCATAGGACACCACACAAGCATCCAAAGGCAATCATGCAAAGCAAACATAGCCTATAATTAGAACAGTACACCAATAAATAAATAAATAAATAAATAAAGAGTTTTGAAAACTGATCTACGATTCGTTACGAACACACAAACGCGAGGATCACTCTAATCGGAGCTATAACGGAAAAGATATAAACTAAACAAGATTAAAGACACTAATTACTAGATTAGATTTAACTCAAATTTTAATTACAGAAAACAGTGGTGAAAGTTATATATTTTGAAAGAACTTTTCGAAACGAATCTAACGCAAGTTGAACGAATTAAAACGGAGTTAAAACAAAGAAGTTATAGGCTTTTGAATCTGGTGGCAGTTTTGTAACTAAAACAAACTTGAATTTGCAGATTTAAAATAAATAAAACGAAAATAGAAAATATGCTGGACTGCGCCTCATTATGGAGAAAGCGCAGGGGCTAGATTGAAAGTTTTCGCAGACTCAAAGAATAGTGCCGGCTGGACTGCGGGTTGATACATAGAAACTTAGAATGGCTTTTCTGCAAAAATGCCATCGAAGGGGTATGGCCCTCTGTTGGCCGTCGGATCTGAGATGGATGGATAGGATTAGAGCCAGGGGGTTGGTTGGCGGCGCTGTCGCCGGAGAACAGGGCCAGCGGCGGTGCCATCGCCGGAATACGGCGGCACGGCTCGGATTCGAGGTAGAGAGCGGTAGAGAACTCGGTTACGGGCTCAAACGAGAGAGGAGATCAAGGGGAGCTTACCTAGGGCAAAATCACGGCCGGGGAGGGCTCAGAGGCGGCGGACAGCTTGGTTTAGCGGCGGCGGCTGTTAGGGTTTCGCGGAGCTCGCGGTTATGGCGGATTAGAGCACGAGAGTTCATGATTCCAAAAGGAGGAGAGGCGGCGGCTCTGGGGGTTTTATGGGGGCACTGGCTTGGGCAGGAAGGCAAGGAGGGGGGGGGGGCGTACCCAAGCTGGATTCGAACTCGGCAAGGAGTGTCCGCCATGGACACGGGAAGGGGATGAAGCTGACATGTGGCCCTGCGATGTCTGCGAGAGAGAAGGGTGAGCAGCGCGTGGGCGGAGCGGCTGACGAGTGGGCCAAAGCAGCCAGTGAGAGAGGGAGAGAGAATGCGCGCGCGCGGAGCCACGGCAGGGCTGGGCCGTCTGCTGGCTTCGGCCCAAGAGGAGAAGGGGGTCGCGCGCGCTCTCGGGCGAAGCTGGGCCGGGGCGCGGTTGAAAGGAATGGGAGGGGGAGCGCGAGCAGGCCAAGGCCGCCTGGGCCACACGGGCGAAAGAGAAGGAGGAGGATGGCCTTCGGGCCAAAACAAGAGGAGGCGAGCTGGGCTTGCTTGGGCCAGATAGGAGAGGAGGGTGAGGTGAGGGTTTTTGCTCTTTTCTTTATATTTCAAAACCTTTTCAAAGCATTTTCAAACCAAATTTGAATTCCTTTTGAAACTTTGATTTGAATCTTTGGGAGAATAAATAGATTTTGAATCTTTGAACTTTTCCAAACTTTTTGAAAAAGTCTTTATTTTCAAACCCCCTTTCTATAAAATTCATTTTCAAGTTGTTTGCAAATCATTTTGAACTCAAATAGAATTTTAGCAAAAACCACACATCACAAAAACTCAAATGCACCAACATGAATGCACAAACATGTTTCTAAACCCTAGGATAAATTTTAATTTAGAGAAAATTTCTATTTACCTACATTTTATGATCACAAAAATTCATAAATAAATCATTTTAACTCTAATTTCAGAAATGCAAATTTCGGGGTGTGACATTGAACCACTTGAAAATACAAGTATGTCTAGTTATCATCCTATTCATGCCAGTGAGTCATATCAGCAATCATGTTCTAATGCTAGCATTCACCACATAAGCATGAATATCAAAAAAAAGCTTATGCTTTGTAATCAAACATATGAATATGCACATTTCAAATGCAACATACGTGTTTATGAGCTTACTCCCCTTATTTGTATGCTCCTATCCCATTTGAAACTTCACTTAGCATGTCTCTTTTTATCTTTAGCATTTCTCCTTCATATTTCCTATTATCTTTGTCATCATTTTCTCCCCCTTTGTCAACAATTATCATAAAAGTGGGGCAAGTTTTAATGAAAGGAGAAAACCTTTGTATCATGAGATTCATATGTGGGGATCAAACTAAGTCAAGTTATGGCTTAATCTAGTAATCTAGTTCAAGAGCATAGGATATTTTACACGGTTTCCTCTAGAGTAAGCTTGTTCACACATCGTACAATGGTTATCTTACTCACATTGGTTAAACACCCATTGCTCACTTACTAGACCAAACACTAGAGTCACAAGCTCACAAACAAGTTATATGCTACCACTAGATCAAGTCAAACATAGAAGCAATAGTGGTACCATATATACTCCAAATTCATTTGATTTACCATGAATGAGCCTAAATAAGCAATGTGATGGCTATATGAACTAAAACATAACCTAATAAGAATGAATGCATATGCCAAACAATTTCACCTTTGCTTTCTTGGAGGAGAGGCATGTCATAAGTAGGGGTGCATTCAACTCATGTTGGAGAAGTCTAGGATATTCAACTCATTCCTTAGCTTGCAAAATCTTCTCTCATCTGGTGGCTTGGTGAAGATATCGGCAAGTTGATCATCGGTGCCTACACTCTCAATAGATATGTCTTTCTTTGCTTGATGATCTCTAATGAAGTGATGCCTTATGTCAATGTGCTTTGTCCTTGAGTGTTGAACCGGGTTGGTGGCTATTTTGACGGCGCTCTCATTATCACATAGCAATGGTACTTGTCCAAACTTGACTCCATAATCTTGTAATGTTGCTTTCATCCATAGCAATTGTGCACGACAACTACCCGTAGATATGTATTCGGCTTCGGCGGTAGAGAGAGCAACATTGTTTTGCTTCTTTGATGACCATGAGACAAGTGATCTTCCAAGCAATTGACAAGTGCCGGATGTGCTCTTTCTATCCACCTTGCATCCCGCATAATCGGAATCCGAGTATCCAATCAATTCAAATTGAGAGCCCTTGGGATACCATAGTCCAACATTAGGAGTGTGCTTCAAATATCTCAATATTCGTTTGGTTGCCTTCAAATGACTTTCTCTTGGTGAAGCTTGGAACCTTGCACACATGCACACACTAAACATGACATCCGACCTAGATGCGGTCACATAGAGTAGGCTTCCAATCATTGACCGATATAGCTTTTGATCCACCATGTCAACACTCGAGTCACTATCCAAATGTCCATTTGTGCCTATTGGAGTGGTTATTGCTTTAGCTTCATCTAACCCAAACTTCTTGAGCATGTCCTTGATGTACTTGCCTTGACTAACAAATGTGCCTTTCTTCATTTGCTTGATTTGTAGACCAAGGAAGTAACTAAGCTCTCCAATCATAGACATCTCAAACTCCTTAGCCATCATCTCTCCAAACTCTTCACAAAAGTCTTAGTTGGTTGATCCAAATATGATGTCATCCACATAGATTTGCAACACAAATAAGTCACTTCCAATTTTCTTGGTGAAGAGAGTGGTGTCAACCTTTCCAATTTTGAATCCTTTTGCTAACAAGAAATCCCTCAATCTTTCATACCAAGCTCTTGGTGCTTGCTTTAACCCATAAAGTGCCTTCTTGAGCTTGTAGACATGGTTGGGCTTCTTTAATTCTTCAAATCTGGTAGGTTGCTCAACATACACTAGCTCATTGATGAATCCATTAAGAAAAGCACTTTTGACATCCATTTGATAGAGCTTGATGTTGTGAGAACAAGCATATGCAAGTAGAATTCTAATGGCCTCCAATCTAGCAACAGGTGCATAGGTTTCTCCAAAGGCAATGCCTTCTAATTGAGTGTATCCTTGTGCAACCAATCTTGCTTTGTTCCTTACAACAATGCCATCTTCATCTTGCTTGTTCTAGAAGACCCATCTAGTACCAATAACATTTGTGTTCTTTGGTCTTTCCACTAACTCCCAAACATCATTGCGGGTGAAGTTGTTTAACTCTTCATGCATTGCATTCACCAAATCAACATCCATCAAAGCTTCATCAATCTTGGTTGGCTCAATAGATGATACAAATGAGTAATGTTCACAAAATGAAGCCAATCTTGATCTTGTTTGCACACCTCTTCTTATGTCACCAACAATTTGATCTAAAGGATGATCTCTTGCAATGTGTGTTGGTTGGAGCACTTGTTCCTATTGAGTACTTGCACTTGCACTAGCAACTTGTTGATCTTGAGAACTACTAGAGCTTGCAACATCATTGCCATGCATGGTTGGAGGGGAGAGCACTTGATCTTTGTCATCTTCTATGTCAATCATTTGCTTTGGCCTTATATCACCAATGTCCATGTTCTTCATAGCTTCCACCAATTGTGTTCCTCTCACATCATCTAGGTTGTCTTGTTCTTCATGTGAGCCATTGGTTTCATCAAACTCAACATCATGGACTTCTTCAACTATTCTTGATATGTTGTTCCACATTCTATAGGCCTTGCTTGTAGTGGAGTAACCAAGTAGGAACCCTTCATCACATTTCTTTTCAAACTTGTCAAGTCTTGTGCCCTTCTTCAATATGTAGCACTTGCACCCAAAAACCCAGAAATATGCAATGTTGGGCTTTCTATCATTGAGGAGCTCATATGGTGTCTTCTTCAAGAGAGGGTGACAATAGAGCCAGTTGCTATAATAGCATGTCGTGTTGATTGCTTCGGCACAAAAGGAATCACTCACATTGTATTCACTAAGCATGGATCTTGACATATCAATGAGTGTCCTATTCTTCCTTTCAACTATCCCATTGGATTGAGGAGTATACTTGGCCGAGAATTGATGTTTGATTCCAAATTCATCACATAGCATGTCAACTCTTGTGTTTCTAAACTCACTTCCATTGTCACTTCTTACTTTCTTGATTCTTCTATCAAACTCATTTTGACTTCTCTTGACAAAGGTTTTGAATACCCAAAACACTTCACTTTTGTCAACAAGAAAGAAGACCCGCGTGTATCTTGTATAGTCATCCACTATCACAAAGCCATACTTGTTTCCCCCAATACTTGTATATGTAGTTGGTCCAAACAAGTCCATGTGCAACAACTCAAGTGCATGTGTAGTGCTCATCATTCCTTTGTTAGGATGGGTGTTTCCAACTTGCTTTCCCATTTGGCATGCACTACATAGCTTGTCTTTTTCAAAAAGAACATCTTTTAGTCCTCTAACCATGTCATGCTTCACTAGCCTCTTTAGTTGCTTCATTCCAACATGTCCCAAGCGCCTATGCCATAGCCAACCCATACTTGATTTGGTGAATAAGCATGTTGTCAATTGAGCTTCACTAGCATCAAAGTCCACCAAATAAAAAGTTCTCATATCTAAATCCTTTGAAGACCAAATCACTTCCATCAACACTCACTATCTCCACATCATCAACACCAAAAATGCATTTGAATCCTATGTCACATAATTGTGCTACGGACAATAAGTTGATGCTGAGAGATTCCACTAATAGCACATTGGAGATGCTCAAGTCATTGGATATTGCAATCTTGCCCAAGACTTTGACCTTGCCTTTCTTTTTGTCACCAAATATGATAGCATCCGCATGATCATTGCCACTCGTGTTGAATGATTTGAACATTCTTCCATCTCTGGTCATGTGTTGAGTGCACCCACTATCAAGCACCCAATGCCTTCCTCCCGCTTTATAATTCACCTACAAAGAGATCAATTATTTTTAGGTACCCAATGTTGGTAGTTCTTAGCTTCACTAAAGATGGAGCTAGGCAACTATCCCCGGCAACGGCCCAGAAATGCTTGTTGACACTAGCCAACATCGTTACTAGGAGCAGACTATGGAATCTATTCCAGGCAACGGTGTCAGAAGTGCTTGAAGCAAGTCCGGTCACTATACCTAAAGGAGTGAAGCTAAAGCAGCTATCTACTAATGCCAAGCAGGGATGTCAATCCCGACACTAGTAGGAGCTAGCTAGAGAGATTGCAATCTACCAAGAGGAGATTCTGCAAGCGCACAGAACTATCGTAGTAGCTGTAACAACCCACAAATTCCTACACCAAAATTCACAACTATAAAATTTTTCTTTTCTTTTTACCTTGCATGATGAGTGTGACAACTTATTTAAGCATATGCATTAACATTAGTAGCATAGTAAGAAACTGAATAACTTATTAATAAGCATATGTGATTTGGCTCTTCTTGGATTTCTTGTGTGAAATGCATCAATACATATATATATAAACTTTGCAAAGCATGTTACTTAACAAACCCATAACCTAAGATCAATATTTGGAGTAAGGAGCAACACTAGCACTAGTTAATTAGGAAAGGAAATGGGAAATGGTAGACAGACTGACTGGGCCGAAAGCCTTTGCAACCTACCTGCACGGCCAAACCGGCCCAGGTCACCGCGCCCAGCCAACACCCAGAAGGAAGCCACTGCACGATCTCTGTGGCCCAGCATTGCCATCGCGTGCGACCGCTCGCCTTCGCGCTGAGACCCCGACAACCCGACCCCACGCGTCAGCGAGAACCATCTCTGTTCTTCTTCTTGCGCAAGCCGGAAGGCAGAGCACGGCAACGGCAGCGACCCCACCGTGCCACCTCGGCCGACCACGGCTAACAAATCCCTAACAAACTAGGGAATCTTGCCCCCTGCAACTGAATTGGAGTCGTGTGGAATCGGAGTGCCTCACGACCCTCGGATCAAGACGCGTAGCCGATCCGCCATCCACCGCGACGGCCCCTGCGCCCATATAAGCAGAGCCTCGCCGAAGCACTTGATTGGCAGCAAGCGTCGCCACGCTGTGGCGCAACCACTTCACCACACCGCCGAAAGAGAGAGTTGAGGGCAGAAGAAGGAGGAGAGCCGGAGGCGGAGGCGGGTGGAACCGAGGCGCCGTCGCAAGGATCGCCGGCGCTGGAAGGAAGGCACCGCGAGCGAACACCATCGACCCAGGCGCTGCACGGCACTGCTACCGGAGCGTCACTGCATCGAATCGTCCTGCACCGCCACCCTGTCTTCGTCGACACCACGGTGAGCAGCCGCCATGCCCTTGCTAACCCCGAACTCATGACGGTCATGGCGCTCCGTACCGGAGCGTGTAGGCCAAGGTCACTACGGTCTCGGTTTCGAGCACACAAATACACACTGGCACATCGGTGTGAGCCCAGACGTTTGGCGCAGAGACCTTGTGCGCGCTGAACCGCGGTAACGCGCGACGCCACGGCCTGACCCGCTGCGGCGAACTAATGCTCCGATGCTACGGCCCACGGTAGATGAAGCTAGCCATCCGTACGAATTGGGGAGCAGTAGAGGAGTTAGGAAAGAGCGTGTATGCACGAATTTGGCTGGGAGTGTGCAGAGCCGTCCACGGCAAAGCACCGTCGTGGCTCCGCCGCCAGACCCTCTACGCCGGCCGCTAGGAGCACTGGATCGGGCAATTGGTGGTTTGGATCGAATCGCCGTAGGAACACGGTTACGCTGGAGCACAGAGTCGAGTCCGAAGAGGAGAAGTTGATCACCGACGCGGGCTCGTCGTTAGCGGGGCGCCGCCGTAACAAAACAGAGGAGAAAGGGGAGAGAACGCCGAGGCTCGAGGCTGAAGGAGGCCTCGGAGCCAAAGTCCGTCTCGCCCGAGGCTCGAGGTTGAAGGAGGCCTCGGAGCCAAAGTCCGTCTCGCCCGAGGCTCGAGGTTGAAGGAGGCCTCGGAGCCAAAGTCCGTCTCGCCCGAGGCTCGAGGTTGAAGGAGGCCTCGGAGCCAAAGTCCGTCTCGCCCGAGGCTCGAGGTTGAAGGAGGCCTCGAAGCGATTGTCCGATTCGCCCGAGGCATGAGTGAGGTCTCAGAGAAAACTGCGATTCGCCCGAGGCCTCGAGGCTGAAGGAGGCCTCGAAGCAGTTGTCCGTCTCGTCCGAGGCTCGAGGCTGTAGAAGGCCTCGAAGCAGTTGTCCGTCTCGTCCGAGGCTCGAGGCTGTAGAAGGCCTCGAAGCAGTTGTCCGTCACGTCCGAGGCTCGAGGCCGAAGGAGGCCTCGAGGTAATGTCCGTCTCGCCCGAGGCCGAGGCTGTAGGAGGCCTCGAGACCATTTTCTGATTCGCCCGAGGCTCGAGGCTGAAGAGGCCTCGAGGTAATGTCCGATTCGTCCGAGGCTCGAGCCGAGGGAGACCACGACTTACTCGAGGGTGGGTCTCGACGCCCTCGAGGCTCACGGTCCGTAAAGCACGCTCGGCCCAGCCTGACCCAAAGCCCAACACGTGACGCTTTGTGTACTCGACACGTGGCGGCCCGGTCTGGCCCAAGTTCGGCCCAAGCCCGGTCCGCCAGGCCCACTCCGAACCCTGCGATGACGTCATCATGACGTTATGCTGACGTCATCACCCGTGGACCGAGTCAACGCTGACCGCAAACCCACCTGTCATATTGTACAAATGCACCAGCCAATCAGTTTTGGACACGTGTCAGCACCTGGTTAAATCGGCCATTTGTTATTTTCAGAAAATAGTATAAACTTCGGAAATTCATAACTAATTCATACGGACTTCAAAAATAGTGATTCAAGTTGCTAAATTCATCTAAAATCGATATCTACCTAATGGTACCATGATTGAGTGCATTTGGATCTTTTGAATTTTCATTCGTTCTTTGTGCTATTCTATAGATGTCGCTAATGCGACCGTATTCGTACGTTTTCAGAACCGGAAGGGACGTCTGACAAGGAGGATCACGACTACGAGGAGGAACAAGGCGACGATCAATCTCAAGGTGCCACAGCCCATCCAACCTCGTAGATCCCATTACGCATGCTAAAATTACATTTCTAATTTAATGATGCTCACTACAGGACTTGCATGATAGAATTGCTTGTAAGCCCATACCTTGACGCAACCTATCCCCTGCTACCCAGCTGATAGGATAGATACACGCGCTGCTAATACTATCTTGATCATATATATTATGCTACGGTGAGAACCGGTGCATATCGTTATACGGTGTATATCGGGGAGTGTGCTGCGTGTGTTTTGGGTGAGTATGGTGGTGAGGGTTGTGTCGACCGAGCCGGAATATACGACGAGCCTAGTGCAAGTCTTGCCGTGGGGCATATCTGGAGACCCCTGTGGTGTAAAACCTGTGGCGGGTTAAATGGTGACATGAGGTGGATCCGGGTGTGAGCCGTTGGTGGAACCCGGATCAGGAGCGTGCTGTGGTGGCACATATAATGAAAACCTTTGAGAAGATATTCCGGCTTAGTCACCATAGATTGGTGCGGGATCTGGACCACGGGGAAATACCTTTACATGCCACTCGCTCCTTATGGACGGGGACGGTCGGACTACCTGGTAGGGTGATGCCACTACTGCTAGGCGAGAGAGTGCGAGGAAGGTACGGGTATCAGAGTCCCACACCCTTCCGAGACGATCGCGGCTCCCCCTATGGGAGAGGGAACGTGACTTCACAGACTTAGCCACCCAGACATACTTGAGGTGAATCCAGGGCTGAGTGGTAGGGTGGCATTACTCTAGGCTGGCAAGCGATCGGTATCCGCCTAGGCACATCCGGGGTGCTGATGATGGCGATCTTGTGGATATTGTAGAACCTCTGCAGAGTGTATGGTTGATCGACCGATACGTTAGCCAACTTGTTGGCTGCGGACCTTTTTCCCTGACCTTTTGCCGACTAGTGAGAGCTTCTCTCTTCTCCCTCTGGTAAGAGTGTGCCGGCCGTGAGTCAGGTGAGACTGCGGGCCGTTGAGACAAAGGCTGGGAGGGAGCTGGCCTCTGTCGACTGAGCGAGAGTATGTGTGTGGGTGGGAATGGTGTATTGGTGATGGATATGGTGATGAGTTGAAATGGTGAAACATGATAAACATACATAATTATTATACTGTTATGCATAGGAAAACCTAGCCGGTTAGGTCTGAATTTTTTTTTACCTATTGCATCCACTACCACATATAATTCATATATAGGATGGGAAAGTGTGGCCAGTACAAATCGTACTGAAAATTGAGGTTTCAGGTTCCGAGGAGGAGTACCACTCCGAGGAGTTCGATGAGTAGGGGGTTTTCGCTTCTACGCTCAAGTGTGGAGTTCGATCGCGCTTCTTCGTCTACAAGCTGTTTCGGATGGTGTTTATTTAAATTCTCGCCTGTTGGCAATGTAATAAATGTAATACCGTATTAAGTACCTTTATTCGAAGTATGGATTATGATAATTAACTGGATTATCGGGTAATTTGACTCGAAAGAGTTTCATTACACTTGACTCTGTGGATTTTCTCTTCACTGAAAATCAGGTCATTTCAGTTGGTATCAGAGCCATGCTTGACCTTAGGACGGAAACCCTAGAAAATGAACGTTAGAAACAGGAAGCCAATCTCCTTCGGTTATATACCGACCCTGCATTTACTTTTTCAATGCAAGGCTTATCTTACTATGGACTTGCTAACCTTAGCTTTTGAAACGTGCAGATGGAGACAACCCCGGTGTATCCGCCGCTAGGACCTTTGCTCAGCCTTACTGCAAAGTGTGTTTCCAACGGCGAAGGGATCGCAGGAATTCCACTTACCCTGCGTGAGGTCCTCATGGCATTAGGAGTCCCAGTTGATCAAATTCTGTATACTTGCTCTGGAGAGCCAGCACCCGAGGGCGGACTCAGGGCACCTATAGTGGCGAGACTGGAGATACCCGCAAGTCAGACCCTGCCGTCCGTTCCAGCTTGCTCAGAGATGGTGATTGGAGAGACCATTGAGGAGTGCGTGCAGGCAGTGTCCTTTCAAGCACTCAAGGTTGTAACACGAGACAACAGAGACCACTTGAAGAAAACAGAGTTCCGGTTACTACCCCAGGCTTTACACCCTCACCTCACTCAGGTTGAGCAGGAGCATGCCTACACCCAGACTGTACTTGCCGAAGCTGATCCCTGCCTGCGCACCACAGCTTACCATTTGTATGACCTGAACAGCTATGCAAGTCACCTTGAGCTCAAACAGACTGCAGCTCGCAACCACCTGATGGAGTGCCAGGAGGCGACCAAGATTGAGAGGTCCGTTCAGGAGGAACTAAGAGCTACTATAGCAAAACTACAAGACAAGTTGGAGCGACAAGAGGAAAGGCACAAGGCGGAAGTGGCAGATCTGCGATACAAGGCTGCAGATTTGGGAAATGACAACTGGTTTCTGGGCTGTCGAGTGCTGGAATTGCAAAGGAATCTAGAAGAAAGGACCGAAGCAATGAACCAGAGTTGGAATCGGAAGAAGAATCAAGGCATGGAGTTTCTGAAACTTCAAAACAAGGTGAAGGCCCTGGAACAGGAAGTCAAGGAGATGCAGGTGAAAGCGTTGCGTAACCAAGGCCACCTGATAGAATATGTCAAGAACACAGAGTACTTACAAGAGAAATGCGAGCGAACTCGGGATGCTTGGAAGAAGTCAGACAAAAAGCGACTCAGGGAAATGAAGGGCATCTGGGAGAAACTACCCAAAGAAGAACGTGTCAAAATCCGACCCAGGACTGAGGAATTTGAGCTGGCACCCACCCGACTCAACCTCGACGCTTGCCCTGTTCTACCTGGAGCCAAGCCTACTGAAGAGCTTGCCGAAGCGCTTAAGTATGTAGCCCGACTCCACAAGACTAACGAGGACATCGAAGCTGAGGACAGTCGCTTCCCGGAAGCAGTGTACGGGCAGGAGTAGGTGTGAGTGATGACCCTGCGTGGTCATGTGATGAGTTCCAGTGTGTGTCACCCATGAGATGTATTCCAGAGTTGTACCCACGATGCGTAGTACGAATAAATTATTTATTAATTAAGAAAAACATGTTATGAGTGTTCGGATTTTATTGCGTCTTATGGATCTTTATCGCTTCTTTGTTTGAGTGCAGGATAGAATAATGATTTCTTTAACTCGTTGAAATAACTCCAATAAAACTTAAAAGCAATGATTAAACAAATAACATATATACTAAAACTCTATCTATTCTATGACACAGATGTCGCTATGCCGCTCAGTACGTCTGAGCCACCCGCGTGATCTGACTCCTGAACCCGCTGTAAGAGCTGGGCGATTCCGTGGACGAGGACGCGGGGCTGGAAACGGTCGTGGCCGTGGAGGAAGACGTGGAGTACCATTCAATATGGAGCAGACGCCACCACCAGCAGAGGATGACCATGTGCCCGCTGATGATCACGTGCCAATCGGCGCGGCACCACCGCCTCCACCACCGCCAGCACCACCAAGTCTGGCTGAAGTGATGGCTCAACAGACTTAGCTGCTAGCTGCACTCGTAGAGGGTGCAAATCGTCGCAATGGTGGTCAATACAATGACTTTCAGAGGAAGCTTGAAGGATTCATCAAACTCAGGCCACCTACCTATGATGGCACCGATCCTGATCCACTCGCTGCCAACGACTGGCTACGTGAGGTGGAAAAGAAGCTCGACCTTACCATGCTGTCCGATGAAGAGTGTGTTGGAGCCGCTACCCATCAGCTCACTGGTGCAGCCCGCGCTTGGTGGGACAGTTTCAGTGACTCTCATGAGAATCCAGCTGGGATTACTTGGGATGAGTTCGTGGAAGCTTTCACTGACTATCACGTTCCTGAAGGCGTGATGCAAGCTAAAGCAGAAGAGTTTCGTAACATTAAGATGGGGAATGAGAAGGTTACTGAGTACACCACCCCGCTTCACCAACCTACTTCGCTTTGCGCCACTTTCTATAGTGACCAGCGAAGAAGAGAAGTTGTACTACTATCGCAAGGGTCTCAGTTCTCGCATCAAGGTGAATATGGGAGGAGTTAAGAGTCACACTCTGCGCGACCTCATAGATCGCAGCATCCAGATCGAAAAGGATCGGAATGAAGCTGGAGAAGAGTTCAGAGAGAGGAAGCGCAAGGCAGATGGTTCCCTTTCGTCACCCTGAACGCAAGAAGGCACGAGTGACCCATGTTACCAGTTACTCTCGCCCTGGACCCAGTAGGAGCAGAGGCTCACATTCTGCTCAATACACTCGCTCATACCAGGACCGTACTCCGGCTCGCACTCAGGATCATTCAGGAAGCTTTCGTGCGTCACAAGACCGTACTGCTCAGAATCGCACTACACAGAATGCAACCACTTGGAAGGCACCCACACCAACTTCTACCAGTGGTATGCCTTGGACATGTTTCAAGTGTGGACAGCCTGGCCACAAGATTGCCAACTGCCCAGAAAATGCCAAAGCCCAAAAGGCACCACCAAGAGCTCAACCTCAACCCCGGGAATCTGCTCCCCGTGGTCGCCTTACTCACTTGAATGCTGAGGATGCCCAAGATGCCCCAGATGTGGTGTACGGTATGTTTTTGGTTAACGGCATTAGAGCATCAGTTCTTTTCGATTCAGGAGCTACATGTTCTTACATATCATCAAAGTTTGCACATGAGCATTGCATTCCGGTCAGCCCACGCCAACTTCCAATCATAACTAGCTCACCCTTGGGAGACCTAAAAAGTACCCATATATGTAAGGGAGTGAAATTAACCATCGAGGGATTAGTTTTCACAGCCGACCTAACCCTACTACCTTCTACCAGCTTAGAGGTTATTTTAGGAATGGACTGGTTAACCAAACACCGGAGTATTATATCTTGCTCACCCAGATACATCCAAATAACCCATCCAACAGGCCAAGCCGTACGATGCACACCCCAAACCGAGAAAACCTCTAACCTCCTGTGTGCCCTTAAAACCAGGGTCAAACCCCAGGACAAACCTTTGACAGTGGATGATGTGCCCGTAGTCAGAGATCATACCGATGTGTTTCCGGAGGAAATACCAGGTATGCCCCCGGAACGGGAAGTGGAGTTTGTGATTAATTTATTACCGGGGAACAGGGCCTATAGCCAAAAGACCATATCGCATGTCTGTTGATGAATTGGCTGAATTAAAGAAACAGTTAAAGGAACTTACTGATAAGGGATATATCAGGCCTAGTGCATCACCTTGGGGTTCCCCTGTACTGTTTGTGAGGAAGAAGGATGGCACAATGAGGATGTGTGTTGATTATAGGAGCCTGAATGCGGTGACTATCAAGAACAAATACCCGTTGCCGAGGATTGATGACCTGCTTGATCAGTTGCGGGGTGCTAAGTACTTTTCCAAGATTGATCTTCGATCAGGGTATCACCAGATGAGGATCAGAGAAATTGATATTTCCAAAACAGCCTTTGTCACGAGGTATGGACAGTATGAATTCACAGTGGTACCATTTGGACTCACAAATGCACCTGCTTATTTCATGAACATGATGAATAAGGTGTTTATGGAGGAGTTAGATAAGTTTGTCGTAGTATTCATTGACGACATTCTTATATACTCAGCCACAGCGGAAGAGCATGAGTTACGGATCCAATACACCCTCACAGATAGAATCCGCAAAGCCCAGGAGAATTGTGAAGAAATGGAGCATATCCGGAGCTTGATGAAGCTTGGGTGTCGCACCGATCACCGAGAAGATGACCAAGGAACTCTTTGGTACAAGGATCGAATATGTGTACCCAATAACCCGGAGCTTCGCAATGAAATTTTGACTGAGGCACATAGCTCTAAGTATAGCATTCACCCTGGAGGGGCCAAAATGTATCAAGATTTGAAGAAACACTTCTGGTGGAAAGGCATGAAAACCTCTGTAGCAGAACACGTGGCAAAATGCGACACATGCAGCAGGGTTAAAGCGGAGCATGGAAGACCCGCGGGATTACTCAAGCCACTAGAAATTCCTCAGTGGAAATGGGAATGCATAACCATGGACTTTATAGTTGGATTGCCAAGGACACAAAAGGGCAACAATTCCATATGGGTAATTGTGGACAGGTTGACAAAAGTGGCTCATTTTATACCCGTTAAGACCACTTATCTTACAGATAAGTTAGCGGAGTTATACGTGGAACATATCCTTAAGCTTCATGGAGCACCTTCAAGCATCGTATCTGACCGAGGTTCACAATTTACATCCCAGTTTTGGAAATCTTTGCACAAGGCAATCGGTACAAGACTTGATTATAGTACAGCTTATCACCCACAGACTGATGGGCAAACTGAACGGGTGAATCAGATACTGGAAGATATGCTCCGAGCCAGCGTTCTTGATTACGGAAAGGACTGGGAGAAATGTCTCGCACATGCCGAGTTTGCTTACAACAACAGTTATCAGGCAAGCATCAAAATGTCCCCATATGAGGCTTTGTATGGAAGGTCGTGCCAGACACCACTAATGTGGTCTAATCCTGGAGAAAGATCACTCCTCGGACCCGCAAAAATCAAAGATGCTGAGGAAGGAGTGAACTTGGTCCGTGAAAATCTAAAAATGGCCCAAAATCGATATAAGGGATACGCGGATAAACGACGAAGAGATCTCGCATTTGAAACTGGGGATTTTGTTTACCTAAAGGTATCACCGCTTCGAAGCACAGTGAGATTCCACAAGAGAGGAAAGCTGGCACCGAGATATGTGGGACCGTACAAGATAACGGGAAGAATCGGGAAGCTTGCTTACAAGCTGGACTTACCCGGGGAGTTAGCAGGCGTACATCCTGTGTTCCATGTATCCCAGCTACGCAAATGCTTGCGAGTACCCGAGGAAGTTGTGCCGACAGATGTGCTTGACCTACAAGAGACACTTGAATATAAAGAACATCCAATCAAGATATTGGGGTGGGACACCAAGGAGACCCGAAGCAAGACTATCGGGATGTGCAAGGTTCAGTGGAGTAACCACACTGAAAGGGAAGCAACATGGGAGAAAGAATCCGATCTCCGAATGCAATTCCCTTACCTATTCACCGGGTATGTATCGGTTTAATCTCGGGGTCGAGATTCTAATAAGGGGGGAGGACTGTAACAACCCACAAATTCCTACACCAAAATTCACAACTATAAAATTTTTCTTTTCTTTTTACCTTGCATGATGAGTGTGACAACTTATTTAAGCATATGCATTAACATTAGTAGCATAGTAAGAAACTGAATAACTTATTAATAAGCATATGTGATTTGGCTCTTCTTGGATTTCTTGTGTGAAATGCATCAATACATATATATATAAACTTTGCAAAGCATGTTACTTAACAAACCCATAACCTAAGATCAATATTTGGAGTAAGGAGCAACACTAGCACTAGTTAATTAGGAAAGGAAATGGGAAATGGTAGACAGACTGACTGGGCCGAAAGCCTTTGCAACCTACCTGCACGGCCAAACCGGCCCAGGTCACCGCGCCCAGCCAACACCCAGAAGGAAGCCACTGCACGATCTCTGTGGCCCAGCATTGCCATCGCGTGCGACCGCTCGCCTTCGCGCTGAGACCCCGACAACCCGACCCCACGCGTCAGCGAGAACCATCTCTGTTCTTCTTCTTGCGCAAGCCGGAAGGCAGAGCACGGCAACGGCAGCGACCCCACCGTGCCACCTCGGCCGACCACGGCTAACAAATCCCTAACAAACTAGGGAATCTTGCCCCCTGCAACTGAATTGGAGTCGTGTGGAATCGGAGTGCCTCACGACCCTCGGATCAAGACGCGTAGCCGATCCGCCATCCACCGCGACGGCCCCTGCGCCCATATAAGCAGAGCCTCGCCGAAGCACTTGATTGGCAGCAAGCGTCGCCACGCTGTGGCGCAACCACTTCACCACACCGCCGAAAGAGAGAGTTGAGGGCAGAAGAAGGAGGAGAGCCGGAGGCGGAGGCGGGTGGAACCGAGGCGCCGTCGCAAGGATCGCCGGCGCTGGAAGGAAGGCACCGCGAGCGAACACCATCGACCCAGGCGCTGCACGGCACTGCTACCGGAGCGTCACTGCATCGAATCGTCCTGCACCGCCACCCTGTCTTCGTCGACACCACGGTGAGCAGCCGCCACGCCCTTGCTAACCCCGAACTCATGACGGTCATGGCGCTCCGTACCGGAGCGTGTAGGCCAAGGTCACTACGGTCTCGGTTTCGAGCACACAAATACACACTGGCACATCGGTGTGAGCCCAGACGTTTGGCGCAGAGACCTTGTGCGCGCTGAACCGCGGTAACGCGCGACGCCACGGCCTGACCCGCTGCGGCGAACTAATGCTCCGATGCTACGGCCCACGGTAGATGAAGCTAGCCATCCGTACGAATTGGGGAGCAGTAGAGGAGTTAGGAAAGAGCGTGTATGCACGAATTTGGCTGGGAGTGTGCAGAGCCGTCCACGGCAAAGCACCGTCGTGGCTCCGCCGCCAGACCCTCTACGCCGGCCGCTAGGAGCACTGGATCGGGCAATTGGTGGTTTGGATCGAATCGCCGTAGGAACACGGTTACGCTGGAGCACAGAGTCGAGTCCGAAGAGGAGAAGTTGATCACCGACGCGGGCTCGTCGTTAGCGGGGCGCCGCCGTAACAAAACAGAGGAGAAAGGGGAGAGAACGCCGAGGCTCGAGGCTGAAGGAGGCCTCGGAGCCAAAGTCCGTCTCGCCCGAGGCTCGAGGTTGAAGGAGGCCTCGGAGCCAAAGTCCGTCTCGCCCGAGGCTCGAGGTTGAAGGAGGCCTCGGAGCCAAAGTCCGTCTCGCCCGAGGCTCGAGGTTGAAGGAGGCCTCGGAGCCAAAGTCCGTCTCGCCCGAGGCTCGAGGTTGAAGGAGGCCTCGAAGCGATTGTCCGATTCGCCCGAGGCATGAGTGAGGTCTCAGAGAAAACTGCGATTCGCCCGAGGCCTCGAGGCTGAAGGAGGCCTCGAAGCAGTTGTCCGTCTCGTCCGAGGCTCGAGGCTGTAGAAGGCCTCGAAGCAGTTGTCCGTCTCGTCCGAGGCTCGAGGCTGTAGAAGGCCTCGAAGCAGTTGTCCGTCACGTCCGAGGCTCGAGGCCGAAGGAGGCCTCGAGGTAATGTCCGTCTCGCCCGAGGCCGAGGCTGTAGGAGGCCTCGAGACCATTTTCTGATTCGCCCGAGGCTCGAGGCTGAAGAGGCCTCGAGGTAATGTCCGATTCGTCCGAGGCTCGAGCCGAGGGAGACCACGACTTACTCGAGGGTGGGTCTCGACGCCCTCGAGGCTCACGGTCCGTAAAGCACGCTCGGCCCAGCCTGACCCAAAGCCCAACACGTGACGCTTTGTGTACTCGACACGTGGCGGCCCGGTCTGGCCCAAGTTCGGCCCAAGCCCGGTCCGCCAGGCCCACTCCGAACCCTGCGATGACGTCATCATGACGTTATGCTGATGTCATCACCCGTGGACCGAGTCAACGCTGACCGCAAACCCACCTGTCATATTGTACAAATGCACCAGCCAATCAGTTTTGGACACGTGTCAGCACCTGGTTAAATCGGCCATTTGTTATTTTCAGAAAATAGTATAAACTTCGGAAATTCATAACTAATTCATACGGACTTCAAAAATAGTGATTCAAGTTGCTAAATTCATCTAAAATCGATATCTACCTAATGGTACCATGATTGAGTGCATTTGGATCTTTTGAATTTTCATTCGTTCTTTGTGCTATTCTATAGATGTCGCTAATGCGACCGTATTCGTACGTTTTCAGAACCGGAAGGGACGTCTGACAAGGAGGATCACGACTACGAGGAGGAACAAGGCGACGATCAATCTCAAGGTGCCACAGCCCATCCAACCTCGTAGATCCCATTACGCATGCTAAAATTACATTTCTAATTTAATGATGCTCACTACAGGACTTGCATGATAGAATTGCTTGTAAGCCCATACCTTGACGCAACCTATCCCCTGCTACCCAGCTGATAGGATAGATACACGCGCTGCTAATACTATCTTGATCATATATATTATGCTACGGTGAGAACCGGTGCATATCGTTATACGGTGTATATCGGGGAGTGTGCTGCGTGTGTTTTGGGTGAGTATGGTGGTGAGGGTTGTGTCGACCGAGCCGGAATATACGACGAGCCTAGTGCAAGTCTTGCCGTGGGGCATATCTGGAGACCCCTGTGGTGTAAAACCTGTGGCGGGTTAAATGGTGACATGAGGTGGATCCGGGTGTGAGCCGTTGGTGGAACCCGGATCAGGAGCGTGCTGTGGTGGCACATATAATGAAAACCTTTGAGAAGATATTCCGGCTTAGTCACCATAGATTGGTGCGGGATCTGGACCACGGGGAAATACCTTTACATGCCACTCGCTCCTTATGGACGGGGACGGTCGGACTACCTGGTAGGGTGATGCCACTACTGCTAGGCGAGAGAGTGCGAGGAAGGTACGGGTATCAGAGTCCCACACCCTTCCGAGACGATCGCGGCTCCCCCTACGGGAGAGGGAACGTGACTTCACAGACTTAGCCACCCAGACATACTTGAGGTGAATCCAGGGCTGAGTGGTAGGGTGGCATTACTCTAGGCTGGCAAGCGATCGGTATCCGCCTAGGCACATCCGGGGTGCTGATGATGGCGATCTTGTGGATATTGTAGAACCTCTGCAGAGTGTATGGTTGATCGATCGATACGTTAGCCAACTTGTTGGCTGCGGACCTTTTTCCCTGACCTTTTGCCGACTAGTGAGAGCTTCTCTCTTCTCCCTCTGGTAAGAGTGTGCCGGCCGTGAGTCAGGTGAGACTGCGGGCCGTTGAGACAAAGGCTGGGAGGGAGCTGGCCTCTGTCGACTGAGCGAGAGTATGTGTGTGGGTGGGAATGGTGTATTGGTGATGGATATGGTGATGAGTTGAAATGGTGAAACATGATAAACATACATAATTATTATACTGTTATGCATAGGAAAACCTAGCCGGTTAGGTCTGAATTTTTTTTTACCTATTGCATCCACTACCACATATAATTCATATATAGGATGGGAAAGTGTGGCCAGTACAAATCGTACTGAAAATTGAGGTTTCAGGTTCCGAGGAGGAGTACCACTCCGAGGAGTTCGATGAGTAGGGGGTTTTCGCTTCTACGCTCAAGTGTGGAGTTCGATCGCGCTTCTTCGTCTACAAGCTGTTTCGGATGGTGTTTATTTAAATTCTCGCCTGTTGGCAATGTAATAAATGTAATACCGTATTAAGTACCTTTATTCGAAGTATGGATTATGATAATTAACTGGATTATCGGGTAATTTGACTCGAAAGAGTTTCATTACACTTGACTCTGTGGATTTTCTCTTCACTGAAAATCAGGTCATTTCAGTAGCACTTCGCCTGGGAGTACCAGGTGTCGATTTATTTGATCCCAAGGGAAGGCTAGGGTGGTGTATGAGTCGAGTCAAGGAGGGGATGAGAGTCGAAGAAAAGAGAAAAGGAAAAAGGAAAGAAGGGAAGAGAGGGGATGAAAGGCTAGAAAGAATATATGGGTGGATAGGTAAGAATGAAATGGATGGCTAAGGTAAGGTGGATAACTAGATAGATAGGGGGGTAACTAAGGGTAACTAACTAATAACTACTAACTACTAACTACTCCTTGATAACCAGAAAGCAAGATAACTACAAGGCAAGATAACTATGAATCAGGATAGGCAAAAGTCAATAAAGCAACTAAGTTGAGTATAGTTTTATTCCTATCTTGTCAAGAATCGAGGCGTACTAGCCTTTACCACTTACTTAGGTTGAACGCTAGCACAACAAGCCTTACTGTTAAACTGGGCCAACTACGTGGTGGAATTCAAGGCGCACAGGGCTGTCACCACCTGCTTGCTACCACAGCTATCCGGGGGACCAGCCGTATCTGAAGGTAAGTCTATAACTAAGCACCACACTTAACTATATTCTAACTATCTCTATCCTAGCTTTGAATAGAGACACCCTTACGGACGTCAGAGAAAATACTTGACTTAATAAGATAAACACTAAACTAACTAAGCAACCTATTGGCAAAGATCAAACACTAAGCTCACTAGAGATTAACTACTATGGCTAAGTGAATTGAACTGTAGGATAGCTAGGCACTCAAGCAATCAATCAAGTATACCACTCAATACTGATAAGTAGAATAAAGTAATACTTGAAATGATGAAATAGAATATAGTAAAGTGCTTGAGTAACAAGAGCAAAACCTGAACTGGAGATGAAGGAAGACTCTTCCCAGCTCCAGGACCGATCACTCGCACGCCTCTACTCTTGAGCTAAGCCCTGAGCAACGCTCCCGCGAGGGCAAAGATGCCTTGCTCTACTAGCTACCTACTTGCCTAACCTCTCTGAGCTTCTAACCTAACTCTCACTTGCTTCTCTTGCTTTGTGTGTTGCTTGGTGTGGTATGGGATGGTACTGGATGGTACAAATGAAGTGGTGCCACCAGGGGGGTATTTATAGCCTTGTGGAGTGAAGGGGGTACTTATAGGGGGCAGCCAACCGACCTAGGGCTAACCCTAGTGGCGGGTGCCAGCCCTAGGTGGCGGCCGCCACCTCCATCACCGTTGGATGCACCGCCTTGGCTTCAACGGCATCCAGGAGCTCTAGAGAGGCGGTTGGTAGGTCGGTTGCATGTCCAAGTAACCGTCATTCGGTCTTGATCCACGCCACTCCATCTGAGTCGTCCGATGCCACTGACCTAGTGACCAAGGGCCAAGATTTGGCCTTGGGATGGTCACACGGATCAGTGACATGGCAAAGGGGGAGAGTTGGGCCTCTCCATGTGGCGGGCGCCACATATGGGTGGCGGGCGCCACCTCTAGTTGGCGGGCGCCACCCCACTCTGGCCCAAATGGGTCCTAGTGAGTGGGCTTGTCTCCTGGTGGGTCCATTCTTCAAATTTGGTCCAAATTCCTGCATTCAAATAAAATTCTATGGACATGTGGAATTTGGTTAGTTTGAAACCTATTTGACTACATTTCATGCCTTTTTGGTGAATTTTAGGGTAAAATGTTGATGGTAAAACAGGTGTTTAAGGACAATCAACACCCAAACCTTTTTGGGTCCTCCAAGGTTAGTCACCAAGCTCTTGGGCACTCAAATTGCCTTCTTCTTTCGGCCAACCATGGGTGTACCAATATACTTAGCCTTCACACCATTAGTGCCCTTTGTAAGCATATAACAAGAATCAAGTCTAATAGATGAAACATGAGCATGGTTCTTGTTCTTGTTCTTGTTAAAGCAATTTTGCTCTATGTGCCCGGATTGCTTGCAATTATAGCAATACCGACCATTGCTCTTCACAAAATTAGTCTTGTGAGGAGCAAAAGCGGCCTTGCCCTTCTTGGGGGTATAGCCAAGTCCCTCCTTGTTGAGTGGACATCATTGGCTACCCAAGCACTTAAGCAAGCGGGCATCTCCACCATAGGCATTGCCTAAGGCATGAGTGAGCTCATACACCTTGTTCTTAAGGTTCTCATTTTCTACTACTAATGATGAATCACATGTAGTAGAAGTAGGCATTTTAGTTGAGCTAGATGATGATGAAGCATTGGTGGGAGCAACAATAATAGGAGCATAAAAAGATTCATCAAGAATATTACATGTTACTCCTATGTTGCATGTCTCTACAATATCCTCAATCTTACTTTGATCAAGGCGGGAGGAGTGGGCTTCCTTAAGCCTAGTGTGAGCTTGGTCAAGCTTCTCATGGGCTTCCTCTAGCCTCTCATGAGTACACTTGAGCTCATCAAAGGATTGCTCAAGAGCCTTGTTGGCCTTTCGCAATTCTTTGCACTCCTTCCTCTTAGTCTCAATGTAAGAGTGAGCATCTTGTAGCATGCTCATGAGGTCCTCCTTTGAGTACTCCTCATCATCATCACTCTCACTCTCACTTTCACTCTCATCGGATGATACCTTAGTGGCCTTAGCCATGAAGCATGTCGATGGAGTGTTGAAGATAGAAGGTTTGCTTGAGATAGCAAGACTAGCCATAGCCTTCTTCTTGGTGGTCTTCCTCTCATCATCACTAGAATCATCATCATCGCTTGAGGAAGCATCACTATCCCTTGTTACAACATAGGAACCACCTTTCTTCTTTTCCTTCTTCTTCTCTTTCTTTTCTTTCTTCTCTTTCTTGTCCTTCTTCATCTTGCATCTTGAACATGGCAAGCTTGTCCTTGAGAATGTATAGCTTGGCACCCTTGACCGCCTTGGTGCCCTCATAAGTTTCCTCCAATCTCTCCCAAATCTCACTTGCTTTTTCAAGGTCTTTGACTTGCTCAAACACCTTTGTGTCAAAGGCTTCATAGAACAAGTTGATTGCCACATAATTCCATTGAAGCTTCTCTTCTTCTCTAGGAGTGGGACTTGCGGGATCAATTACCGCAAAGTCATGCTCAATCACATCTCATATCTTTCTATTCATTCCTCTTGTGAATGCACACATCTTCCTCTTCCAACAATCAAAGATGGTGTCGTCAAAATGTGGTGGCTTCCCCATATAGTTGATTTGAGCCATTTTAACACCGAAGGATGTTAAGCCTCAAACAAACGGTGACCACGGCTCCGATGCCACTTGAAAGGTCCAAGTTGGCTAGAGGGGGAGTGAATAGCCTAATTAAAAATCTACAAAATTACTTAGGCAAACACTATTAGTATAACAAATGGCCAAGCTTGTTGCGCTAGCCTAATAGTGTGTTGCAAGCCACCTATACAACAATTCTACCTAATATTTCTATGTCACACAATCAACTAGAACTAATAACAAATGCGGAATAAAATAATCTAGCTCTAGCACAAATGTGATATACAAAGAATGTATATGAAACAAGTGTGTGCACAAGATATACTAAGCAAACTAATCACAACTAACTAAACAAGATATATGACAAAGGAAGAATATCTATGCAAATGAAATAGCTCAAGGTAAATACACAAAGTAAAAGAGCTAGATAGAGATGATTTCACCGAGCCTTCGGGATCACCTAGTAGAAAGCCAATCACCGATGAAATCCACTTGTGATGCCAATCACCAAGAATGTGAATATGAAGACCAATCACCAAGATGTGGAAGCAATCACAATAAGCACACAGGACACCAAGATTTATCCTGAGGTTCACGTGCTTGCCGGCACGCTACTCCCCGTTGTGTCGACCAACACTAGGTGACCCGGTGGTTAATCGGCGCAAAGCCAAGCTCACAAAGAGCACCACAAGAATCTACCACTAGTGAGGTAGCTCAATGACATGAGCAATCCACAAAGGATGCCTCTTGCCGCTCCAGCGAGGTGAGGCTCCAAAACCTCTCAAAATCACGATCGGTGGTGGCCAAGAACAATCTCCTTCTCTTGCCAATCACACCACAACGCCTCCAAGCCATCTAGGCATCGTCAAATGCCAAGAGTAACATGAACACTCAATGCCGATGCGAAGAACTAGTGCCACTAGATTGAACTCTTTCAAATCACGCACTAGATCACTCGATCTCACTTGGTTTGATCAAATCAACTTGGGAGATGAGTTGGGAGGCTTGCCAAAGCTCACTAGAATACTTAGGAATCAAAATGTGCAAGAGTGAATCCAAGTGAGCCGGCCAAGCCCCTTAAATAGGCCACCCAAGTCGGCCTAGCCGTTGGGCCCGAAACAGACGCATCGGATGCGCCGGTGTCAGGGCCATCGGACGCTGCCCCAGATACGAAATTGTGTCGTCCGATCCCAACGGTCATAAACTTTCGCGCCACGTTTAAAGTGACATCGGATGCGCCGATGCCAGGCATCGGTTGCTCCGATGCCACTGCTCAAGTTAGCTCTTTTCTGCGCTACATCGGAGGCTCCGAGACTCTAGCATCGGATGCTCGACCCCGGCGTCCGATGACACCAGAGAGGTCCAAAACACATCGGAAGCTTCCGATGGTTCTACATCAGATGCAGGCCAGCATCCGATGCTCCCTGGAACGCAAGCTCGCGCCACGTCACCTGCATCGGACTCTGCAACAGTGTTTCCTCAGCGTCCGTTGGCTGCGTCTGATGCTTCTTCGAATTCTGACAGAAGCTAGGGTTAACCATCAGATGCTCGACTCAGCATCCGATGTTGCCGCCTTCAGCGTCCGATGCTGATAATCAGTACCTTTTGCTTTCTAACTTCTACCGTTGCTTCCATGTGCCAACACCAAAATGTTTCAACACTTATGCACGTGTGTTAGCATTTTGCAAAGCATTTTCCAAGGGGTTTGTTAGTCACTCACTAGGTTTATATCATCGATAGGTTAGAGAACACCTAATGGCATTTGAACACCGCATAAGCCATGAATAATCTCCTCTTAATAGTACGGCTATGTATCCTAAATGTGATCACACTCACTAAGTGTCTTGATCACCAAAACAAAGAGCCCTATAGGTTATACCTTTGCCTTCGGGCCTCTTTGCTCCATCTCTTCTCTTCTTCATTTCACCAATGGTAGAGTACTTGAACTCTTGAGTGCTTGTGGCCATCACCATCCTTCATGGTTGCCACCTTGCTAGCTCCACCGCTTGGCTTGGTCACAATCCTTTCTTATAAGCTACACACATGCTTAGTAATAGGATTACACCAAATAGGTTTCATCAATTAACCAAAATCAAACTAGGGCTTTCAATCGTCCTGGCCATCTCAACAAGGGTCCGATTCTTTCTCTCTACAACACCATTCTGTGGCGGTGTGTAGGGGGAAGAAAACTGATGCTCTAAACCCAAAGAGTTACAAAACTTCTCAAAATCCGAGTTCTTAAACTCGGAACCATTATCACTACGGATAACTCGCATTGAGTTCAAAGGGAACTCATTCTGTAGACGCAAAATCAGATTGCGAGCAAAAGAGAAAGTCTCAGTCTTCTCAGTCAAAAAGAAGACCCACGAATATCTCGAAAAATCGTCAACAACAACAAGCACGTACCACTTCCCCCCAACTGAGCTCACCCGAGCCGGACCAACAAGGTCCATGTGTAAAAGCTCTCCTGGGCGCTTGGTCATGACCTGAGTCACTGGATGGTGGGGAGTGGCAACCATCTTCCCATGTCTACAAGAATGGCAAACAAGATCCTTCTCCATGCACAGCTTGGGCAATCCTCGAATTAGGCCAAGTGAACTAAGCCTTGCAAGCAAGTCGAAGCTCAAATGTCCTAGTCTCCTATGCCACTTCCAAAGATCAGAGGAGGAAGGTCCAGCCAAAAGACAACGAGAAACTCCAAATGACTCCGAGAAATTCGCACGAAAGACTTTCTGAAAGGGCGAAACCAAACACACAATATTGCCCTGAGGATCCAAAATACGACTGAGATTCAGCTTAAAACGAATCTCATAGTCATCATCGAAAAGTTGCGAAACAGAAAGAAGGTTAAAATGCAAGTTAGATACAAGAGCAACATCGCGCAACACAAAGTGCTCATTAACTCGCACCGACCCATGAGACAACACTTTACCTTTGCTATTGTCGCCGAAGGTGATAAACTCCTTTCCGGCGATCGGACTAAGACTGGAGAACCACTTGGCGTTTCCGGTCATGTGTCTCGAACAACCGGAATCCACCAACCAAACGTTCTCCAATCATTTTACCTACATCAATAAAAAGACATAGGGTGAGCATACGGTCCAACACTGGGGTTAGTGAAGTAGGAAGAATACCAGTGTTGGGTCGGTTGCTCAAAAGAACGGTTAGCAGAAAAACCATTCCTAGCACGCCTACGGGAAGAGCGATCACAACGTAGAGGAAAACGTGGTTCGCTAAGGGAGGAGCGTCCATCGCGATACTCAAAACGCGATGGGGAAAACGCTCAACTACAAAGCCACCGCCACGAGGTCCATAGCCCACAACTGCAGGCTCCCGCCGGGCACGTTCTCTTCGCGGCCTAGGCCTAGGAACTTGAGGCTTTGGGCCTCTAGGCCTAGCAGCATGCCTCTGAACATTCGGCACATATACATCATGGAAAGGATGGTACATGTCCATGTTGTTCATCTCCTTTGCACGGCGCGCCTCTCTCTTGCACCGAATGCAAAACTCACTCAAGTGTCCATCTCTCCCACAATGCTCATAATGGTACCTCACCGCTCTCATAGGGGGTTGTTGGTACTCACGGTAGTGGGTGTGCATCACTTTTCCCTTCTGTGGCATAAGCTCCTCTTGGATAGGTGGCATTGTGTCTAGCTTGTTCTTGAAGTGGTTTGGTTTTGGAGCCCATGATTGTTTCTTGGGTGGAGCTCTCGAAGGTTCAACGAACACACCATCCTTGGTGTTAGACTTTAGAGGCTCTTTGGGTGGAATCTTGGTAAGCTTGGGAGTAGTGGTGGAGTTGGGCTTCTCACTCGGGTTAAGACCACTAAACTCTCCAACCTTGCCAAAAGATGAAGCACACTCAACACCCTGAGCAAAGCCTACACCTGGACCTCCAGCAGCACGCTTGAACTGGGATTTCATCATCCCAAGCTGCGGCTCACCACTAGACACCCATGACAAGATGGTCCGAAGGTATGTGTTTTCCTCCTCGGTTTGCATCTTGTCATGCTGCACATTCGCAATCTCCATCTCCAAACCCTCACACAAAGCGCATCTAGACACACAAGTGCTACCCGAGCTGGCCTTCTCAAGAGACACAATCTTGGCATTCTTCTCTGCCAACTCGGATTGCAAGCCCGCACAGGACTTGCACGCACCCAATAGCAAGGATCTAGCCTTAAGTTCATCCACCTCTCCTATCAACACAACATACTTACTTCTCAAAGTGAGAAGGTCAGTCATGTGTGTGGAGCACATCTCACACTCCTCCTCCTCGGTGACAACAATGGTGGACTTGACAGATTCAAGTTCCTTCACCGTATCCTCCCACTTCTTCCTAAACTCCTTCCGCTCTCTAGCAGCATGCCTAAGCAACTTATCTTGACTAAGAAGGGCGACAGTAAGTTTCTCGACCTCAGCAGAAAGCTCATCGGGGGTCTGAGATACCTGGGAGGTGTCGTCGTCGTCGTCGTCATTCTGAGGGATCTTCTCCAGCTTGTCGTCGGCCTCCTTGTCGAGGGCCATGGTGCAGAAGCCCTCGTTGTCGGCGAAGAAGCAGAGGCCATTCAGCTTGTCCTCGATCCTCTTCTTCTTCTCGGACTTGTCGTCGCTTGAGGAAGCGGAGTCGTCATCCGAGTCGTCGACATCGCTGAGCGTGGCGAAGAATGCACGCTGCTCAGCCTGGGCCTCCTCCAAGTACTTCGTCTTGATGTACTCCTTGTCGAAGCCGCCCTTCCGTTTGTGCTTCGCGGGGACGTACTTCTGCTTGCGCTTGCCGGAGTCGTACTTGTGCCCATGATCCGCCCTGCCGAAGACTTGCTTGTTCTTCTTCGGGCAATTGGCGATGAAGTGGTTGGGGTCGCCGCACTCGATACAACCCGAGCGTCCTCCTCCGCGGCGACGGTTCATGCGGTTGTTGTGGAACCGCGAGAACCGGTTGGCGAGCAAAGCCAACTCATCATCCCCCATGAACTCCAGCTGCTCCTCTGTGACAGAAAGAAGAGAGGAAAGTGCAAAGCCTCCAGAGGGGTTAGCAGAAGAGCCCGAAAGCAAAGCCATCGACGGGTCAGAAGGATTTTCATAAGAAGCCCTTGCCATGACGTCAATCTCACTGGACTTGAGCTTACTAATGAGCTCGTCGCATGTGAGGGTCTCATAGTTAGGTGATTCGATGATCGCCTGAACCTTTGAGTCCCACATCGATCGATCAAGATTGTGCAAAAGCTTCAAAGCTCTCTCATGATCGTCGAAAGGCAATAGCTCCTTATTAGCCCTCATCCTGTTGACAATCACCTGAAAGCGAGCAAATAAACTCTCTATGCTCTCGCCAGGCATGTGTCGAAAGTTCTCATACTCTCGCTTGTGCGACTCGTAGAGACGGGTTTTGACTTGAGTGGTTCCCTCATGGAAACGTGTGAGGGTAGCCCAAATATCCCGAGCCATAGCGAGGTGAGAAACACGATCAAACTCCGTCATGCTCAAGCAAGAGAAAAGAGCATTACGGGCTCGACTATTGGCATCGTGCTCATCGATCTGATGCTGAGTAACACGAGCAGCCAAGACCACATAATCAGCAGAGTTGCAAATATCCCAGATGGAAGCACCCAAACTCTGTAGATAGGCCGACATGCGTATCTTCTAATACGCATAGTTCGTCCCATCGAAAAACTGCGGTTTGCCCACGCCGCGATCCATGTCGCCTTCGGTGGATCTGGAACCGGCTAAGGTGGAAGATCCTTAACCCGCTCCGATACCAATTGAAGGACTGAGAATGCAATAGCAAGGCGACCAGAGGAGGGGTGAATGGGAGCTCAAAAATTTCTCTCGAAACTTCAGCCTTTGTCCCACAAATCAACCCCCAAAATCTTCGGCCGAAACCGTGATGCCCACGACCCTTGGAAGAGGGTGGATGATCCCTAGGATCACAGCGAGGCACCACAAAGCGATAGCAAGTCAAACACCAAAAGACACCGGCACAAGTTCGACCCCTAAAACCAAGTCCCGAACGTAGATGGAAGGCTACGTCGAGAAATCCCCAAATACCAATGCTAACAAGTAGCAAAGATACCTAGAGAGGTTCCTTGGTCAACTCTAGGGCCAAACGAGAAGTCCAGAAACCAAGCGAAGAAGCTGGGAGAGCAAACGCACTAAAACTCAACAAGAAGCCAACTCGCGGACTGTCCGGGGTTCAGACCGCGGACTGTCTGCCCAACAGCGGAATGTTCGGGCTCAGGTGGCGAACTGTCCGCCGGCCAAAAGAGCAAAACAGCAACGTTGCTGAACAGCTCCTGGACGCTTCTCGGACTGTCCGCGACTCAGTACTGCGGACTGTCCGCGGGTGTTCTGAGTCAGCTCCAACAGCGCGAAGTCATGACACTGGTCAGGCCGACCCCGACACGCGGACTGTCCGCCGGTCAGGTGACGGACTGTCAGCGACCGACCAGAGATGGTGATTTTGAACGCCTCTCTCCCAAATCTCTCCAAATCCAATTCAACTCAAAATCCCTAGTCCCCAAGAAATCATCCGCTCAAATCAACTCAAACACCGGGAATTCAAAAGGGAAGAAGTATGAACGGCAAAGCGCCACGAATACGAAATCAACCCGATCTACTTGTTCGTGAGGAGTTAGATGAATTCCTTCGGTGGAAATGATCTCCTCACTATAAAGAACAAGTTGATTCAATCGGATTTCGAAAAGATGCAGTAGAGAGGGAGATCGAGTGACGGGAAAATCACGGAGAAACGAAGAACGCGAAGAACACGAACAAAACGCGAATCAACACATCGATCTGCAACCGTGTGGCTACCACACGCTACAACAGTGAGATTACGGTCTCACTTCTTCAAAATCTCCAGTACACAGAGGTATGGTTCTCTGCGGATCTCAGTTGCTACAGCAGGGGATTGGGAGAGCAGGAAAACCTAGAAGGCAAAGAGCAAATGACTGAGATGAGATGGGAGGTGGGTGTCTCCCTCTAGTTATCCTAATTCTAATTCCCACTCTACCCCTAGTTATTTACAGAGCGAACCAGCCAAACCCTAAGGTTATCCTGGACCAACTCGAAGATGAAGGTGATCCGACGGCCACGCCCGCACAACTGATAGCGTTGCCTCGACGCAACCTCACCGATTGCCGCCATGTGCCGCCACCGTTCTGCTTGTCCTTTTCCCGGACTTCGCCCCCGGTTTTGTGGCCCAAACCGGGAAACCAGCCTTCACGACCAACCCCCGGTTTTGAGGACCAAACCGGGAAACCAGTCGTCCATCACCTGAGTTTTGTGTCCTAAACTCAGAAACCCGCCAGCACCCAGGTTTTGAGGCCCAAACCTGGCAACCGTCCTCAGCCCGAGTTTTGTGGCCCAAACTCAGAAACCATCAGCGCCATGGTTTTGAGGCCCAAACCTGGAAACCGTCCACTCGGTGGTTTTTCTGTGGCTCAACCACCAAACCGAGCCGTAGAGGGGATGCACCGCCCGTGCACCCCGTCCACACACAAGTCTTCGCTCGTCGCTGTCCCAGGCTGTCAGCCACCACAGCTGATCCTCAGGCCACCGGTCCCTCAGTCCAAGCCTCACGTCCGCCCTTCGCCACTCTCGGTCCATCGGCACGACACATCTCTACTTGACCTTCACCTTGTCTTCGATCACTGTATCCGTGCTCGACACCTGCAAAACAAAAGCCAAAGAACATGCGCATTATCCCAGTTGACAATCACTCATCACTCGAGACTCGGCATACACCCATGTATCCGCAATCTCCCCCTTGATGAGTGCATTGTCAACTACCAACACAAATCATAATGGAATAGAAGAAGGAAGAAGAAGAAGGAGAAGGAACTCGACCAAATGACCCAAAAGCATATCAAAGCCGAAGAAGGTCATGTGGAAAGAGCAAGACAACTTGGTCCCCAAAGACATGGGCAACGGCTCGACGCAACCAAGCATAGCAAAGCTAGCCCTCAAGAAGAGGTAGAACAGGCTTAACACCACTAGCGAGAAAGCTCGATACCAATTGAAATTCAAGCAGAATAGAGCTAGCCCTCAAGAAGAGGCAGAACAGGCTCAACACCGCTAGCGAGAAAGCTCGATACCAACTGAAAAGCACAAAGGCAAAGGCGCTAGTCCCTCAAGAAAGAGGCAAAGGCTCAACACAACTAGCTACCAAAAATGCTCCGAACCAATTGGAAAACTCAAAATCCGAGCCAGCTCAGACTCCCCATCCAATAGTGCACACAACCAAGATAAGATTTCCCCCTTATGATTTGACAAAATTCTCCCCCTTAGTTGAAAATGCACTATCAAGTATCTCCCATCCAAATGCATATGAGTTAAAATGCAAGTTAGCAGCTTCAGGAATATAGTCGATAGAATAAGAAGATGCTCGACAAAATACTGATCTGATGACTCAACAATATGCACAGAATGCTAGCAAAAGCTCAAACTGATCACCAAATACGAAATCTGAACATTCGAGCAGAATGAGCAGTTTTCAGCCAAAAAGGTATTCACCATCAAAATAGCACTAAACATGTATAGACAGGAAGTCAAACAAGTGCTAAACATGTATACAAGGTGAACTACCCCTAGCAAGGTTCAATCATCATGTTGTAGAATGAAACATAGACTTGTGTATTCAAATTTTATCGGAGTTGCAGCGGTTAAATTACACAAGTTCAAATTTCACCATGTGATTGCGAGAGGTTGAAAGCTTGTCATTGCCTAACTTTTCAACTGTGCGAAGCCTATGCAGAAGCAATCAGAAGCTTAAAGCAACAGTTTCGGTCATACACTACACAGCTCAAGTTTAACTCAAAGTGCAATGAGAGATAGTCTCGATACTGTGATGTGCTGACAAGCAATCCCATCTCGATCTTTCCAATTCACTTAACTTGGTTCAAATTTAAAACAGAATATGAACATATCAAGCAAGTGAATGACTCAGAACTAGAGACATAGCAACCTAGCATATATGAAAAGCACAAGTGATTTCAACATATTCTGCACATGCTAGTTGCATATCTCAATGGTGAACATTTTCAAGTTTTATGTTCATTAAGCAAATTCACAATTCATAAAATAGCTCAGCTCACAACATGTATCAATGATCAGAAAGAGCATAAGCTACAAGCACCATCATAAAGCATCGGAGCATACACTATACAGAGCATAGTCACATTCTAAAGATTATATACATGAAGCTCTGAATGTAAATATGCAAGATGAAATGCAAAGATGCATGATGAAACCAATTGAAAGAAAAAGAGTCAGTCTATAATACACGAACCAAAATGTTTCCCCCATCTAAAAGGGGAAACACACACCAAGCTCACCTCTCAACCTAGCAAAAGTTGATTGGTCTAAAGGCTTGGTGAAAATATCAGCCAAATGATGATGAGTATCGACATGGCGAAGGTCGATATCACCCTTCTCATAGTGGTCTCGCAAGAAATGAAAGCGCACATCAATGTGTTTGGTCTTAGAATGCAGCACGGGGTTCTTAGCAACGCTAATAGCACTCGTGTTGTCACAAAGCAAAGGAACGCGAGAAAAGCTCAGACCAAAATCACGCAAAGTGGCCATCATCCAAAGCAACTGGGAACAACAGCTAGCCGCAGCAACATACTCAGCCTCCGTGGTAGACTGGGCGACACTAGACTGCTTGCGAGAAGACCACGATACAAGAGAAGAACCAATAAACTTACAAGTCCCAGAAGTGGACTTGCGCTCAAGTCAGCAACCAGCAAAATCGGCATCAGAATAACCGCAAAGGGAAAGGGTGTAGGAAGCAGAGTACCAAATCCCAAACTCAGGTGTGAAGCATAAGTACCTCATAATGCGCTTGACCGCCTGACGGTGAGAAGTGCGCGGCGACAACTGAAATCGCGCGCAAAGACACACCGCGAACTGAATGTCCGGCCGTGTCGCCGTCAGGTACAGCAGCGACCCGATCATACTCCGGTACTATTTTTGGTCCACAGCTTCTCCATCCTTGTCTGCATCCAGGGCCGTCGTGGTCAACATGGGTGTTGGAAGAGGCTTGGCCTCACCCATATCGAATTTCTTCAGGATATCCTTGGTATACTTACCCTGGTGCACAAACGTTCCCTCTCAAGATTGCTTGATTTGCAACCCAAGGAAAAACATCAACTCGCCCATCATGCTCATCTCAAACTCCCTCCTCATAGTGTCTGCAAACTTGGAAACCAAAGCGTGAGAAGAACCACTGAAAATGATATCATCCATGTAAATCTGGACCAAGAGAGTGTCATTGCCTTGCTTGAGGAGAAAAAGCGTTTTATCCACACATCCCATTTTAAAACCCTTAGCAAGCAAAAAGGTTTTCAACCAAACATACTGTTGACGCAAAACGTGACATCTCACGCCAAGCACACAGCAAGCCAAAAAGCTAGCTTCAATCGGGTGCCCGGGATGTGCTGAACCCGGAGACGTGCCAGTCGGTTTGACCTGAAAACCAACAAGGGAGAAAAACTATGAGAATACCTTTGGAACATGGCGGATAAAACCAGACAGTTCCATATGTACAGCTTTGAAAGCCAATCATGATGGCATACAGCTATAGAAGCTGTCTGTCAGAGCAAGTTTATAAAGTCATTCGGCTAGTATGAGAACAGAGTATGTAAAGTATATTATCTATCGAATGCATATGTAAAGAAAGACATGCTCGAACAAACTAAAGATATTATAAACAGGTAACATGCAAATATAGATCTATTCAAATAACACATGCATAGGCTAATCCAACTAATCTGCCGCACGTTTAGTCTTCATAAACCGGTCAGGTATAAATTCAAGCAAAGTTAATCCACCGCATGATACCACTTGCTATAAGTGTACACCACTTCTTATAATTAGATTAATCCACTGCATGATACAATCTAATTATAACAAGCTAAAAGCATGCATGTATTTGAACAGATCTATAAAAGCTCATTACTCGTGTAAGCTTAACCAAAATCGGCAAACCAGCCGAATTGGGGTCCATGAAGAAGGAACAAACAAGCAAGCACGATTAAACTAATATAAAACCTGCATCTGTCGCACGACACCTAGTTTCATCAAAGCCTAACCATGATTGACATGCATGAACCCACAACATGTGACAATCTAGACTGAAAGTTGATTCGGCCATCATGATCTTATGATTAAAAGAGAGCACAAGCAAACTCGTGCGACAAGGTCGAACAAAGATCAATCTAGATGGGGCAAAAGAGTGTTACAAGAGTTAAATAAATAAAACATATAACACATGATAACTTAATGAATCTATTAGATCTGCCAAATCTAATAGAGCCGATAACTATTTTTACTCATGACTTAATCCGCCGCACGATACAAGGCATAAGCAAAAACTTCCCATCATAAGCTTAAATCCGTCGCACGATACTAAGCTTAACATGCGAGACTACTTGCATCATATCTAAATCTACCGCATGATACTAGACATGATAGCAAGGTTGCCGGTACTTACGAAGGTCGACGGATCGATGATTCCTCTCGAAGAACTCGACGACACGACTAAGGACTCGAAGGTGGCACGGGGCCGGTTTGTATTGGTATGGTTGTGAACAGTTTTACAATGGTCGAGGGTTTATATTTATACCCTGGACGAAACATGAGTCCTAAACGATTACGATTTACACAACGAATTTTGGAAAGATACAAATACTATTCCTATTCTTTTCAGCGTCCTCCATCATCACATATTTTCTCGTGCAAGCCATCTTCACTTCCCGAATGGAGTCACCGTTTCTCAAAACAGCCAACTATATAAGCATTTGCCGAAATACCGAAGACTAGCCGACCGCTCGGTCGTTTACCGAATGCTCCTCTTACTGCCGGCTGGGCCCTCTTGTCATCTTCTCATGCGTGCGAAAATCTGGTGTTAACACATGCCCCCTCAATTTCGGGATAAAAGTCAATTTTATTTCGAAATTGCCTGCAAGCTTCTTCCCTCTCCTAGGTTTTCACTTCTCGGCACTACAGCCGCCGCTCAAGAAATTCAAAACTCTGCGCAATTGATTTCACTTCGAACCCTTGATGGCGACCCAAGACAAGATTCCAGAGGTAAACTCCACATATTCAGTAATCTTTTGCTAGCTTCTTCTTTCGGTTCACTTTCTCCCTCTATTCGCTATTTCTTGAAGGAATATAAGAACCAAATCCTGATTCCTTATGCTGCCAACCCTGACTCCTATTTCCTCAGTCCAATGGGAAATCTCGACCCAACGGAGATTATCGAGAAGGAAACCCAAAGAATTCCCTTCAAATCTGGAGTTACTTCACCGAATTACTGGCCGAACACCTTCAAGAACTGGCTTTTTCCCCCAATTGTTGGATGGCGAAATTGGTATCAGAGGATGTTTGAAAAAAGTAGCAGCCACTGGGAAAATCAAGACATTGGCCACTGTCTGGAGTTATCTTTATCAGAAACACCCAGAAACGGCCCTCTCCTGATAGCAGCTTCCCATTTCTGGTCTGACGCCATCAATGCTTTCATCTTTGGCCATGGTATGATGATTATTACTTTAGCTGACGTCTTCATGATGACTGGTCTGAATGTAACATTACCAGTATATCCTTACAAATACAAGAACAAAAGTAATCAGAGAGCTGTCAGCTCTGGATGTGGATGGGCCAAATACATTCAGACTTATATGGAGTCGTCCAATACTGTCTCTGACAAAGAACTGAAAGCCTTTATGAATATGTGGCTATGTAGATTCATCTTCTGTGGAAAATCCAATGAACCCACTCTGAACCATATGGTGATGACTGAAGATTTATCTGCAGGCACTCAAATCCCACTAGGCAAATACCTCTTGGGGTCTGTCTATCATATGATGCATCAGATCACTCTCCAGATGCACATGGGTAGAGAAATTTCTTGTGTGAATGGTCCCTGGTGGTTGGTCCAGATGTGGCTCCAACTATATATGCATCAGATAGTTTCTGTGAGCCTTCTCAACTTGAGTTTCCCTTCAATTAATTACGCTGAAGGCAAAACAGCAAGAGTCAAAGCCTGTCAGACTTATGGAGAAGCAGCATCATCTATCAGCATTGATATGGACATTGGTCATCTCTTCAAGCTATTCTTCAAAGGTTTTGGCAATGTACTTTGGCTTCCCTACAGAGAGAATGAAAATCTGACTCTTCCCTGCAAGTTTAACTATGAATCCGGCTGTGCAGACAAAACGTCTATTGACATCTTCAACTCTTTCATCAAACCCTGTGTTCTGCCAGCTGAATTTCACCATGGAAGATTAGTGCAGTCCACCTATGAATTCTATTATCCAAACATGGTGGCCAGACAACTAGGATGTGGTCAATTGCCCCCCAGACTCTTCTTTTCAACAGTAATAAAACCCAGAGAAGTAAGTATGGAGGGGATAATGGCTAAAAAAGTCTTTGAATTAGGATGGGAGCTGCCAACATATGAACCATCTCCATTTGGGATAGTAGACATCACTCATCCTTTCTTCACTTCCTGGTGGGAAGAGTGGCACGCTCATCTCTTCAATGTGCCAGTTCACCCCTTGTGTCAAAACTTGCAACCTGACTTTGCTTCTGACAGTGAGGTAATTTCACTACACTCATCATTTTCCATTCTTGAATCCAGTCTTTTTCTAACACTCGGCCATACATAGGATCCTGAGCCTACACCTCCTGTCAGAGTGATCCAGTATTATCTAGCTGGACCAAATCCTACTCTCGGCTTCAACGCTCCAAGCCTGAACACCTTCATGAAGATCCCTGTAACTTCAACTATTGTGCCTCCAGGAGGAGAGAGCAAAAGAAAGGCACTTGAGAATGTCCTTTTGTCCAAGAAACCAAGGACTAAAAGGGCTAAACTATCTCCCAAGGTATGAATCTCCCATTTTGTGCTAAGCAACTTTATTTGGCAAAAAATCTGATCAAATCTATGTTGCATCACTCGTTGCAGCCACAAGTCAAAGTCTTGAAATCAGGTAGTACTTCAACAACTGCCAAACTATCTCCCGAAGCTTCTACAAAAAAGATCCAAGATGAAACTGAAGATCCAAAGACTCCTGAAGGTTCAAAAAATAAAGAGGCCGACGAAACCATAGGTAACGCGTTCGGCTATCCTTCCCTCTGCTGCCACATGCTTATGCCACTACTTGAAACAGATGAAAATTTAAAAGAACTGGAAGCAGAGCCATCTCCTGATCATACTCCAAGTCCACCTCTTCCGAACACTCAACAAAGTCCTCGAGCAAGCCAAGGCGCAGCGTCCTCTGATGATCAATCCGCTCAGCAGGCAAAGTTCTATCCCTGAATTACATCGCTTTCACCAAATACACTTAGTCGGCTAACGCTTTTCTCTTTCCTCAAAAAAATACTAAAGAGCCGACTGCGAGTTATTCTTTCCCTGTTGAAGATTATATCACTGAGAAAGGTGAAGAAAATACTTCCCAACATACTTTATCAGCAGAAAACCAGGCTCGGCTGAGGGAAATGATTACTCTATTGAACAAGGACGTCGTCAATCTGGTTCAAGATGCAGATCAGATAAGAGATATTCTTGATCTTATTGATGAAGATATTCCCTCCGCTCTTCTGACCCACTTGGAATCTGCAGCTTGCCTCGACAACTTTTTTGGAATGGTAAGGAGAGCAACTAAAAACATATCATCCAAGGCTGCCTTGCAGAATGATAGATCTTCAAAGAAGCTAGAACTTAAAGATTTGCATTCCAATATTCAAATCGCAAAAAATTCCCTAGCAACTTTGGAATCTAAACTGAAAGTCATGGAGGAAGACAAGAGCAAGTTACAAGCCCAGTTAGCCAATCTGAATACTAAAATCCAATCTCACAGGGCTCATATGGTTGATCTACCGAAGGACATAGAAGCAGCCTCGTTGAAGATAACTTCGGCTCTCAAAGAAGATCAACAAATCAAAGCTAAATTATCAAAAATCCAAAAATCTGAAGATGAAAATCAAAAAGTGCTTGATACTGTCAGCCAAATCAGAGTCGAGGCCATAAAGACAATCAATCAGCTTTTGAATGAGTAAACATCGATCTTGTAACAAAACAAGCGTAGCATACTTTGTCTTTGTAAAACTATTTTGATACTTTTATGCTTCCATTCGTCTGAGAGTGCAATCGGCATCTCTTCCTTAATTTTCCTGTGATAAGATACAGCCGATTGTCTTCATTTTCTGATAGCCGAATGAACTTTCCTCAAAGAACTTAAGAAGATAACTGAGTGGCGTTCGACTTAGCCGAGCCTGGCCCATTAAAAACGGCCCAGCCGAAAGGAAAACCCTACTCTGTCGCTTGGCATTCTTACTCCATTACTCCGTAGACTTCGCCACGACTCTTTTCCCGGCTTATAAATAAACCTTCTCTACAACCTCGATTAGCACTTGCAGTTGCGCATTTTTGCCTCCGCCTCTTCACTTCCTCTTGTCGGCTCAATCTAGAAGAAAACCCTAGTTCTGTAGCAATGGCGAACGGTGACGACTGCGGCAAGCGACCTACGAAGGAGAAGCGGAGGGCAGCTGAGCACCGCAACGCCGACACCATGGGTGAGAATCGATTATCCTGCCCCCTTGCAATCTCTATTTCCCTGTTCATCCATTGTTTTGATTTCGATTCTCTTCTTACTTTCTAGGATAAGATTCATCTCCAGCAGCCAAAGCCATCTCCTTCCCCAGCCTGGAACCCCATCATCTGGATCTTCCAGCTCTTCCGACTCCTCAGATCCCTCCTCAGATTCTTACTATTCTGACCGGTGGAATCATCGCGATGCCTGCCGCTTCAAGGAAGAACGGGACAAGGCCCGAGAAGAGTTGAGCGAGGTCTCCAAGTAGTATGGCATCGACCAGCTTGACTGGGAGGATCAACAGAAGCAATTTTGCGACGCAATCTCAGGTCAGTGAAATTTTTGCCTGATTCCCCTTTTCTTTAATCGGACTTGTTTGCCTGATATATTCTCCTCTCCGTTCAGCATTATCTGCAGAGGTTGAGCGCCTAAAGATCACGGGAACCAGGGTGGCCGACAAGGTGAACGCTCAAGGGGAAACCGTGGAGGCGCGCCTTGATGATGCGGACGGTCGTGTCGATCAAGTTGCCATTCATGGTGTACACCATGGCGTCGCTTTAGGGCTGGCGGCGATGTCCACCCAGACGCGTGAGGACTTCTCCGCCATGCCAACTGGCTTCCATGGTGGTGAGCTTCCAGAGGATGTCGAAGATCTTCTAGAAAGTTATGAAGATCATGCTACCGTGCTCGCCCAGGCTTCTGATGCTCAAATCTTGAACATGTTGTTTGATGAGTAGTTTGCACTTAGGAGCTTCCTGTAATAAGACTGTTCCCTTTGTGAAATATCTGCATCCGTAAAATGTTTGTCCGTGATCCCTGTCTCTTGAATTACCGAAAGCAAAACCCTCGTATGATATCATCTTCATTCGGTTAGGCTGATATTTTTGCTCTAAAGGCGACACATGTCATGTCGGCTGTTCGAACATTTTTCTGCTAAAGGCGATGTTTCCTTATCGGCTAACTCATTGCATATGATTTTTATGTACCGACCTCCGTGCTGGGATGAAACCTCTTAAGAAATCTCCCATTAATTGCTCTAGAAAACTCTTCTCCCAGCAAAGTCTTCAAAATATATGCATTGCCAGGCACATGTCTCACTATCCGAAAAGGACCTTCCCAATTTGGAGACCATTTACCAAATGCTTTATCTTTTGTCCCGATTGGCAATACAACCTTCCAAACTAAATCCCCTTCTTCAAATTGTTTCTCCTTGACCTTTTTATTGTAATACCTGGCAACACGCAATTTGTTCTTCTCTATATTTTCCAATGCCTTAAGACGAATTAGGTACAAATCCTCTAGTTCATCCATCATCAAACTCTTATAATCTTCTTTCCTTAATTCATTATGCAATGTAACTCGTCTTGAATTCGATTGTAACTCCCATGGCAACATAGCACAATGCCCATAAACCAACTCGTAGGGAGATACTTGAGTAGACCCATGACATGCCATGCGGTAAGCCCATAATGACTCATTTAAAACTGAATGCCACTTTTTCGGCTTTTCATCAATCTTCTTCTGTATAATCTTAATCATAATCTTATTTGATGCTTCGGCTTGACCATTGGCTTGTGCATAATAAGGAGAAGAATTACACAGCTTAATCCCCATTTCTTCAGCAAAATCACAAAATTCGGATGATGTAAACTGGGTTCCTTGATCTGTAGTTATAGTTTGAGGAATCCTGAATCTGTGAACTATATGCTCCTTGACAAAACTGATCATGTTTTCTGACGTAACATTCTTCAAAGGTACAACCTCAACCCATTTGGTAAAGTAATTTGTAGCCAATAGTATGAACTTATGTCCTTTGCTAGAAGGAGGGTGAATTTGTCCAATCAAATCTATAGCCCATCCTCTAAACGGACACGACTTGATAATTGGATTCATAGCTGATGCCGGAACTCTTTGAACATTCCCGAATCTTTGACAATCTTGACACCCTTTATAATATTCAAAACAGTCCTCAACCATAGTCGGCCAAAAATAATCGGTCCTTCTTATTATCCATTTCATTCGGTAGGCCGATTGATGCGCACCACATAATCCTTCATGCACTTCGTACATCAGCTTTTTTGCTTCTTCTTGACTTAAACACTTCAGAAGCACCCCATCTATAGACTTATAATACAGCTGATCATCAAGAAGTGTGAATTTGACAGCCTTATACCTGAGCTTTCAGGAAACCTTCTGTGATGGATTTTTCAAGTAATCGGCAATTTCCTTTCTCCAATCATTAAACATATGACCTTCATCCAAAGCAAGAACTTCTTGATCCTCCCGATACCCCGAAGCAGCTTGAGCTAATTTATTTGCCTCCTCATTGTGCCCCCTAGGGATATGATGTAAAGCTGCTATCTGGAAATTTTTCAAAAGTTCTTGACATTCTTCATAATATTCCCTCAATATGTCATTTTTGCATTCATATTGACCGATCAACTGGTTGATGACCAACTCAGAATCTCCAAAGATTTCAATAGCAAAAGCTTTTATCTCCACAAGAAGCCGAAGTCCTCTGAGTAGGGCTTCATACTCTGCTTGATTATTAGTAACATAAAACTCAATGGGGATAGCATATCTAAATGTTAACCCTTGTGGAGAAATCAAGAGAACACCTGCGCCACCACCTTTACTGCAAGATGAGCCGTCGAAAAATAACGTCCAAGGTGCAACATTTATCATAATAGCAGAAGGATCATGATGATGAGTAATGAAATCGGCAATAGCTTGACCTTTCACTGCCTTTGCCGATTTGTATCTCAAATCAAACTCCGATAGTGCTAGAATCCATTTGCCGATTCTTCCATTCAGAATAGGCATTGATAGCATGTGCTTTATTACGTCAAATTCAGAAACTATCACACATTCGGCGTCTAATAAGTAGTGTCGAAACTTTGTGCATGAGTAATATAAACATAAACAAAGTTTTTCCGTAGCCGAATACCTCGTCTCTGGGTCTAACAGTTTTCGGCTAATGTAAGCTATTACTCTTTCTTTTCCTTCAAATTCTTGCATAAGGGCCGATCCTATTGTCAGTTTATCGGCCGCCACGTACAATTTGAAAGGTTTATCAAGCTGAGGAGGTATTAATACTGGTGGTGCCTTCATATATTCTTTAATCTCGTCAAAAGCTTTCTGTTGTACGTCACCCCATACGAATTTTTGATCTTTTTTAAGCTTCAGCAATGGGGAAAAGGCAAAACTCTTTCCGATAAGCCAGATATGAACCTTCTTACAAAATTAATCTTGCCAAGTAACGATTGCAACTCTGTGAGGTTGGTTGGAGGGACAACTTTGTCTATTGCTTCCATGCTCTTCTTTCCGACCTCAATTCCTCCTTTATGGATTAGAAACCCCAAGAACTCTCCTGCCGAAACTCCAAAAGCACATTTGTTTGGATTCATCCTCAAACCATGCTTCCTTGTGCACTCCAAAGTCTTCCTCAAATCAGCCAAATGTTCTTTATGATTCCTGGACTTCACGACCACATCATCAATATAAATTTCTACAATCTTGTCGATCAATTCATGGAAGATGTAGTTCATAGCCCTTTGATAAGTTGCGCCGGCATTCTTCAATCCAAATGTCATCACAGCCCATTCAAACAGACCAATATGACCGGGACATCTAAAAGTTGTCTTTGAAATATCTTCTATTGCCATAAAGATCTGATTGTTTCCAGCGTTACCGTCCATAAAGCTGATGACTTCATAACCAGCTGCTGCATCAATAAACAACTCGGCAACCGGCATCGGGTAACTATCCATTGGAGTAGCTTTATTGAGATCTCTAAAATCAATGCAGACCCTCATCTTTCCATTCTTCTTATATACTGGAACTATACTTGAAATCCAATATGCATATCTACATGGCCGAATGAAATTTGCTTTCAATAATCTCTCAACTTCCTTCTTCACATCGGCTAGTACTTCTTCCTTAAAAATCTTTCGAGGAGGCTGCTTGTAAGGACGAAACCCAGGTTTGATCGGCAGTCGATGTTCAACAATGGAGCGATCTAATCCGGGCATCTCTGTGTAATCCCATGCAAAACAATCTTTGAACTCCTTTAAAAGATTTATTAATTTCAACCTATACTCTGGATCTAAATTCGTACTGATATATATCGGCCTTGTCTCAGTCCCATCACCAATGTTTACTTCTTCTAACTTATTAGCCGACATGAAGCCTTGTCCCAATTTTCCTTCGTTTCCATCAATTGGGTTGTCCTCAATCTCAGGCATCTTGAAACGAAGTGGTCCCACCGGGCGTGCCAAAAAGTGTGTTGACGCAAAACGTGACACCTCACGCCAAGCACACAGCAAGCCGAAAAGCTAGCTTCAATCGGGTGCCCGGGATGTGCTGAACCCGGAGACGTGCCAGTCGGTTTGACATGAAAACCAACAAGGGAGAAAAACTATGAGAATACCTTTGGAACATGCCGGATAAAACCAGACAGTTCCATACGTACGACTTTGAAAGCCAATCACGACGGCATACAGCTATAGAAGCTGTCTGTCAGAGCAAGTTTATAAAGTCATTCGGCTAGTATGAGAACAGAGTATGTAAAGTATATTATCTGCCGAATGCATATGTAAAGAAAGACATGCTCGAACAAACTAAAGATATTATAAACAGGTAACTTGCAAATATAGATCTATTCAAATAACACATGCATAGGCTAATCCCACTAATTTGTCGCACGTTTTGTCTTCATAAACCGGTCAGGTATAAATTCAAGCAAAGCTAATCCACCGCATGATACCACTTGCTATAAGTCTACACCACTTCTTATAATTAGATTAATCCACCGTATGATACAATCTAATTATAACAAGCTAAAAGCATGCATGTATTTGAACAGATCTATAAAAGCTCATTACTCATGTAAGCTTAACCAAAATCGGCAAACCAGCCGAATTGGGGTCCATGAAGAAGGAACAAACAAGCAAGCACGATTAAACTAATATAAAACCTGCATCTGCCGCACGACACCTAGTTTCATCAAAGCCTAACCATGATTGACATGCATGAACCCACAACATGTGACAATCTAGACTGAAAGTTGATTCGGCCATCATGATCTTATGATTAAAAGAGAGCACAAGCAAACTCGTGCGACAAGGCCGAACAAAGATCAATCTAGATTGGGCAAAAGAGTGTTACAAGAGTTAAATAAATAAAACATATAACACATGATAACTTAATGAATCTATTAGATCTGCCAAATCTAATAGAGCCGATAACTATTTTTACTCATGACTTAATCCGCCGCACGATACATGGCATAAGCAAAAACTTCCCGTCATAAGCTTAAATCCGCCGCACGATACTAAGCTTAACATACGAGACTACTTGCATCATATCTAAATCCACCGCATGATACTAGACATGATAGCAAGGTTGCCGGTACTTACGGAGGTCGACGTATCGATGATTCCTCTCGAAGAACTCGACGACACGACTAAGGACTCGAAGGTGGCACGGGGCCGGTTTGTATTGGTATGGTTGTGAACAGTTTTACAATGGTCGAGGGTTTATATTTATACCCTGGATGAAACATGAGTCCTAAACGATTACGATTTACACAACGAATTTTGGAAAGATACAAATACTATTCCTATTCTTTTCAGCGTCCTCCATCATCACGTATTTTCTCGTGCAAGCCATCTTCACTTCCTGAATGGAGTCACCGTTTCTCAAAACAGGCAACTATATAAGCATTTGCCGAAATCTCGAAGACTAGCCGACCGCTCGGTCATTTACCGAATGCTCCTCTTACTGCCGGCTGGGCCCTCTTGTCATCTTCTCGTGCGTGCGAAAATCCGGTGTTAACACATACCAGGCTCTAGGGGCTTGTTTCAAACCATATAAAGCTTTGTGAAGTTTAAAAACATGGTTTGGAAACTTGGGATTTTCGAAACCGGGGGGTTATTTCACATACACCTCATCTTTATGTAGCCGTTTAGGAAGGCACCCTTGACATCCATTTGAAAAAGTTTAAACCCTTTGGATGCAGAAAAAACTAAGAGAATCCTAATTGCCTCCAAATGAGCTACAGGAGCAAAAGTCTCCTCATAGTCTATCCCCTCCTTATGACTATACCCCTGGGCTACGAGTTTGGCCTTGTTTCTCACAACATAGCCATATTCTCCTTGTTTGTTTTTGAAAACCCATTTTGTCCCAATAGGGTGACACTCAGGAGGAAGAGGAACAAGAACCCAAACCTGATTTCTCTCAAAGTTTTCAAGCTCCTCATGCATGGCATTGACCCAATCTGGATCAGATAAAGCGTGTCCAACATCTCAGGGTTCAAAATCAGCAACAAATGCAGAATGAGCAAAGCGAGAGATTTGTTGTGACCTAGACCGAGTGACACGTTCGCTGATGCTGCCGATCATCTGTTGAGGCGGGTGTTGGCGCTGAATGTGTCATGGCGCCTCCCGAGCTGAAGAGACCTCCCCTCAATAGTAGTTGGTGCCTCCTCAGGTACAAAAGGTACCGCTCGAGGTGGCGGATCCCACGGCCCCCAAGTAGTCGAAGAAGAAGGATCGGGGCCGTGAGTGGTAGTAGAGGCCACTCTTTGCGGCACAGCAGGTGGAGGTGGTGCTGGGTCATCCATTCCTTCAGCACCCTCATCCTCATCATCAAAAAGAGGCTCGCCAACCTCATGATCACCTACATGCTCAAAACGAGAAGAAGGACAAACCATGGTCTCGTCGAAGATGACATCGGATGTCTCCATGACTCGGTTAGTATCAAGGTTAAGTACACGATATGCACGAGTATGAGTGCCATAACCCAAAAATACACCGTCAGAAGAACGAGACTCAAACTTGTCCAGGTTGCCTTTCTTGAGTATAAAACAGTGGCAACCAAAAACTCTAAAATAACTTACTTTGGGCTATTTTCCAAAACGCAACTCGTATGAAGTCTTTTTTCAAAAAAGCTCGGAGAAAAATGCGATTGGAAATATAGCATGCAGTGCTCATAGCTTCGGTCCAATATCGCCTAGGAGTCCTATGCTCATCGAGCATCGTTGAAAGGTCCAAGTTGGCTAGAGGGGGGTGAATAGCCTAATTAAAAATCTACAAAATTACTTAGGCAAACACTATTAGTATAACAAATGGTGAAGCTTGTTACGCTAGCCTAATAGTGTGTTGCAAGCCACCTATACAACAATTCTACCTAATATTTCTATGTCACACAATCAACTAGAACTAATAACAAATGCGGAATAAAATAATCTAGCTCTAGCACAAATATGATATACAAAGAATGTATATGAAACAAGTGTGTGCACAAGATATACTAAGCAAACTAATCACAACTAACTAAACAGGATATATGACAAAGGAAGAATATCTATGCAAATGAAATAGCTCAAGGAAAATACACAAAGTAAAAGAGCTAGATAGAGATGATTTCACCGAGCCTTCGAGATCGCCTAGTAGAAAGCCAATCACCGATAAAATCCACTTGTGATGCCAATCACCAAGAATGTGAATATGAAGACCAATCACCAAGATGTGGAGGCAATCACAATAAGCACACGGGACACCAAGATTTATCCCGAGGTTCACGTGCTTGCCGGCACGCTACTCCCCGTTGTGTCGACCAACACTAGGTGACCCGGTGGTTAATCGGCACAAAGCCAAGCTCACAAAGAGCACCACAAGAATCTACCACTAGTGAGGTAGCTCAATGACACGAGCTATCCACTAAGGATGCCTCTTGCCCCTCCGGCGAGGTGAGGCTCCAAAACCTCTCAAAATCACGACCGGTGGTGGCCAAGAACAATCTCCTTCTCTTGCCAATCACACCACAACGCCTCCAAGCCGTCTAGGCACCAGCAAATGCCAAGAGTAACAAGAACACTCAATGCCGATGCGAAGAACTAGTGCCAGTAGATTGAACTCTTTCAAATCACGCACTAGATCACTCGATCTCACTTGGTTTGATCAAATCAACTTGGGAGATGAGTTGGGACGCTTGCCAAAGCTCACTAGAATGCTTAGGAATCAAAATGTGCAAGAGTGAATCCAAGTGAGCCGGCCAAGCCCCTTAAATAGGCCACCCAAGTCGGCCTAGCCGTTGGGCCCGAAACAGACGCATCGGACGCGCCGGTGTCGGGGCCATCGGGCGCTGCCCCAGCGTCCGATGCTCCGATGAGCACCACGTGTCCCCCAGATATGAAATCATGTCGTCCGATCCCAACGGTCATAAACTTTCGCGCCACGTTTAAAGTGACATCAGGCATCGGTCGCTCCGATGCCACTTCTCAAGTTAGCTCTATTTTGTGCTACATCGGAGGCTCCGAGACTCTAGCATCGGATGCTAGACTCCGGCGTCCGATGACACACCAGAGAGGTTCCAGAGAGGTCCAAAACACATCAGAAGCTTCCGATGGTTCTACATCGGATGCAGGCCAGCATCCGATGCTCCCTGGAACGGAAGCTCGCGCCACGTCACCTGCATTGGACTCTGCAACAGTGTTTCCTCAGCGTCCGTTGACTGCGTCCGATGCTTCTTTGAATTCTGACAGAAGCTAGGGTTAACCATCGGATGCTCGGCTCAGCATCCGATGCTGCCGCCTTCAGCGTCCGATGCTGATAATCAGTACCTTTCACTTTATAACCTCTACCCTTGCTTCCATGTGCCAACACCAAAGTGTTTCAACACTTGTGCACGTGTGTTAGCATTTTGCAAAGCATTTTCCAAGGGATTGGTTATTCACTCACTAGGTTTATATCATCGATATGTTAGAGAACACCTAGTGGCACTTGAACACCGCATAAGCCATGAATAATCTCCTCTTAATACTACGGCTATGTTTCCTAAATGTTATCACACTCACTAAGTGTCTTGATCACCAAAACAAAGAGCCCCATAGGTTATACCTTTGCCTTCGGGCCTCTTTGCTCCATCTCTTCTCTTCTTCATTTCACCAATGGTAGAGTACTTGAACTCTCGAGTGCTTGTGGCCATCACCATCCTTCATGGTTTGGCTTGGTCACAATCCTTTCTTATAAGCTACACACATGCTTAGTAATAGGATTAGACCAAATAGGTTTCATCAATTAACCAAAATCAAACTAGGGCTTTCAATCTCCCCCTTTTTGGTAATTGATGACAACCTATACAAAGATATGTGATTTAAATTTAAGTGACCACATTGATAGTATTAGCTCCCCCTACATATGTGCTATAGAGTTTGGTTCTAAATTTGGCACATATGTATGATTATGAAATGTGAATGAGCAATACTACCAATGATGATGCTAAGGCATAAGAATGGACCTTTGAAGCGTGATACCAATCGGAGTGCACATGTAAAACCATCCTTAGCATCATTTGTTACTAGAAATACATCAAAACTCAAGAACCCCGTGAGATCAATATAATAATAAGGCTCTTGAACCACTTGAAAATACAAGTATGTCTAGTTATCATCCTATTCATGCCAGTGAGTCATATCAGCAATCATGTTCTAATGCTAGCATAAACCACATAAGCATGAATATCAAAAAAAAGCTTATGCTTTGTAATCAAACATATGAATATGCACATTTCAAATGCAACATACGTGTTTATGAGCTTACTCCCCTTATTTGTATGCTCCTATCCCATTTGAAACTTCACTTAGCATGTCTCTTTTTATCTTTAGCATTTCTCCTTCATATTTCATATTATCTTTGTCATCATTTTCTCCAGCTTTGTCAACAATTATCATAAAAGTGGGGCAAGTTTTAATGAAAGGAGAAAACCTTTGTATCATGAGATTCATATGTGGGGATCAAACTAAGTCAAGTTATGGCTTAATCTAGTTCAAGAGCATAGGATATTTTACACGGTTTCCTCTAGAGTAAGCTTCTTCACACATCGTACAATGGTTATCTTACTCACGTTGGTTAAACACCCATTGCTCACTTACTAGACCAAACACTAGAGTCACAAGCTCACAAACAAGTTATATGCTACCACTAGATCAAGTCAAACATAGAAGCAATAGTGGTACCATATATACTCCAAATTCATTTGATTTACCATGAATGAGCCTAAATAAGCAATGTGATGGCTATATGAACTAAAACATAACCTAATAAGAATGAATGCATATGCCAAACAATTTCACCTTTGCTTTCTTGGAGGAGAGGCATGTCATAAGTAGGGGTGCATTCAACTCATGTTGGAGAAGTCTAGGATATTCAACTCATTCCTTAGCTTGCAAAATCTTCTCTCATCTAGTGGCTTGGTGAAGATATCGGCAAGTTGATCATCGGTGCCTACACTCTCAATAGATATGTCTTTTTTTGCTTGATGATCTCTAATGAAGTGATGCCTTATGTCAATGTGCTTTGTCCTTGAGTGTTGAACCGGGTTGGTGGCTATTTTGACGGCGCTCTCATTATCACATAGCAATGGTACTTGTCCAAACTTGACTCCATAATCTTGTAATGTTGCTTTCATCCATAGCAATTGTGCACAACAACTACCCGTGGATATGTATTCGGCTTCGGCGGTAGAGAGTGCAACACTATTTTGCTTCTTTGATGACCATGAGACAAGTGATCTTCCAAGCAATTGACAAGGTGCCCGATGTGCTCTTTCTATCCATCTTGCATCCCGCATAATCGGAATCCGAGTATCCAATCAATTCAAATTGAGAGCCCTTGGGATACCATACTCCAACATCAGGAGTGTGCTTCAAATATCTCAATATTATTTTGGTTGCCTTCAAATGACTTTCTCTTGGTGAAGCTTGGAACCTTGCACACAAGCACACACTAAACATGACATCCGGCCTAGATGCGGTCACATAGAGTAGGCTTACAATCATTGACCGATATAGCTTTTGATCCACCATATCACCACTCGAGTCACTATCCAAATGTCCATTTGTGCCCATTGGAGTGGTTATTGCTTTAGCTTCATCTAACCCAAACTTCTTGAGCATGTCCTTGATGTACTTGCCTTGACTAACAAATGTGCCTTTCTTCATTTGCTTGATTTGTAGCCCAAGGAAGTAACTAAGCTCTCCAACCATACACATCTCAAACTCCTTAGCCATCATCTCTCCAAACTCTTCACAAAAGTCTCGGTTGGTTGATACAAATATGATGTCATCCACATAGATTTGCAACACAAATAAGTCACTTCCAATTTCCTTGGTGAAGAGAGTGGTGTCAACCTTTCCAAATTTGGATCCTTTTGCTAACAAGAAATCCCTCAATCTTTCATACCATGCTCTTGGTGCTTGCTTTAACCCATAAAGTGCCTTCTTGAGCTTGTACACATGGTTGGGCTTCTTTAATTATTCAAATCCGGTAGGTTGCTCAACATACACTAGCTCATTGATGAATCCATTAAGAAAAGCACTTTTGACATCCATTTGATAGAGCTTGATGTTGTGAGAACAAGCATATGCAAGTAGAATTCTAATGGCCTCCAATCTAGCAACCGGTGCATAGGTTTCTCCAAAGTCAATGCCTTCTAATTGAGTGTATCCTTGTGCAACCAATCTTGCTTTGTTCCTTACAACAATGCCATCTTCATCTTGCTTGTTCCGGAAGACCCATCTAGTACCAATAACATTTGTGTTCTTTGGTCTTTCCACTAACTCCCAAACATCATTGCGGGTGAAGTTGTTTAATCTTCATGCATTGCATTCACCCAATCAACATCCATCAAAGCTTCATCAATCTTGGTTGGCTCAATAGATGATACAAATGAGTAATGTTCACAAAATGAAGCCAATCCTGATCTTGTTTGCACATCTCTTCTTATGTCACCAACAATTTGATCTAAAGGATGATCTCTTGCAATGTGTGTTGGTTGGAGCACTTGTTCCGATTGAGTACTTGCACTTGCACTAGCAACTTGTTGATCTTGAGAACTACTAGAGCTTGAAACATCATTGCCATGCATGGCTGGAGGGGAGAGCACTTGATCTTTGTCATCTTCTATGTCAATCATTTGCTTTGGCCTTATATCTCCAATGTCCATGTTCTTCATAGCTTCCACCAATTGTGTTCCTCTCACATCATCTAGGTTGTCTTGTTCTTCATGTGAGCCATTGGTTTCATCAAACTCAACATCATGGACTTCTTCAACTATTCTTGTTATGTTGTTCCACACTCTATAGGCCTTGCTTGTAGTGGAGTAACCAAGTAGGAACCCTTCATCACATTTCTTTTCAAACTTGCCAAGTCTTGTGCCCTTCTTCAATATGTAGCACTTGCACCCAAAAACCCAGAAATATGCAATGTTGGGCTTTCTATCATTGAGGAGCTCATATGGTGTCTTCTTCAAGAGAGGGTGACAATAGAGTCGGTTGCTATAATAGCATGTCGTGTTGATTGCTTCGGCCCAAAAGGAATCACTCACATTGTATTCACTAAGCATGGATCTTGACATATCAATGAGTGTCCTATTCTTCCTTTCAACTATCCCATTGGATTGAGGTGTATACTTGGCCGAGAATTGATGTTTGATTCCAAATTCATTACATAGCTCATCAACTCTTGTGTTTCTAAACTCACTTCCATTGTCACTTCTTACTTTCTTGATTCTTCTATCAAACTCATTTTGACTTCTCTTGACAAAGGTTTTGAATACCCAAAACACTTCACTTTTGTCAACAAGAAAGAAGACCCACGTGTATCTTGTATAGTCATCCGCTATCACAAAGCCATACTTGTTTCCCCCAATACTTGTATATGTAGTTGGTCCAAACAAGTCCATGTGCAACAACTCAAGTGCATGTGTAGTGCTCATCATTCCTTTGTTAGGATGGGTGTTTCCAACTTGCTTTCCCATTTGGCATGCACTACATAGCTTGTCTTTTTCAAAAAGAACATCTTTTAGTCCTCTAACCATGTCATGCTTCACTAGCCTCTTTAGTTGCTTCATTCCAACATGTCCCAAGCGCCTATGCCATAGCCAACGCATACTTGATTTGGTGAATAAGCATGTTGTCAATTGAGCTTCACTAGCATCAAAGTCCACCAAATAAAGGTTCTCATATCTAAATCCTTTGAAAACCAAATCACTTCCATCAACACTCACTATCTCCACATCATCAACACCAAAAATGCATTTGAATCCTAAGTCACATAATTGTGCTACGGACAATAAGTTGAAGTTGAGAGATTCCACTAATAGCACATTAGAGATGCTCAAGTCATTGGATATTGCAATCTTGCCCAAGCCTTTGACCTTGCCTTTCTTGTTGTCACCAAATATGATAGCATCTGCATGATCATTGCCACTCGGGTTGAATGATTTGAACATTCTTCCATCTCCGGTCATGTGTTGAGTGCACCCACTATCAAGCACCCAATGCCTTCCTCCCGCTTTATAATTCACCTACAAAGAGATCAATTATTTTTAGGTACCCAAACCTTTTTGGGTCCTCCAAGGTTAGTCACCAAGCTCTTGGGCACCCAAATTGCCTTCTTCTTTGGGCCAACCATGGGTGTACCAATATACTTAGCCTTCACACCATTAGTTCCCTTTGTAAGCATATAACAAGAATCAAGTCTAATAGATGAAACATGAGCATGGTTCTTGTTCTTGTTCATGTTAAAGCAATTTTGCTCTATGTGCCCGGATTGCTTGCAATTATAGCAATACCGACCATTGCTCTTCACAAAATTAGTCTTGTGAGGAGCAAAAGCGGCCTTGCCCTTCTTGGGGGTATAGCCAAGTCCCTCCTTGTTGAGTGGACATCTTTGGCTACCCAAGCACTTAAGCAAGCGGGCATCTCCACCATAGGCATTGCCTAAGGCATGAGTGAGCTCATACACCTTGTTCTTAAGGTTCTCATTTTCTACTACTAATGATGAATCACATGTAGTAGAAGTAAGCATTTTAGTTGAGCTAGATGATGATGAAGCATTGGTGGGAGCAACAATAATAGGATCATAAAAAGATTCATCAAGAATATTACATGTTACTCCTATGTTGCATGTCTCTACAATAACCTCAATCTTACTTTGATCAAGGAGGGAGGAGTGGGCTTCCTTAAGCCTAGTGTGAGCTTGGTCAAGCTTCTCATGGGCTTCCTCTAGCCTCTCATGAGTAGACTTGAGCTCATCAAAGTATTGCTCAAGAGCCTTGTTGGCCTTTCGCAATTCTTTGCACTCCTTCCTCTTAGTCTCAATGTAAGAGTGAGCATCTTGTAGCATGTTCATGAGGTCCTCCTTTGAGTACTCCTCATCATCATCACTCTCACTCTCACTTTCACTCTCATCGGATGATACCTTAGTGGTCTTAGCCATGAAGCATGTCGATGGAGTGTTGAAGATAGAAGGTTTGCTTGAGATAGCAAGACTAGCCATAGCCTTCTTCTTGGTGGTCTTCCTCTCATCATCACTAGAATCATCATCATCGCTTGAGGAAGCATCACTATCCCATGTTACAACATAGGAACCACCCTTCTTCTTTTCCTTCTTCTTCTCTTTCTTTTCTTTCTTCTCTTTCTTCTTGCTCTTCTTGCGGTCATCAACATCTTCATCACTAGAGTATGGGCAATCCGCAATGAAGTGATCTTTGCTCTTGCATCTATAACATCTCTTGGTTGTGCTCTTGGTTGCATCTCTTCTCTTTCTTGCTCCATAGCCCTTCTTCTTCATGAACTTACCAAATCTCTTCACAAAGAGAGCCATTTCTTCATCATCTATCTCACAACCACTTGAGCTTGCTTCATCATCACTTTCCTCCTTCTTTGCTTTGCCCTTGCTCTTGTTCTTGGAGGATGAAGCCTTGAATGCAACGTTTTTCTTCTTCTTTTCTTCCACTTGGGCTCCCCCATCCCTTTCCACACGGTATGTGTCTTGAGTGACCACATCACCTAGTACTTGGTTTGGGGTTACCGTGTCCAATCCTTCCCTCACTAGGATAGTAACCAAAGTATCAAACCATGGTGGTAAGCATCTCAAGAACTTGTGAGAAAAGTCCTTGTCATCTATCTTTTCTCCCAAGGCCTTCAAATCATTGATAATGACTTGCAACAGGAGAAACATCTCTGGTATGCTTTCATCATCTTGCATCTTGAACATGGCAAGCTTGTCCTTGAGAATGTATAGCTTGGCACCCTTGACCGCCTTGGTGCCCTCATAAGTTTCCTACAATCTCTCCCAAATCTCACTTGCTTTTTCAAGGTCTTTGACTTGCTCAAACACCTTTGTGTCAAAGGCTTCATAGAACAAGTTGATTGCCACATAATTCCATTGAAGCTTCTCTTCTTCTCTAGGAGTGGGACTTGCGGGATCAATTACCGCAAAGTCATGCTCAATCACATCTCATATCTTTCTATTCATTCCTCTTGTGAATGCACACATCTTCCTCTTCCAACCATCAAAGTTGGTGCCATCAAAATATGGTGGCTTCCCCATATAGTTGATTTGAGCCATTTTAACATCGGAGGATGTTAAGCCTCAAACAAACGGTGACCACGGCTCTAATACCACTTGAAAGGTCCAAGTTGGCTAGAGGGGGGGTGAATAGCCTAATTAAAAATCTAAAAAATTACTTAGGCAAACACTATTAGTATAACAAATGGCGAAGCTTGTTGCGCTAGCCTAATAGTGTGTTGCAAGCCACCTATATAACAATTCTACCTAATATTTCTATGTCACACAATCAACTAGAACTAATAACAAATGCGGAATAAAATAATCTAGCTCTAGCACAAATATGATATACAAAGAATGTATATGAAACAAGTGTGTGCACAAGATATACTAAGCAAACTAATCACAACTAATTAAACAAGATATATGACAAAGGAAGAATATCTATGCAAATGAAATAGCTCAAGGTAAATACACAAAGTAAAAGAGCTAGATAGAGATGATTTCACCGAGCCTTCGGGATCGCCTAGTAGAAAGCCAATCACCGATGAAATCCACTTGTGATGCTAATCACCAAGAATGTGAATATGAAGACCAATCACCAAGATGTGGAGGCAATCACAATAAGCACACGGGACACCAAGATTTATCCCGAGGTTCACGTGCTTGCCGGCACGCTACTCCCCGTTGTGTCGACCAACACTAGGTGACCCGGTGGTTAATCGGCGCAAAGCCAAGCTCACAAAGAGCACCACAAGAATCTACCACTAGTGAGGTAGCTCAATGACATGAGCAATCCACTAAGGATGCCTGTTGCCGCTCCGGCGAGGTGAGGCTCCAAAACCTCTCAAAATCACGATCGGTGGTGGCCAAGAACAATCTCCTTCTCTTGCTAATCACACCACAACGCCTCCAAGTCGTCTAGGCATCGTCAAATGCGTGGAGTAACAAGAACACTCAATGTCGATGCGAAGAACTAGTGCCACTAGATTGAACTCTTTCAAATCACGCACTAGATCACTCGATCTCACTTGGTTTGATCAAATCAACTTGGGAGATGAGTTGGGAGGCTTGCCAAAGCTCACTAGAATGCTTAGGAATCAAAATATGCAAGAGTGAATCCAAGTGAGCCGGCCAAGCCCCTTAAATAGGACACCCAAGTCGGCCTAGTCGTTGGGCCCGAAACAGACGCATCGGACGCGCCGGTGTCGGGGCCATCGGACGCTGCCCCAGATACGAAATCGTGCCGTCCGATCCCAACGGTCATAAACTTCTGCGCCACGTTTAAAGTGACATCGGACACGCCGATGCCAGGCATCGGTCGCTCCGATGCCACTGCTCAAGTTAGCTCTTTTCTGCGCTACATCGGAGGCTCTGAGACTCTAGCATTGGATGCTCGACCCCAGCGTCCGATGATGCGGATACATGGGTGTATGCTGAGTCTCTGAGTGATGAGTGATTGTCAACTGGGATAATGCGCATGTTCTTTGGCTTGTGTTGTGCAGGCGTCGAGCATGGATACAGTGATCAGAGGCAAGGTGAAGGTCAAGTAGAAACGTGTCGTGCTGATGGACCGAGACTGGCGAAGGGCGGACGTGAGGCTTGGACTGTGGGACCGGTAGCTCGAGGATCAGCTGTGGTGGCTGACAGCCTGGGACAGCGACGAGCGAAGACTTGCGGGCACGGTGTTGGTTGGGTCGAGGACCTGGGGACACGTGTCGATGGACGGGGTGCGCGGGTGGTGCATCCCCTCTACGGCTCGGTTTGGTGGTTGAGCCACAGAAAAACCACCGAGTGGACGGTTTCCAGGTTTGGGCCTCAAAACCTGGGCGCTGATGGTTTCCGAGTTTGGGCCACAAAACTCGAGCTGAGGACGGTTTCCAGGTTTGGGCCTCAAAACCTCGGTGCTGCGGGTTTCTGAGTTTGGGCCACAAAACTAAGGCGATGGACAGCTGGTTTCCCGGTTTGGGCCTCAAAACCGGGGGTTGGTCGTGAAGGCTGGTTTCCTGGTTTGGGCCTCAAAACTGGGGGCGAAGTCCGGGAAAAGGACGAGCGGAGCGGTGGCGGCACGTGGCGGCAATCGGTGAGGTTGCGTCGAGGCAACGCTACCAGTTGTGCGGGCGTGGCTGTCGGATCACCAGCATCTTCGAGTTGGTCCAGAATAACCCTAGGGTTTAGCTGGTTTGCTCTGTAATTAGAGAGGGGTAGAGTAGGAATTAGAATTAGGATAAGTAGAGGGAGACACCCTTCTCCCATTCCATCTCAGCCATTTGCTCTTTGCCTTCTAGGTTTTCTTGCTCTCCCAATCCCCTGCTGTAGCAACTGAGATCCGCAGAGAACCATACCTCTGTGTACTGGAGATTTTGAGGAAGTGAGACCTTGATCTCACTGTTGTAGCTTGTGGTAGCCACACGGTTGCAAATTCATGCTTGTGATTCGCGTTTTGTTCTAGTTCTTCGCGGATTGCTTTTCTCCACGTTTTTCTCATCGATTGATCTTTTTGTTCGCTGCGTCTTTTGTGATTCCGTTTGAACAGAGATGTTCTAGATCATGAGGCACTTCTTTCCACCAAAGGAATTCACCTCCAACCTCACGACCTAGTAGATCGATCGATTTTCGTTTCGGGTCAAGTTTTTCTCCCTTCCCCCGAGTCTCTTCGATTCATCGATTTGGAGATAGGTTCAAGCCATGATCTCTTAGAGATAGCTCACTATCCTCCTTGTGACTCATCCCACCAAGTTTGATCCCTAGAGGATTCGTTTTGGGTGAGATCAAGTCGGATCGGTGGACGAACAGTGAAGTCTCGGGGTGACCGGACGCACGGTCACGGGTTGACCGAATGCTCGCTAGTGAGTCTGGTCGTTGAATGTGTTAGTTGTTCAGTTCTTCGACTCGACCGGACGCTAGTTTTTCCGAACGACCGGACGCAACGGTCCTACTGTTCATCACTCGTGTTTTACGTGACCGGACGCACACCAAGTGACCGGACGCATCGTTCATCAGAGTCTGGTTAGGAACAGTAAGGTTCCAGAGACATTTTTCTCTGACCGGACGCGTCCGGTGCTCACTGACCGGACACAGGTCAGAGTCTGGTCTTCTCTGCCTTGTGTGTTTTCGTCCGTGGTTCGTTTGTCCGTTGTTGGATTTAGTTTCCGTCTTTTGCGGTGAGTTTCTAGGGTTGTATTGTGTCCCGCTGTGCTTCTCGGAAGCATCCACCCTACATCTAGGGTCGTGGACACTTGCAAGCTCTAGGGTTTGTCCTTGGGGTTGATTATTGGGACAGTGGCGACAAGTTTTCGAAAGGAAAATTTGAAGCTCCCATTCACCCCCCCCCCTCTGGTCGCTTTCTGGTAGCACTTTTGGTCCTTCAATTGGTATCGGAGCAGGTTAAGGATCTTCCACCTTAGCCGGTTCCAGATCCACAGAAGGCGACATGGATCGCGGCGTGGGCAAACCGCCATTTTTCGATGGGACGAACTATGCGTATTGGAAGATACGCATGTCGGCCTATCTGCAGAGTTTGGGTGCTTCCATCTGGGATATTTGCAACTCTGCCGATTACGTGGTCTTGGCTGCTCGTGTCTCTCAGCTTCAGATCAATGAGCACGATGCCAATAGCCGAGCCCGTAATGCTCTTTTCTCATGTCTGAGCATGAGTGAGTTTGATCGCGTTTCTCACCTCGCTATGGCTCGGGCGATTTGGGCTACCCTCATGCGTTTCCATGAGGGAACCACTCAAGTCAAAACCCGTCTCTACGAGTCGTTCAAGCGAGAGTATGAGAACTTTCGACACATGTCTGGCGAGAGCATAGAAAGTTTATTCACTCGCTTTCAGGTGATTGACAACAGGATGAGGGCTAACAAGGAGTTGTTGCCTTTTGATGATCATGAGAGAGCTCTCAAGCTACTCCATACTCTTGATCGATTGGTGTGGGACTCCAATGTTCAGGCGATCATCGAATCGCCTAACTATGAGACCCTCACGTGCGACGAGCTCTTCAGTAAGGTCAAGTCCAGTGAGATCGATGTCATGGCGAGGGCTTCTTATGAAAATCCTTCTGGCCCGTCGATGGCTTTGCTTTCTGGCTCTTCTGCTAACACCTCTGGAGGATCTGCTAACACCTGGGAGGTGTCGCCGTCGTCGTCATCGTTCTGAGGGATCTCCTCCAGCTCGCCGTCAACCTCCTTGCCGAGGGCCATGGTGTAGAAGCCCTCGTCGTCGGCGAAGAAGCAAAGGTCGTTCAGCTTGTCCTCGATCCTCTTCTTCTTCTCGGACTCATCATCGCTTGAGGAAGCAGAGTTGTCATCCGAGTCATCGACGTCGCTGAGCATGGCGAAGAATGCACGCTGCTCAGCCTTGGCCTTCTCCAAGTACTTCGTCTTGATTTACTCCTTGTTGAAGCCGCCCTTCTGCTTGTGCTTCGCAGGGACGTACTTCTCCTTGCGCTTGCCGGAGTCATACTTGTGCCCATGATCCGCCTTGCCGAAGATTTGCTTGTTCTTCTTCGGGCAATTGGTGATGAAGTGGTTGGGGTCGCCGCACTCGAAACAACCCGAGCGTCCTCCTCCGCGGCGACGGTTCATGCGGTTGTTGTGGAACCGCGAGAACCGGTTGGCGAGCAAAGCCAACTCGTCATCCCCCATGAACTCCAGCTGCTCCTCTGTGACAGAAAGAAGAGAGGAAAGTGCAAAGCCTCAAGAGGGGTTAGCAGAAGAGCCAGAAAGCAAAGCCATCGACAGGCCAGAAGGATTTTCATAAGAAGCCCTCGCCATGGCATCAATCTCACTGGACTTGAGCTTACTAAAGAGCTCGTCGCATGTGAGGGTCTCATAGTTAGGTGATTCGATGATCGCCTGAACCTTTGAGTCCCACACCGAGAATGCAATAACAAGGCGACCAGAGGGGGGGTGAATGGGAGCTCAAAAATTTCTCTCGAAACTTTGGCCTTTGTCCCAAAAATCAACCCCCAAAAGCTTCGATCGAAACCGTGATGCCCACGACCCTTGGAAGAGGGTGGATGATCCCTAGGACAACACAAGCACAACACAAGCCAAAGAACATGCGCATTATCCCAGTTGATAATCACTCATCACTCGAGACTCGGCATACACCCATGTATCCGCATAAATCTCTCATATTTACGCACTTGGGGTTGTTTGGCTAAAGTGAATGTGCCAATCAACAAGAAGCGTAAACTTGGGCCTAAAACTGTTGACTGTATTTTCCTAGGTTATGCTTTTCACAACGTTGGGTATAGGTTCTTAATTATTAAATCTGATGTTCCTGATGTGTATGTTGATACAATCATGAAATCAAGAGACGCAACATTTTTTTGAGAATGAGTTCCCAGTGAAGAATACACCTAGTGAAACAAGTGAAACAAGTCATGAGACTATAATTCCCCATGAACTAGAACAAATAGATCATGCTGAGGATACTCATGTGCACATCCCTAAGGAGGATGGCACTATAGTCACTCGAAAGAGTAAGAGACAAAGGATTGCAAAATCCTTTGGTGATGACTATATCGTGTACCTTGTGGAAGACACACCAACTACCATTAGACAGGCATATTCCTCTCTTGATGCTGAATTGTGGAAGGAAGGAGACAGGAGTGAGATGGAATCTATTATGTCTAATGGAACTTGGGAGGTCGTTGACCGTCCTTATGGTTGTCAACCTATAGGTTGCAAATGGATATTCAAGAAAAAGCTTAGGCCTGATGGTACCGTTGAGAGGTACAAGGCAAGGCTTGTGGCCAAAGGATACACCCAAAAGGAGGGTGAAGATTTCTTTGACACCTATTCACCAGTTGCTCGTTTGACTACAATTCGCACTTTGATTGTTGTGGCAGCCTCATATGGTCTTATCATTCATCAGATGGATGTTAAGACAACTTTTCTAAATGGAGAGTTCGGTGAGGAGATCTATATGGATCACCTAGAGGGCTTCATTGTGGATGGTCAAGAGAACAAGGTGTGCAGGTTGTTAAAGTCATTATATGGCCTTAAACAAGCACCTAAGCAATGGCATGAAAAATTTGATAATACTGTACTTGTTGCTGGCTTTGTTGTGGACGAAGCTGACACATGTGTGTATTGTCGGTGTGGTGGGGGTGAGCCTATTATGATGTGCCTTTATGTTGATGACATACTGATCTTTGGATCAAATCTCAATGTGATTGAGGAAGTTAAGAAACTTTTGTCAAGCAATTTTGACATGAAAGATTTGGGAGAAGCTGATGTCATCCTGAACATCAAGCTAATTAGAGAAGGTGATGGTGGGGTAACTTTGTTATAATCCCATTATGTGGAAAAGGTGTTAAGTCGCTTTGGTTATAGTAACTGTAACCCTGCTCCTACACCTTATGATCATAAGGTGTAGGAGCAGGGTTACAGTTACTATTGAGGAAAAATCGAAGAATAGCAAGGGATCAATTAACATACTCCCAGATCATTGGCTCGCTCATGTACCTTGTGAGTGCAACAAGGCCTGACATCTCTGAAAGGATCAAACAGTGCCTAGAGGGGGGTGAATAGGATATTGAAAAATTCTACACACACTAAATGTAAACTGTCAGCAGCCAGTCGGAAGTTCTGGCAGTTAGGGTCGGAACTTCCAGAGGTCGGAAGTTCCGGCGCTAACTGTCGGAAGTTGAAAGGACCGTGACGCCTAAGAGGGGGGGTGAATTAGGCAACTTAAAACTTCTACTCTAAACTATGGCCTCTAATTTCCACCTAGTCAAAACCTATGCAAGAAAGTAAACTATATAAAGTGTAACTAAGGTTTTGCTATGTGTGTTTGCTATCACTATCCCAAAAGGAGTTATGCTATCTAGTTTCCAAACCTATCAACTAGCAAGAGTAAGCTAGGAAAGGTAAAGCACATAAACAAGGTAGCAATATAAATGCGGAAGCTAAAGAGAGAGATAGAGATGCAAACTCCCGTCGATGACTCCAGTATTTTTACCGAGGTATCGAGAAGCGCGCAAGCTTCCCCCTAGTCCTCGTTGGAGCCCCTCGCAAGGAATCCCTCGCAAGGGCCAAGCTCCCGGTCGGATAACTCCGTGGATAGCTCCGGGCCTTCCCCACACGCAAGTGGGTCTCTGGTTAAGCCACTCATGGCAAAGCCTCTCCTGGATGCTCTCCGCCGTCTTCACTATCAAGTTTCCGGCCGAAGCGCCGCGGGCCTTGTTCCCTTCGGTACACGGAGGCGGCCACACCACAAGCTCGGTTGGTGTGGTCTCGCAAGACTACAAGCCCCGCCGATGTACAACAACGGTGCGCGCAAGCACCGGTAGATGAGAGGTTTTCAACCTCACTAAACACTAGGCCAAACACCTAGAGCAAGCACAAAGCGGTGGTCTAACTAGCTTAAGCACTTTGCAAAGCACATACACTAATCACCTAGTATATCACTTGAGCACTTTGGTGGCTAGAGCAACTAAATATGTGTCTATACACTTGGTACACTTCCTTGAGCTCCAACCTATGTTTTTGGCCGGCCATGGGGATATATATAGAGCCCCAACCAAATAGAGCCGTTGGAGAAAGTCATGGACTTCACAGCTTAGCATCGGACGCTGGAGTCGTGACCATCGGACGCGTCCGATGCTCCTTTAACGGCTAGATGCCAGCCTGGCACTGTGTTGCAACGGCTAGATCAGCGTTCGATGGTTGATCAACGGACGCGTCCGATGCTCACAGAGCCTCTCTGGAACCTCTCTGCATGGCCATCGGACGCAGGGTCCTGTAGCGTCCGATGTTAGCAACGGAGCATCCGATGTTCGCTGTGCAGGTTTGCACAGTGTCACAGTTGCGTCCGATGCCTCGGTCTTCAGCGTCCGGTGCCTCTGCTGGCGCTGACACGAGCTAGGGTTTAGCAACGGAGCGTCCGACGCTTTTGAGCCAGCGTCCGATGCAGCGTCCGATGTACCTCTTTGCTTCGTTTCTTCGTGATTTCTTGCGCCATCTTGGTTCCATTCTTGTGCCTTGGACTTTGCTTGATCTTGAGAGTTTTCTTTTGAGCTTCAAATGTCTTGCTTGAGGTGTTGATCATCGGATCATCACATAGTTGTTGTCCAAGTCACTTTTGCACCCTATTGGACTACAAAACAAACACTTGCAAACGCATTAGTACAATTTGGTTATGTTGTTCATCAAACACCAAAATCCGAAGTTAAATGGTCCGAGGTCCATTTTCCTTACAGAAGTTCCGACACCTACGTGGAAACTACGACAAGTGCAGAAATGAACTTTGAGCTAGAGCTTTCTTACAACCCCACAACATAATGAAAGGGTGAGGGAGTAGAGACCCTTCCTTGATGTTGTATAGCCTTCCAACCGACGAATGAGTCCACCACCTAGTTAGTGACTTGAGAGAGAGAGTGAAACAATACAAGTGATATATGCAATAATCTCAACAACAAGAAGCACACGAGACACGAGGATTTATCCCGAGGTTCGTCCACTCCACAAAGGAGCTCCTACTTCCTCGTTGTTGAGGTGACCACAAAGGTCGGAGTCTCTTTCACCTCCTTAGCCTCTCTCAAAGAAACCACAAAGGATTCTTGAGCTTATCCACTAGAATCACAAGGGTAATACAAACACTTCGGGGAAACCAACACAAGAGCAAGGCTCTCCCGAAGAACACCTAGCCGGCTAGGGTTCCAAGAACCCAAGAGTAATGAATGCAAAATCAACCGGCGTGACGAAGAAATCAAGTGCTCAAGCTTGCTAGATGTCAATCTCACTCAATCCACTAGCTCTCCACTCAAATCCTTGCAAGAATTGAAGTAGGGAAGGAAGGGGAGAGTTGGGAGGAGCCTTGAATGCTTGGGGGTCGGTTTGGACAGAGGTTGGTGGAAGTAAATGAGTTGGGTAACAGTTGGAATAGTGTAGTGGGGTATTTATAGGTCAACCCACGGGCTGCTGAAAAGGTGAATGTTGGAACTTCCGGTCCAGATCTCAGAAGTTCTGGCGTCCACGGGAAACACTGTTGACAGAGGGTCAACGGTCACATTTTAACACAGTCGGAACTTCCAACGCAGATCTCGAAAGTTTCGGCGTACACTGAAACCACTGTTCACTACCGGAAGTCCGCCTGGACTTCCGGCACATCGGAACTTCTGAGCGATAACCGGAACTTCCGACGTTTCCCTAGGCAGGAGGCTGAGCAGGCTGAGAATGCACTGTCAGAACTTCCGACACTTGACGTCGGAACTTCCGACACTGGGAATTCAGGGCACAACTCGCTAGAACTCCCAGGGCCGGAACTTCCTACTTTAAGGTCAGAACTTCCGACACTGGAAGTTGACAGCAACCTCTCTACGTGCTCGTGAAGTGATTTTGTGTCTCTCTTTTGATTTTATTTCTATACTTGAGCACTCTATCCTCTTTAGACCACCTAACTTTGCATCCCTCTTTATAGTACGACATTCCTAAACTCAAAGCTAAAGAAAAGTGATCGAAACACTTCTTCAAGTTTAATTGCCATCTTTGAAACATCGAATTGAGGGACTTCCTTTGCCTTACTTTATTTCTCTATTACTTCCAAGGGACTAAAGCTGCAAATCAACTTTATTGAAACATATTAGTCCCTAAATTAAGTGTCATCAATACAAAACCCACATTAGGGGGCCATTGCACTTTCAATCTCCCCCTTTTTGGTACTTGATGACAACCAACTTAGGATTTGATAAAAGGATAAGTAAATTTAGCTTTTGAATTCCAACATTTACGGAAAGCTCCCCCTTAACATATGCATGGTATTTGAATTCCATAGACTTGATATACATCAATCATTTGCATATGTTGAAAAGGACAGCTCCCCCTAAATCTCGCAATTTGTGGGGTGCCTAAGGTGAGTGTGACAAGTATAAAAAAATGTGATGCAATATGACATGTTATATCCACAAACAAAAAGAGAAGATATGGCCAAAATGAGATAAATCAATATGCAGCAATTGGCCATACGCAAATAACATTTCATCATCATAAAAGAGAGATAAAAGACAAACATGAAGATAGATACTTTTAAGCATAAATCTGTCCTACACACATCCATCACGCATTAATACATAGTTGTCCATCACTTAGTAGCACCACATAAGAAGTTATTACAAGCCTATTTGAATAAAAAGTTTGGAGGAACCAACTAGCCTATTACATAAAGATAAAGCCTAACACTCCCCCTTTGACATCAAATGCCAAAAAGGGTAGGCTGCATAGGAAGACCATCATAGGCTACTCCTCACCATCATAATCCTCATCACCATCATCCGAAGAATCACCCTTGCGACGACCATGATAGGGCGGGATGGCCTCCTCCTCTTCCGCCTCCTCCTCTTCCTCCTCATTGGAGGAGTCATCACGAGCCACATCCTTGCCATGCGGGCGAGAGGAAGAGCCATACTGTTCATCATAAAGCTCATTGGGATCGCGAAAACCACGAAGAGGAGATGGTGGGGAGAGGCCAGCCTTCGCCTCCAAGCAGCTAAGCCGCTTATCCTCATGCTCCATAGAGTAGCAAAGCATCTCAAAGATCTTGCTCATAGCATATTTGAAGCACGAAGGCTTCTTACCGTGATGAGGAGCGGGAGAGGAAGTGGTACGCTCACCGGAGGAACTATGGGAAGTTTCCCTACGGGAGCGAGCACCGGAGGACCCACCAACAGCTGCAGCTTTGTTCTTCTGAAGGGCTTTAATGGCAGTCTTGGACATCTTATTGGTTATGACAAGAGTGGAGTGCTTGGCATCACAAGGAAAGCTCAGACCGGACACTTGCTCAATAATATGCATGAGGTACGGGGCATATGGATAATGTCGTACAGTGTCGGTGCTAGCAATCCGGATCTTCGTCCAAATGAAGTCGGTGACCGAAAACAAGGTGAAATCTTCCCCAAAACATTTCAAAACTGTGGGGGTGTCATCACGGAGCCAGGTCGAATCACCAATCTTGGGATAAAGGGTCTGCCGAAAAATCAAGTTTAGCACAAAGAAGGATGTCGAAAGATATGTGGTCTACCCATCAGCAACAAATCCCCTGAGATACATATGCTGGAGCTCACTGAATGCCACATCCGGAAGATCATGAATATCAACAGCGGCATGATCACTATGCCCAAACCCAAGCAGACGGCCAAATGTAGGAAGATCAATCTTGTAATGCTTGCCCTCAGTCGTCCAATGCATGATAGGAATATCATCAACAATCTCATGATAATAGGAAGCATAGAACTGGCAAATGATCTCATTGTTCTAGTCCTTCTTGAAGGCAATGAGCTCATTGAGCTTAAGCTTTTCCAAATCCCGAACCATCTGCTAGAGTTTGGGCTCAGGGAACTGCCGAAGGGCTTGAGTGTCAATGCACTTCATAGGAAGAACAGGAGGCTTCCCTTTGGCCTGAAACTTGCTGAAGATGAGGCTATCATAAAAGTCAAAGTGAAAGTGATGATAGAACCTATCTTCTAGCCTGATATCCTTAGCATTGTCAGCAAACACATTGGTGATATCTCGAACTCTCAACCGGTAGTTGATCCTCATATGTGGCTGCAACGCATCGTCCGGGTTAGGAGCAAGCTCCGGACGACGAAGCACCGGCATGGGGCCATCAAATGGTGCCAAGTCGGTGTACGTAGCAGGCCCACGAGGAGTGTGGGGAATCGTTGCAGCCATGGAACAACCTTCACGATCAAGCCGCTCCTCCGCCGAAGGCTCCCGAGCCGCAGCAGAACCCCGAGCCCGAGAAGCACAGGGAGGTGCATCCTGGCGCTGCTTGGCACGCCTCTCTCGAGGAGCACCGCTTGAAGCATGCTTTGGACGACGGCTACCACCACCACTACCACCAGCATCCATGGAAAGCACTGAAACGATAAGGGAAAGGGTAAGAGCTGGACCAAAGTTGTGGAGAAAAGTGAGCAAAGAGATGAAGAGACTAGGGTTGTTCGGGCTGTTCAGTCAGGGTCGGAACTTCCGACGATAACGTCGGCAGTTCCGACAGTCGGAAGTTCTGGCATGAATCTCGGAACTTCCAAGCCTGCCAAAACTGAGCAAGTCGAACTACCACAAGGATCTCCAAAGCTTAGCACACAAACATCACACAAACTATGAAAAGATACTTGGAAGGGTGGAAAAACAAGCCACCACAAGGTACATTGGACAATAGAAGCACTAGCACCAAAGTATACCTTGGGGAGGAGGGAGAAGCGTAGAAATCCGAAGAAGTCCACTAGCCAAGCCTTCTCCCGGAGTAGATCCACCACTCCCACGGCTCCACCAACCACCAAGACGCGAAGAGCACCGAAAAGCTTCACAAGAACACCATGGCTTCCACTTAGGGCTTGAAGTCCTTCACCAAGGAGAGGAAGGGATGGAGGATATGGGGGGTTAGGGAGGGGGTAGCCGGGGGGGCAAGGGAGGGAAGGGGGGGCGGCCGGAGCTCCCAAGGAGGGTAGCTCCGGAGGTCGGGGACGGAGGCGGGCACGGGGGGACGGAGAGGGGAGGGGCGACAGGTTTGACTGGAGGTGAAAAGAAATGACTGAGGAAGAAAGAGGGAATGGTCAAAGACTTTAACCACTCAGGCTGACTGAACCGATGTCGGAAGTTTCGGCTTGGATCTCGGAACTTCCGCCGCTGGAAGAATTTCTTCGGCTAGCACTAGCGTCGGAACTTCCGACGCTGGGAAAATAGGTTTCGGCTGGCACCAGTGTCAGAACTTCCGACGACAACGTTGGAACTTTCGACCCTGGGAAAAACAGGATGCTCAAGAGATGGATGAAGTGCACTAGGATGGACACAACTTCTCAATAGTGACTAGATATCAATCAATCATCACATAGCAAGAGTCACTTTTGAGAAGAATATAGAATATAGATTTTGAAATTTTCACATAAGAATTTTCACAATAATTTTGCAAACAAATATATGTGCAACATATCAACCTAGGTTACTAAAATCAATGATATTTAGTTCACTCCTCAAAGCACAAAATCTTGACTCATCTAGGGGCTTTGTGAGGATATCAACTAGTTGATCATCGGTTCTCACATGTGTAAGAGCGATATCCCCTTTGGCTTCGTGGTCTCTCAAAAAGTGATGTCGGATGTCTATGTGCTTTGTACGAGAGTGGTTCACGGGATTGTTTGCCAAATTAATGGCACCCTCGTTGTCACACAAAAGGGGGTCTTGGTTACCTCACAACCGAAGTCTTTTAAGGTTTGCTTCATCCAAAGTAGTTGGGCACAACAAGCACCAGCCGCAACATACTCGGCTTCGGCGATGGACATGGCAACACTCGTTTGCTTTTTGGAACTCCATGACACCAAGGACCGACCAAGAAATTAGCAAGTCCCGGATGTACTCATTCGATTAATTCTACAACCACCGTAGTCCGAGTCGGAGTAACCAACTAAATCGAATGTGGAACCCTTAGGATACCATAGGCCAAGATTAGGAGTGAGAACTAAATACCTAAAGATTCTCTTAATCGCCATCAAATGACATTCTTTCGGATTAGATTGATATCTTGCACACATACCAACACTAAGCATGATATCAGGCCTAGATGCACAAAGGTAAAGGAGGGATCCAATCATGGAACGGTATACCTTTTGATCAACGGGTTTACCCTCTTTGAGAAGATCATTGTGCACGGTTGTTGGCATTGATGTCTTCATGGGCTTGGCCTTGTCCATGTTAAATTTCTTCAACATGTCTCTTGTGTACTTGGATTGGCATATGAACGTCCCTTCCTTAAGTTGCTTGATTTGAAATCCAAGGAAGTACGTCAATTCGCCCATCATAGACATCTCAAACCTATTTGTCATGATCCTACTAAATTCCTCACAATACACTTCATTAGTACTACCAAATATTATGTCATCGACATATATTTGGCACACAAATATATCATTTTTGACTTTGCGAGTAAATAAAGTGGGATCGGCCTTCCCTATCTCAAACCCTTATTGGAGAAGAAAATCATTTAGACAATCATACCAAGCTCTAGGGGCTTGCTTGAGCCCATAGAGTGCTTTGGCAAGTTTGTAGACGTGGTTGGGAAACTTTGGATCTTCAAAACCCGGTGGTTGCTCAACATACACCAACTCGGATAGGGGTCCATTGAGGAATGCACTTTTCATGTCCATTTGATATAGCTTGAAATCATGGTGAGTAGCATAGGCAAGTAATATATGAATTGACTCAAGCCTAGCTAAAGGTGCATAAGTTTCACCAAAATCCAAACCTTCGACTTGAGTGAATCCTTGAGCCACCAATCTTGCCTTGTTTCTTGTAACCGCGCCATACTCATCTTGCTTGCTGCGGAAGACCCATTTGGTTCCAATCACATTTTGATTTGGCCTTTCCACTAAGGACGAGACTTCATTCTGAGTGAAGTTGTTTAGCTCTTCTTGCATTGCCATCATCCAATCCGGATCATTTAGAGCATCTTCTACTCTGAGAGGTTCAAGAGAAGACACAAACAAGTAATGCTCACAAAAATAAGCTAAACGAGAACGAGTGACTACCCCACGTTGAATGCTTCCCAATATGTTGTCAACAGGATGGTCCCATTGAACAGTATGATGCACCCGAGGATGGGGTACTAGTGACCTCCTTTGAATAGGTCCATATTCATCGTCTTCATCATCATCATGTCCTTGATCATTGGGAGGATCAAGATCATGACCATGTGTGGAGTTGTCACCATTTCCTTGTTGATCACCCTATCGAATTTGATCATCATCTTGATGTGGTACTTGAGCTTCATTTGCATTTCCACCAATCGGAGTACTTGATGTGGAAGCTTCACCATGCACAATTGAATGCACATGATGGGTATAAGAATCTTGGGGAACATGCACAAGCTCATCTTCATCATCATCTTGTATTTCTATGGGCCTCACATCGCCGGTGGCAAGCTTCTTGATAGCTTGATGTGGGGGCATATCATTACCTACAAGCTCAACATTGACTTGCTCCTTTTGAGAGCCGTCGGATTCATCAAAGGTCACGTCTACCGTCAGTTCAATAGTGCCAGTGACATTATTGAACACACGGTAGCCATGTTCGTTAGTACCATAACCAAGTAGAAAACCTTCATGTACCTTGGGCGCAAACTTTGAGCTTATGGTTCTCTTGTTAAGTATTGTTGACGCAAAACGTGACACCTCACGCCAAGCACACAGCAAGCCAAAAAGCTAGCTTCAATCGGGTGCCCGGAATGTGCTGAATCCGGAGACGTGCCAGTCGGTTTGACCTAAAAACCAACAAGGGAGAAAACTATGAGAATACCTTTGGAACATGCCGGATAAAACCAGACAGTTCCATATGTACGGCTTTGGAAGCCAATCACGATGGCACACAGCTATAGAAGCTGTCTGTCAGAGCATGTTTATAAAATCATTCGGCTAGTATGAGAATAGAGCATGTAAAGCATATTAACTACCGAATGCATATGTAAAGAAAGACATGCTTGAACAGATTAAAGATATTATAAACAGGTAACTTGCAAATATAGATCTATTCAAATAACACATGCATAGGCTAATCCGACTAATCTGCCGCACGTTTAGTCTTCATAAACCCGTCAGGCATAAACTCAAGCGAAGCTAATCCACCGCATGATACCACTTGCTATGAGCCTACACCACTTCTTATAATTAGATTAATCCACGGCATGATACAATCTAATTATAACAAGCTAAAAGCATGCATATATTTGAACAGATCTATAAAGGCTCATCACTCGTGTAAGATTAACCAAGATCGGCAAACCAGCCGAATTGGGGTCCATGAAGAAGGAACAAACAAGCAAGCATGATTAAACTAATCTAAAACCTGCATCTGCCGCACGACACCTAGTTTCATCAAAGCCTAACCATGATTGATATGCATGAACCCGCAACATGTAACAACCTAGATTGAAAGTTGATTCAGCCATCATGATCTTATGATTAAAAGAGAGCACCAGCAAACTCGTGCGACAAGGCCGAACAAATATCAATCTAGATTGGGCAAAGGAGTGTTACAAGAATTAAATAAATAAAACATATAACACATGATAACTTAATGAATCTATTAGATCTGTCAAATCTAATAGAGTCAATAACTATTTTTACTCATGACTTAATCCGCCGCACGATACAAGGCATAAGCAAAAACTTCCCGTCATAAGCTTAAATCCGCCGCACGATACTAAGCTTAACATACGAGACTACTTGCATCATATCTAAATCCACCGCATGATACTAGACATGATAGCAAGGTTGCCGGTACTTACGGAGGTCGACGGATCGATGATTCCCCTCGAAGAACTCAACGACACGACTAAGGACTCGAAGGTGGCACGGGGCCGGTTTGTATTGATATGGTTGTGAACACTTTTTACAATAGCCAAGGGTTTATATTTATACCCTGGACGCAATACAAGTCCTAAGAGGACACGACTATCAAATATTAAAGAAAAATACAATATTCTTGGCCTTCAACTCCTTTCGGAATCATCATTGCCTTAATTGTCGCAATTTTGTTGCCCGATCGGCTCTCGCTTCCGTCGTTTCAATGGAAACTCCCTTTTCTCAGAATAGTCGACCGCATGAGCAGTTGCCGAATCCGTGGAAACTAGCCGACCACATGGACACTTGCCGAATGCCTTATACGTCCATCTCCGCACACTGGACATGCATGACGTCTTCTAGCCTTTCCTTCATCGTGAAGCCATTCATGCTAAATATAGAAGTGGACATCGAGATGTGCATGCTTTATATATATTGCCTTCTTTGCATGCTTTCCACATCACAACGCCACCAAATCCAACTCCTGGCCAATGAGATCAGAACCCTCTGCTTCTTGAATACTCGTTTAATCTGTCACGGTCATGGTCGATTATCCTCGTGATCGGCTTCTCTTGCCATATCTATTTCCTGAATGGAGTAACCGACCGCTTGGCCATCTACCGAATGCTCTTCTCACTGCTTGTTGGGTCCACCTGTCATCTTCTCAATGTTGACCAAAATCCAGTGTTAACACAGGCCCCCCTAATTCGGAGTATGAATTGTCATGCTTCGAACTATTTGATCTCTGTTGGTCTTCTTCAAAAAGCCAAAAAATCCACTGATAGCAATAACATTTTCTCACCATGTTTCCACAATTTTGCCTGTAAAACAATAATTCTCCAATACATGTGGAAACAAGTTAGTTACAAATGCATATGTGTATAAATATTATAGTTCTTCCATTTTATTGATCAGAAGATGCTGCAATGCCGACTACATCTCAAAAGTATCATGTTTTATAACTTAGATTTCTTTTAAATTTGAATAAAATGGTACCTTACTCATCCATCCATCTCTTTAATTATGGGGCTTTAGATCTCACTGAGTCCCCAAGCGATTGCAAAACAGAATAGCTACAGAAATGCTTATCTTTTACCCCTTGATCACTTTTCATCCGGAGTTTTTATCATTATCTTTATATAAAATCGTATCACATAATATTGCAAAGTCAAAGACTCGACCATAAGGAGATACAAGCCATAAACCTAGATCAAGAAGTGCAAGTGAATATTTTTATTACTTTTTCTTTTGCATATGTCATTCTCCCTACCTTTTAAAATTATGAGGCTACTGGGCCTTCGGCCATCTTTCATTTTATTTGGCGGTCACTTGACCTTTTCTTTTTCATATTTTTATTTGGGTGGTTTGCCCTTTTTTCTTTCTCAGTTCTGGCGGACACGTGTCCATCGTTTTTATTTCTGAGATTTATAGAATAGCCTCATATTTTTAATCAAAGAGAGAATGCACATGCAAAACACTTATTAGTTTATAACGTGTACGTGAATCTTGATCTTGAGAATATGACTATAATCTCAACTAGTAGTCACAATGATTTGACAGCGCTCAATATGACATTAAGTAAATTTTATTATTTCATTAAATCTCCGAACTTCAAGTATCTCTCAGAATAATGTCATAACAAATTCTACCTCTATTCATATCTCACAACAACTTTCAGACAAAGTTTAAATTCTATGCAACCCACAAATCTCAAAGACTTCAAGATAAATATAATAACCATTAGACCCAAATCTTAAAGAAATCAAAGCTATAAACCAGACAGTGGTGAAACATAAAACAGAGCATCTATTTATCATTTCAACAATGGATAATCCAAAAAATTTATATCACATATTCATAGAGTGGAATTTTTAAGGTTTTTTTTTAGTGCGGAGACGCAACATGAGAGGTTTGCTTTTTAATGATTTTAACTTTAAGCTCTGAAACTATTAGAGAAGCGAGGGTAAAATTACACAAACCACCGTTGAAGATGAAGCAGCCATTCGTCTTGTCCTTCTTCATGATGGATCGCTCGATGTTGTACGATGTGTGCGTGTTGATCTTAGGCCCCCTGACACGTAGTCACAGCGGCGTAATCGATGATTCACTGGTGTCCTCCTTTCTCTCGTCCGAGACGTCTTCGCCGAATACGGGTTGAAAATATTTGAAGCCAATCATAAATGTCAATCCTTCTTCTGTAAATGACTGGCTGCTTTAGATCTTGTAGCTGTTTTGACTATAAGTGAACTTGTCACCGTTGCATGTGTCTTGTTGGCACCACCTTATTCAAGGCCATCAGCAAAAACATCTCTTTCAATATGAAGTGTGCTGAAAACGTTTTAGCCGATGATCTTCTATCGGTCGTCCGGTTGCTAACGTCCTTTGTGCCTCTAATGTAGCCTTTCGTAACCTTATCGCCAGATTGAGCTTTGCGTTACTTAGGGAAAGGTAAAGTTATATTAATAGGAGTCGAAAGTTCTGTCTTATCGGCTTTTGCTTAGTATGCCTTTGACTTTCTTCTTGTTGGGGAACTGGAATGCTTTAGGTGAGCATGGTGTCAGGTAACTCACGGTAGCTTCCATCTGGATTTGGGTTCGCTCGCCGAATCAGTTGCTGATTCTAATTCATATATTATTTTCTTGGACCGGCGATAATGTTTCCTTTCAAGTTTCCATATCGGCATGCTGACCTTTAGCCAAACTCGAGTTAAGTCTAGCTATTAACATATTTGTTCGGTCACATTTTCTTAGCAAACTATCGGCTTTATGTCCTTGCCGATCAGCTATTCATTCTTTCACACTTTTAGATCAAATAACTTCAGATTCCACACTTCCATTATCCTATGTGAACCTTCCCCTTTATTTCAGTGGTAAATTTAGTCGATCGTGGTTCCATCATTTGAGGCATCAGCTGAAGTTGAATCTGAACTCGCTGGCCCCCCGACCGATCTCTGTAGATCTATCCTTGGAGCCAATCCTTTTATTCAACAGTTAGTCGATTCCTATTATCGGTCATTCATCTTCTCTGGTCTGTCGATCCTGTCAATGTCTGTATCATCATGCATTTTGTTGACAGCTTGATATATAATAATATTTTAAATAGTCGATACATCTTCCATCAGTGACGTCGGCTGTCTGCATCAATCTATACACGCATTTTCTGGTTAGACTTGCCTTGCTTTCATCAATCTATGTATATGTGAGTAAATAGCAAACCAATAGCTGATTTCCATTTACTAGAATAATCATTATTATTCTTGCTTGTCGTATGGGCCAACATAACAAGGAAATACACTGAGCATTTTATCGGCTATATATATTGAGTTGATACCTTTCTTCTCAGCTGCCACAATTCAAACTCTGAACGCTCTTTAATATTTGGTACCAATTTCTCACGTGTTGATTTTTTCGCGTGACGATGATAACTCCAGCCGATTCCTGTATGCATATCGGCCAATTAGTATATTTTCTTGTGTTGTTGTATCCATCGATTCCTTTCCTGAATAGCCGATTCCAAAGATGACATGCAGATAAGCTATCAGCCAACTTCCCTCAGCTGACGTATGACCCCTTGATAATCAATCAGCTATTTATAGCAGCATGCAAGTAAATCTGAGCTTGGACTTCATCTCTTTGAACATCTCCATGGAAATCTCCCTTTTATTTATCTCTTTATGTGCATACCGTGCCATGATATATTTGGAGACCGATACATTCATGTCATGATGTATTTGAAGCCATTCTATTTTTAGGAGAAACCATATCAGCCAACTCTATCTTTAGGAGAAGTTCATTAGCTTCTTTAATTGGTTTCTATGTCCCTGCACGGAGCAAATCCACCCATGCATGCTATCTGCGTCTTCGTAGATGCCATGTACACTCAGTTGATCAGCAGCTATCCCGTGCATACACGTCGAATCGACTTTGTCAATCAAACAGGAATTGGTGTCCCACTGGGCGTGCCAAAAAGTGTGTTGACGCAAAACGTGACACCTCACGCCAAGCACACAGCAAGCCGAAAAGCTAGCTTCAATCGGGTGCCCGGAATGTGCTGAACCCGGAGACATGCCAGTCGGTTTGACCTAAAAACCAACAAGGGAGAAAAACTATGAGAATACCTTTGGAACATGCCGGATAAAACCAGACAGTTTCATATGTACGGATTTGAAAGTAATCACGACGGCACACAGCTATAGAAGCTGTCTGTCAGAGCAAGTTTACAAAGTCATTCGGCTAGTATGAGAACAGAGTATGTAAAGCATATTAATTGCCGAATACACATGTAAGGAGAGACATGCTCGAAAAGATTAGAGATGTTGTAAACAGGTAACTTGCCAAAATAGATCTACTCAAACAACACATGCATAGGCCAATCCAACTAATCTGCCGCACGTTTAGTCTTCATAGACCCGTCAGGTATAAACTCAAGCAAAGCTAATCCACCGCATGATACCACTTGCTGTAAGTCTACACCACTTCTTATAATTAGATTAATCCACCGCATGATACAATCTAATTATAACAAGCTAAAAGCATGCATATATTTGAACAGATCTATAAAGGCTCATCACTCATGTAAGCTTAACCAAAATTGGCAAACCAGCCGAATTGGGATCCATGAAGAAGGAACAAACAAGCAAGCACGATTAAACTAATCTAAAACCTGCATCTGCCGCACGACACCTAGTTTCATCAAAGCCTAACCATGATTGACATGCATGAACCCACAACATGTGACAATCTAGATTGAAAGTTGATTCGGCCATCATGATCTTATGATTAAAAGAGAGCTCAAGCAAACTCGTGCGACAAGGCCGAACAAAGATCAATCTAGATTGGGCAAAGGAGTGTTACAAGAATTAAATAAATAAAACATATAACACATGATAACTTAATGAATCTATTAGATCTGCCAAATCTAATAGAGCCGATAACTATTTTTACTCATGACTTAATCCGCCGCACGAAGGCATAAGCAAAAACTTCCCGTGATAAGCTTAAATCCGCCGCACGATACTAAGCTTAACATACAAGACTACTTGCATCATCTTTAAATCCACCACATGATACTAGACATGATAGCAAGGTTGCCGGTACTTACGGAGGTCGACGGATCGATGATTCCCCTCGAAGAACTCAATGACACGACTAAGGACTCGAAGACGGCACGGGGCCAGTTTGTATTGATGTGGTTGTGAACACTTTTTACAATAGCCAAGGGTTTATATTTATACCTGGACGTAATACAAGTCCTAAGAGGACACGACTATGAAATATTAAAGGAAAATACAATATTCTTGGCCTTCAACTCCTTTCGGAATCATCATTGCCTTAATTGTCGCAATTTTGTTGCCCGATCGGCTCTCGCTTCCGTCGTTTCAATGGAAACTCCCTTTTCTCAGAATAGCCGACCGCATGAGCAGTTGTCGAATCCTTGGAAACTAGCCGACCGCATGGATACTTGCCGAATGCCTTATACGTCCATCTCCGCACACTGGACATGCATGTCGTCTTCTAGCCTTTCCTTCACCGTGAAGCCATTCATGCTAAATATAGAAGTGGACGTCGAGATGTGCATGCTTTATATATATTGCCTTCTTTGCATGCTTGCCACATCACAACGCCACCAAATCCAACTCCTGGCCAATGAGACCGTGAAGCCATTCATGCTAAATATAGAAGTGGACGTCGAGATGTGCATGCTTTATATATATTGCCTTCTTTGCATGCTTGCCACATCACAACGCCACCAAATCCAACTCCTGGCCAATGAGATTAGAACCCTCTGCTTCTTGAATACTTGTTTAATCTGTCACGGTCATGGTCGATTATCCTCGTGATCGGCTTCTCTTGCCATATCTATTTCCTGAATGGAGTAACCGACCGCTTGGCCATCTACTGAATGCTCTTCTCACTGCTCGTTGGGTCCACCTGTCATCTTCTCAATGTTGACCAAAATCCAGTGTTAACAAGTATGAAACATTTACTACCAAAGACTCTAAAGTAATGCACCTTCGGTTTGTTACCGGTTAGTAGCTCATATGGAGTCTTCTCTCTTAGCTTGTGAAGGTAGAGGCGGTTGATTGCATGGCATGCGGTGTTCATTGCCTCTGCCCAAAAGTCATGAGAGGTCTTGTACTCATCCAACATAGATCTTGCGGCTTCAACAAGAGTTCGGTTCTTCCTCTCCACAACATCGTTTTGTTGTGGAGTGTATGGAACCGAAAACTCATGTTTGATTCCTTCATCATCAAGATACTCTTCTATGTTGGTGTTCCTAAACTCGGTCCCGTTATCACTTCTCACTTTCTTGATCTTAAGCTCAAACTCATTTTGAGCTCTTCTTGCAAACTTCTTGAAGACGCCTTGGGTCTCGCTTTTATCTACTAAAAAGAACACCCAAGTGAAGCGAGAATAATCATCAACGATGACAAAGCCATACTTATTGCCACCAATGCTTTGGTAGGCAACGGGTCCGATGAGGTCCATATGTAGTAGCTCCAACGGTCTTGTGGTTGTCACAATGTTCTTTGTTGGATGCTTGGCTCCAACTTGCTTCCCGGCTTGGCATGCACTACAAATTCTATCTTTCTCAAAAGAGACATTCATTAGTCCAAGGATGTGCCCACCCTTTTGAAGTTGGGCCAAGTTCCTCATCCCAACATGATCTAGTCGGCGATGCCATAGCCAACCCATGCTAGATTTTGCCATTAAGCATGTCTTAGGTTCCACCTTACTAGTTGAAAAGTCAACTAAGTAAAGTTTTCCCTTCAACACAACCGTGAATGCAATAGAGGAATCCCTTCTTCTATAGACGGTCACACCCTTATCCGTAAAGAGACAATCATAACCCATTTCACAAAGTTGAGAAACGGATAATAAATTGTAACTTAACAAATGCACAAGTAAAACATTAGATATGGAATTATCGGTTCAGATAGCAATTTTACCCAAACCAAGCACTTCTCCTTTCCCATTGTCACCAAACACAATGTTGTCACATGAGTTGTGGTTTGGATGGAAAGAGGTGAACATATCCTTTGCCCCGGTCATATGATTGGTGCATCCACTATCCAACCCAACTTGTTCCACCGGAGGCATATTCCTACAAAACAAGATCATGTTCTTGATTTAGGTACCCCAAATAGATTTGGGTCCTAGGGGGTTAGTCACATAAGTCTTAGGCACCCAAACACTTCTCATTATCTCTCTCTTCTTGAGTGCACCAACATACTTTACAACTATCTTGTCATCCTTGCCCCGTCTCAACACATATAATCACTAGCATAGTTGCGAGAGATGGGAACTTGTTGCTTGAGGGTTTCCACTTGCTTATTCTTGTTGTTCTTATCATTTGCAAGTGTTGTCTTTGGAATGACAACCTTGTTGGCCTTGTTCATGAGGTCAAAGAGAGAGGCCCCTTTGCTAAAGTTAACAATGGGTACTCCATTGACCATCTTCCTTCCATTGGCTTTTGCATCATACTTACTATAGCCAATGCCTTCCTTAATGGAAGGATGCCTTGTGGTCTTGAGGATGTCCTTAGGTTGTTGCAACTTACATTTGCAACCATTCTTCAAGATCATTTTCAACCTATGGATCTCCTTGTCCTTCTTCTCTAACTCAACAAGGTTAGTTGCACAAGCATTTATATCAATTTTGTAACATCTCTTGCAACCTTGACTAGTTGAGGCATTAGAGTTATCGGAATCCTTAGGAGTAGTTGAAGAGGTGCTATTCCAAAGAGTATTGTAACTTAATTCAAGAGTTTGATATTTCTCTTGCAAGCTTGTGAAGCTTTCTTTATTCTTTAGATTAGCAATTAAGTCATTGCCCATGGAACACTCTTTAGTAAATCTCTTGTAAGAGTCATTGACTAAAGATAGTTCCAAGGTCAATTTCTCAACCTTCAACTTCTCCTCGGCAAGAGAGGCTTCCAATGCAAGGTTCTTTGTCCCCTTGCATAGAAAGACTCGCATTCCGACTCTCTATCTTAGTTAGCAATTTTATTATTTTAGGTCCACCTTTCTTTCCAAATTTCTTTATCATGTTTTGCTCAAATTCAACTTCATCATTATCACTATATTCATCACTTGAGCAAATAGGAGAGTTAGGTGGTACCTTCACATCCTTAGCCATGAAGCAAGAATGAGTGAAGTCATCATCGGAGAGGCACTCGAAGAGGCGTGATGAAGAAGTTGTTGAACCATTGTTGGTGAAGAGGCTTGGAGAAGAAGTCTTGTGAATAGCAATGTTGGCAGCTCCTTTCTCCTTGTCCTTCCCTTTGCTCTTCTCATCATCATTTGAGTCATCATCCGAGTACCACTCTTGCCCAATATGAGCTTCACCTCGTCTTCCTCTTCTTTGCTTTCGAGTACTTGTTCTTCTTCTTGTCACTTGTACAATCAGCTATGAAGTGATCATCTGCACCACATCCATAGCAATATCTCTTCTTTGCTTTCTTGTAGTCACCTCCACTACCTTTCTTGAACATCTTTCTTCCCATGATTCTTCTAAAGTTCTTGACAAGGAGTGCGGTCTCTTCATCGGAATCATCATCTTCTTCACTTGAATGATCATTTTGAGCTTTTCTTCTTACTTCTTGATTTGCCTTGAAAGTCATTACTCTCTTGTTGTTTTCTTCTTGATCTTCTATAGCCTCATCATCAAGCACTTCATGATGCTTTATCTTGGCAAGCATCTCGTGAGGTCTCATACTCTCATAGTTTGGTCTCTCCATAATGATGGATGCAAGTGTCTTGTTCTTTGCCCTATAAGCTCTCAATAGCTTTCTTGCCACCGAATTGTCATCCCATTTTTTATCTCCAAGGCCTCTTATCTTGTTGATCAAGGTCATGTATCTATCAAACATTTGTTGAGTTGTTTCTCCACTCTTGATTGTGAAGCTCTCAATCTTTCCTTGAAGTAGCTCAATGTTGCACTTTCTTACACTAGCATCACCCTCAAATGATATCTTGAGAGTGTCCCAAATTTGTTTGGCAACCTCCATGCCATGGACCTTGGCGCTTTCTTGGTGCTTGAGGCATGATAGTATCAAGGAGGCGGCTTGAGCATTTTGTTGAATCTCTATAGCATCTTGAGCGGTGAACTCTTCTCCTTCGATGTGACTAGGTCCAATCTCAACAATCTCCCAAGCTCTTGCCGCAATGAGATGTAGCTTCATCTTGTGTGACCAATCGTTGTAGTTGATGCCGTCAAATGATGGTGGTTTGCCAAGATTGACACTAGGCATTTGAAGGACCTTGCTCATTTGATTGTAGTCAAAAGATGTACGAGTGAAGTCTTCTCCACCTTTTCCATCTTCATTTTCATCACCTTTTCCACCATCTTCATTTCCACCACCTTGAGGGGTCGACCCACTAATGGATACATCATTCTTGTTGCTCAAGGCTTCCTTCAAGCTTTCTATCTCTTTTTGCATCTTGCTCAATTGGTCCTCAAATTGCTTTGCTTGATTTTCCATAATTTGCTTGGCAATTCTCTCGGCAATCGAGTTGAGCTCTTGCTCACTTATAGTAGACATTGTTTTTCCCTCACGCGGTGAAGCGCTAACACGAGGGTTAGGCTCTGATACCAATTGAAAGGATCACACAGTGCCTAGAGGGGGGTGAATAGGCTATTGAAAAATTCTACACACACTAAATGTAAACTGTCAGCAGCTAGTCAGAAGTTCCGGCAGTTAGGGTCGGAACTTCCAGGGGTCGGAAGTTCCGGCGCTAACTGTCGGAAGTTCTGACACCTACGTGGAAACTACAACAAGTTGATAAATGAACTTTGAGCTAGAGCTTTCTTACAACCCCACAACCTAATGAAAGGGTGAGGGAGTAGAGACCCTTCCTTGATGTTGTATAGCCTTCCAACCGACGAACGACTCCACCACCTAGTTTGTGACTTGAGAGAGAGAGTGAAACAATACAAGTGATATATGCAATAATCTCAACAACAAGAAGCACATGAGACACGAGGATTTATCCCGAGGTTTGTCCACTCCACAAAGGAGCTCCTACTTCCTCGTTGTTGAGGTGACCACAAAGGTCGGAGTCTCTTTCACCTCCTTAGCCTCTCACAAAGAAACCACAAAGGATTCTTGAGCTTCTCCACTAGAATCACAAGGGTAATACAAACACTTCGGGGAAACCAACACAAGAGCAAGGCTCTCCCGAAGAACGCCTAGCCCGTTAGGGTTCCAAGAACCCAAGAGTAATGAATGCAAAATCAACCGGCATGACGAAGAAATCAAGTGCTCAAGCTTGCTAGATGTCAATCTCACTCAATCCACTAGCTCTCCACTCAAATCCTTGCAAGAATTGAAGTAGGGAAGGAAGGTGAGAGTTGGGAGGAGCCTTGAATGCTTGGGGTCGGTTTGGACAGAGGTTGGTGGAAGTAAATGAGTTGGGTAACGGTTGGAATAGTGTAGTGGGGTATTTATAGGTCAACCCACGGGCTGCTGAAAAGGTGAACGTCGGAACTTCCAATCCAGATCTCGGAAGTTCCGGCGTCCACTGGAAACACTATTCATAGAGGGTCAAGGTCACATTTTAACACAGTCGGAACTTCCGACGCAGATCTCGGAAGTTTCGGCGTACACTGAAACCACTGTTCACTACCGGAAGTCCGCCTGGACTTCCGACACGTTGGAACTTCCGAGCGATAACTGGAACTTCTGACGTTTCCCCAGGCAGGAGGCTGTGCAGGCTGAGAATGCACTAACAGAACTTCCAATGCTTGACGTCGGAACTTCCAACACTGGGAAGTCAGAACTTCCGACACTGTGATGTCAGAAGTTCCGACACTAGGAAGTCAAGGCACAACTTGCTGGAACTCCCAGGGCCGGAACTTCCGACTTTAAGGTCAGAACTTCCGACACTGGAAGTTGACAGCAGCCTCTCTAAGTGCTCGTGAAGTGATTTTGTGTCTCTCTTTTGATTTTATTTTTATACTTGAGCACTCTATCCTCTTCAGACCACCTAACTTTGCATCCCTCTTTATAGTACGACATTCCTAAACTCAAAGCTAAAGAAAAGCGATCGAAACACTTCTTCAAGTTTAATTGTCGTCTTTGAAACATCGAATTGAGGGACTTCCTTTGCCTTACTTTATTTCTCTATTACTTCCAAGGGACTAAAGCTGCGAGTCAACTTCATTGAAACATATTAGTCCCTAAATTAAGTGTCATCAATACCAAAACCCACATTAGGGGGCCATTGCACTTTCAATCTCATATGTTGTGAGCAAGCTGAGCAGGTTAGTGTCTAAACCTGGAGATGATCATTGGCGTGCTCTTGAAAGAGTATTGTGGTATCTAAAAGGTACTATGACTTACAGTATTCATTATACCGGAGACCCAAAAGTGCTAGAAAGCTATTTGACGGACCAGGATGTCAGAGATATCATCAGAAGATGATCCCTCTGACTAATCCTGGACGGCACGAGAGATCCGAAGACTTGATACGAAGCGTACTTGGATTAGGACTCTCACTTTATCTTAGTCGAGTTCTTAAAGGAAGTCTTGTAATTAGAATAGGACTCCTCTGTTGTAACCGACTAGGACTTGGTCTGTGCAATGCTTCACCCGGATATATAAGGGGAATCAGGCGCGGGCTTAGAGAGGACATTGAATCATAATCATACACAAGGCACACGCCGCACTGGACGTAAGGTATTACGCTATTCAGCGGCCTGAACCAGTATAAATCGTTGTCCCTGTGTACTCGCCGAGTCCTACGAACGCCGATCCCCACCGAACAAATCGTCTGAGATTACTCAAGATGAGTTGCCGGTTAACAAACACCGACAGCTGGCGCGCCAGGTTGGGGCTTTCGGCGATTCGACGACCAAGAGCCCGGCGAACCACGACAACATGTTCTCGGCGGGATCAATTTTCGTTTTTGGCTCATGGACTTGCATCGCGGATGATCAAGGAAAGCTGCATCGACAACTTCACACTGATCCGGAAGTGCAAGATACGCCAAAGATGGATGATCTCACTCAGAACCTAGCAAACCTCGCAGTCAAAGATCCACGAGATTCTGAGAGCCAATTTGAACTACCCGACTCCTACTCGAACTCAAATTCGGAGAACGAAAAGGACCCAGAGATCAAACATGGCATCACCTTCGGACCACGGAACTCAACTCAAGACTTCCAAGACCTAATTGACTCAAAGTTAAAAGAGTATCAAGAGATACCTTTGACTGGAGCTCAGCAAGGACTCGTTTTCAGCTCCACCAGGGAGGGTAACATCGTCCATTGGCCAATACAGCCAGCCCCGGCTAGGCTGGTTGGCATAATCGATCAGCAACTTCCATACCAGTACGGACATCAGCTCCCCTTTGAGGAACTCAACACCTCAACAGAACTAATCTCCAGTACTTCTACCTTGGAGTCGGTCACGCCAGGATCAACAATCCAAGGCTACGCCCGTGAAGTTTTTATGGCGGGGCATCAGTCATCTCTATGACCACCGACCCCTCCAGATGTCTTCCAGGATGACGAAACTCCAAGTAGGATATCTGACAATGATCCCGAAGGACCCGCAGAAACCGAGTCCTTAAAAGCTGAGAGAATTAGAAAGAATCAAGCGAAAGAAGCCCACAGAAGGCGCGCAAATCATCGCAAGGAGGCAGTCGACCGCTATAATGTACGACTCGAAGAATATAACACTCGGAGACGTCTAGAGGAAGACGCGAAAAATCGCACTCGCGCTCAACGTGACCAGGAGCATCAGTCACAGAACGAGCACAATCGTCGACGAGACGATTGCTCCCGTAACCTCGAGCCTGAGTTTATGAGGGTCGCTGGTCACAAGGTTTTCCAGACACCCTACCAGAACATCATGGCCCTAGCCATAGAGATGGGAGCCAAAGACAATCGCACCCCTGAGGAAGAGCGACGATTGGTCATGCTTCAGACTACCGCGCTACAACTTCGGGGACAGAATCTTGAGTCTCTAGCTGATGAGCAAGCTTCATCCCACCCGAGCCAGAGGTGGCCTGTCCAAGAGCGACTCGGTCGAGTTCCAGCAAGGAGTCGTCTAGGCCACCAAGTACCTGATCAGGCCGAGGGAGGAGCTGAATCTTCATACAGAGGAATCACAGCCATGGCATCGGATGCAGTCGATCGCTTCCCCTGTTTCTCCCAAAGGCTCCGAGCAGTCTCGTTCCCGCGAAAATTCAAACCCGGGAACTACTCAAAGTACGACGGGAAGACAGAACCTAAGCGATGGCTCAGGTTGTATGCTCAAGCAGTTGAGCTGGCCGGTGGAAGCAACGACGTCAAAGCACTCTATCTCCCAATGGCTTTGGAAACGATGCCGCTTGCTTGGTTCGATAGGCTCAAACCCGAGTCCATCGACTCCTGGGAACAACTCCATCGTATCTTCATCGAAAACTTTGTGGGTGTCCCAGAGAGATCAGATCCCCGGACTAAGCTCAGAACCTGTAAGCAACAGAAGAACGAATCAATGCGGGAATACTATAGGCGCTTCTCAGAGATCCGCTCTACAGTATCCGACATCACAGACAGAGAAGTAATTGACCTATTTGGCAACGGCATCTGCGAAAGGTACAATTACAAAGATTTCATCAAGCAGGACCCGACCACTGCTGACGAGTTCCATCGGGTCGTAAACTCCATGATGGCGACAGAAGAACGTACACAGGAGCATTTTCCCAATAGAAACACGCAGGGTGATCGAGGGAACAATCAGAGAGGCAACCAGGCACCACAACAAAACACCCAGAAAAGGGCGGGAGACAATACTGTTGCTGCCATAGAGCCTCAGAAGAAGGGGAACAAGCCATTCACCTTTGACGACTTACTCGACGGACCGTGCCCTTTTCATTCGAAAGCCGGACATCAGGCAAGGCACTGTCGACAACTCAAGGAGCGAGGCTTGAACTCCGACTTCAACAAAAACAAGAGGGACAAAGGCAAGAAGACAGCTAAGGACCCTCTGCAAGACACCGGTGGCTTCCAACACCCTAAAGGGACAATCAATGTCATTTTTGGGGGAGTAACTACCAGTGACAGCAAGAGGCTTCAGAAACTTTCGCTACGAGAGATCATGTCTACAGAACCATCAACTCCTAGATACCTTGACTGGTCTGAGCACCCGATCAGCTTCTCCCGAGCGGACCAATGGACCAGCGTCTCCAACGCAGGGCACTACCCGCTAGTCCTGGATCCCACGGTCGCCGGGTTTACCTTGAGCAGGGTACTCATCGATGGAGGGGCAGGACTTAACATCATCTTTGCAAGCACCCTACGCAAGATGAATCTGGATCTCGCAACACAACTCACACCATCAAGTGCCCCCTTCTACGGCATAGTACCCGGAAAGGCGGCTGTACCACTCGGAAGAATCATATTACTCGTAACTTTTGGAACTCAGATCAATTACCAGACTGAGTACATCAGTTTCGAGGTAGCCGACTTCGAATCATCATACCACGCCATATTTGGGCGACAAGCTATCGCCAAGTTCATGGCAGTACCTCACTACCCGTACCTTCTCCTGAAGATGTCGGGTCCTAAAGGAATCCTAACTTTCAGAGGTGACTTGAAGCGATCATTTGATTGTGACACAGAGGTTGTCCAAATCGCTGAAAAAGCTCAACTCACCCGGGAGTTACAAGAACTCGCTCAGATGGTGCATAATACCAGAAATCCCAACCAAGAAGGTGGGTACTATCCAACCATCAACAGCAGTCTTTACAAAGAGCATCGACCTAGAAACCGGTGATCCTTCCAAGACGGCAGTCATCAGCGGTCATCTATCTGAAGAATAGGAATTCACGCTCACCAAGTTTCTTAGAGCAAACAAAGATATATTTGCTTGGAAACCGGCTGATATGCCAGGAGTCCCAAGGAACTTGGCCGAGCACAAACTGGAACTAAAAGAAGGGTCCAGACCTATCAAGCAAAGACTACGACGATTCTCACCAGAGAAAAAAGAGGCAATCAAGAAGGAAATAGCCAAACTACTCGCAGCTGGATTCATCAGAGAAATCCTCCACCCCGAGTGGTTAGCTAACCCAGTGCTGGTCAAGAAGAAGAACTCTGCCGAGTGGCGAATGTGTGTCGACTACACAGACCTCAACAAACACTGTCCAAAAGATCCTTTCGGATTACCAAGGATAGATCAAATAGTTGACGCTACCGCAGGCTCTGCTCTACTATCCTTTTTGGATTGCTACTTCGGGTACCATCAGATTGCCCTAAAGGAAGAAGACCAACCCAAGACATCGTTTATAACCCCTTTCGGTGCCTACTGTTATAAAACCATGTCCTTTGGGTTAAAAAATGCAGGAGCCACATATCAACGAGCCATCCAAGATTGTTTAGGTGACCAGATTGGCCGCAATGCAGAAGCTTATGTCGATGATGTGGTCATAAAGCAAAGGATCTGACTACTCTGATATCAGACCTGGAGGAAACTTTCAACCGACTACGCACATACCAATGGAGACTCAATCCCACAAAATGCGTCTTCGGAGTACCTTCGGGCCAACTACTCGGATTCCTTGTTAGCCATCGGGGCATCGAGGCTAGCCAAAAACAAATCACAGCTATCATCAACATGAAACCACCTACCTCAGTTAGGGATGTTCAGAAGCTTACCGGGTGCATGGCTGCACTAAATCGATTTATCTCACGGCTAGGAGAAAAGGGATTACCTTTTTTCAAATTACTCAAGGCCGGTGATAAATTTCAGTGGATGGAAGAAGCGGACAGGGCCTTTGAACAACTCAAAGGATACCTAACCAATTCACCCATACTGACGCCGCCCGAACCCAGGGAACTGATGATGTTGTATATTGTAGCTACCACACACGTTGTGAGTACAGTAATCGTGGTGGAGCGTAAAGACGATAAGCACATCTACAGCACCCAACGACCAGTTTACTATATCAGCAAGGTACTCTCCGACTCGAAGATCAGGTACCCGCAAGTACAGAAACTGCTCTATGCATTACTCATATCCTCAAGAAAGTTACGGCACTACTTCGAAGCTCATGAGATCACGATAGTCACAGATTTTCCTTTAGGAGAAATCCTTCACAATCGTGATGCTACCGGCAGAATCTCTAAGTGGGCAGTCGAATTGGGGGCACTCAACATCAAGTTCACTCCAAGGAAAGCAATCAAATCACAGGCTCTAGCGAATTTCGTCGCCGAGTGGACAGAGATACAGCAGATCCAAGACAATGTATTCTTGATCACTGGAAAATGTACTTCGACGGGTCCCTAAAACTCGGAGGAGCAGGGGCCGGAGTACTTCTAGTATCACCCGCCGGAGAGCAGCTCAAATACGTTCTGCAGATATTGTGGCCAGCCACCAACAACGAAGCAGAATATGAAGCGCTACTCCATGGACTTAAGCTAGCAGTCACACTGGGCATCAGGCGACTCCTAGTCTATGGCGATTCTTCCGTAGTAATTCACCAAGTCAACAAAGACTGGGATTGCACAAAGGAAACAATGAACGCCTATTGCGCGGAAGTCCGCAAGCTGGAAAAACACTTTTCAGGACTCGAGCTTATTCATATTACTCGGGACCTCAACGTGGCAGCAGATATACTAGCAAAATTGGGCTCCGACAGGGCACAAGTTCCCAGTGGTACCTTCGTGCATGAACTACCCAAACCTTCAATACAAGAGAAGGAAGAGATTGAACCAGCACCCTCCACCCAGGTCTGATGCCTAGCACCCGACTGAACGCAGGTGTTCATTGACTATTTCAAAGAACATCAACTACCAAGTGACAAAACTGCCGCAGAGCAAGTCACCAGACGTAGCAAAAACTATGTCTTAGTCGGGGATAGGCTGTATCGACGCGGAGCTTCATCAGGAGTCCTCCTCAAGTGCATTTCACCAGAAGAAGGCCGGGAAATCCTAAATGAAGTCCACTCTAGGTGCTGCGGTAATCACGCAGCTTCAAGGACACTAGTCGGAAAAATCTTCAGGTCAGGATACTACTGGCCCTCAGCCCTAAAGGACGCAGAAGACTTAGTCCGCCGCTGTCAATCATGCCAGTTCTTTGCCTTGCAGCAGCATGTACCTGCACATGAATTGATATGTATCCCTCCGTCATGGCCCTTCTCATGCTGGGGACTTGACATGGTCGGTCCTCTTAAGCGTGCTCTAGGCGGGTTCGAATACATCTACGTCGCAATCGACAAGTTCACAAAGTGGATCGAGTACATGCCCTTGGTCAAGTTCAATGCATCTGAGTCAGTACAATTCATGCAGAGCATCTTTCACCGCTTTGGGATGCCGCACAGAATCATCACTAACCTCGGGTCCCCTTTCACGGCTACTGAGTTCAAGTCATGGGCCAGCAACTGCGGAATCAAGATAGACTATGCATCCGTAGCTCATCCACAGTCCAACGGCCAAGTTGAACGAGCAAACGCCCTGATTCTCGCAGGATTGAAACCAAGACTTTTTTATCTCCTAAAAGATCACGGCGGAAAGTAGGTCGAAGAATTGCCTAAGGTAGTCTGTGGGCTACGGACACAACGAAGTTGGGCAACAGGCCAAACTCCTTTCTTCCTGGTATATGGCACTGAAGCAATCCTTCCGGCTGATTTAATCTGGAACGCCCCACGAACAGAGCAGTATAACGAAGGCGAAGCTGATGACACCAGATGGCTAGAAGTCGACAGCCTCGAAGAAGCCCGATTAACGGCACTCTTTCAGTCAGCAAGGTACCTTTAAGGGATGAGGCGCTACTACGACAAGAACGTCCATCACCGCACTTTTCAAGTAGGCGACCTGGTCCTGAAGAAAATTCAGAATACTACAGGGCGCCACAAGCTTATGAGTCTATGGGAAGGACCTTACATTGTATCCAAAGTAACAAGACCCGGGTCATTTGAGCTAGTCACCGAAGATGGATCTCCACTGCCAAATTCATGGAATATTGAGCACTTGAAGAAATTCCATACTTAAGGACTATGCTACAATCATGACTCAGGGCATTTGTATTTATTAGTCAGATATTAATAAAGTTTGGAGTTCATCAGAAACAAGAACTTTACAAACTATTCAGGCTTTTCTACATCTCGTCACGACTAATCAGTCACATAAAAATCACTGCAATAGCAGGGTTTACCACCGACTAATATTTAATATTACTCGGACGGATTGGTTCAGCGGTAACCATATTTGAGTTACGAGCTTCGAGCTCAATACAACTCATAAGGTAGTACGGCTTAACACCCGACTATCAGCCTATAGCGAATATGGAATCCACCATAGTGGGGACTAGTTCCTATAAGGCGTAACAAGGTGGGACAGTACTCACCCTGTTACATACCTCTTGGACAGAGGTCCACCTAACTTCGCACCCAAGCTGCGATCCCCAAGAGGATACGATCCACCCAAAAGGAACCAACGTTACGGTCCTCCAAGAGGTGCCTGATCGGAATTATCGCTTGAACAAGGGTACTAACAGTAGTATCCGGGCAGGACTACGTTCTCTACACAATTGCTAGAGAAACAAAGTCATATGACCCACACCAAAGTGCTAATAGAGCACTCGGATAGACTCGTCTAATTAGACGCCTAGTCATACATCCACATTAAACTCAACCCATTTGCCGCAGAAATTTCCTGCAACATGGAGTTGATCGCATATGAAGTCTATGAGATTCAGAAGTAACCAATATCTTTGATATTTCATAATAATTGTTTTCAGGAGATACAAGCTGCAAAGACTAAGGAGTCCAGACTACTCTACAAGATCTAAGATCTACGAGTACTCCTCCGCAGCAGTCTTCACCTCCTCTTGCATTGCCGCAAGGTCCTCGTCGCCTTTACCATCAAGAAGGGTCATCAGAGCGGACAGGTCGAAGGACGGCAGATGTAGCCGCAGCGTTGCCATCAGACCCTGCACCATGGAGATCGACATATCTTTAATGTATTGAGTCAGCCGCCCGGGTGCAGCCTTGGCCCGCTCAAGCAAACTCTCCTCGACTCCTGCTGGCGCCGGAATCATGTTGAGGAGGGGCTCGACAGCTTGCTCTAAAGCCTTTAGGGAATCTTGCGACTCCTTCATAAACTTCAAAGCCTGCAGAAGGTCCCGGTCAGCACCCTCACGCATCAATTTGGCTTCCTGAAGAGTATTTTGCGCATTAGCAAATACCTCCTCAAGCTCCGCCTCCTTCCGGTTGAACGCGTTCTGCCATCCAGAAGCCAGCCTATTCGCCTCTGCATAAATACTAGTCGGTTATCGTACAATCAGACTGATACTATGGAACAGACTGGCAAGGAAACTTCAAGCATACCTTCAAGCTGCTTTTTGGAACTTTTCTTCAGCTCCTTCATTTTCTGCTCCATGGAAGCAGCCTTGGCTATCAGCCCAACCTCACGGTCGTTAGCAGCATTACGACCCGCTACCACTTCCTTGAGGTTGCTTTGAAGTTCATTAATGCGGTTATGAAGGACCTGGGTGGCAACCTTTTGACTAATCCGATCCTGGGCAATGTAGTCCCGGAGCTCTTGATTCTCACGGGACATCTCCTGGCGAATCCGGGTAACCTGGTCCTTAAACTTGAAGTCAAAGGCCTACACAAAAGCAATATTGTGAGTACTCAGATGCAATTACAGTACAACAAGAAGAAATTGAGAATCTTACCTCAACAAATTGGTGAAGAGCTTCAACAGGAGCCCTCACTTGATCACTCAGCTCCTTCAACCGGGTAAGGTCCTGATTGTACCCGGATACATCAAGAGTCGCCCCCTGGCGCGAGGACTCGGGCGCATCTACGGACCCTCCCTGTTGACGAGCTGAAGCTTCTGTGCCAATGTCCGACAGGACCATGTCCAGGGTTGGTTCATCCGGCTGTCGCGTACGAAAAAACCAGTCATTGACACTCGGTCAAACTCCAGCTGAGCAGGAGAACGAAAGATGGAGTACGGCCAACCAACCTGAGGCAACGGCAGAACATCCGCATCAGGAACCGCATCGGCCTGAGACTTGGACGGGGAAGAGCCAGGCGGCGGATCTACCTGGCTAAAAGTTGGCAGCACGCTGGAAGCATCCTTGTCTAGCGACACCGACTCCTCTACCACCTGGGAATCAGGAGCAGCAGTCGAGGCTGTCACATCCGGTTTCGTTTTCCTACAAACAAGACGACTACCCATGTCAGTATCAGAAATCTGTGAACACTCTAAGAAAGCTGAATACCTACTTCATGAGCTTCAGTGGTTTCGGCAGCTTCAAGAGAGGCTGTTTCAGAAGCGGGTCCGAAGCCGAAGTTTCTTCAGGGACCGTGCTACTAGAAGTCACTTGAACAGTTCTATCATCTAATACAGCGACATATATAAGACAAGAGTTTATCAAAATCTAAAAGGAATACAAAGTACTCGGGTTTCCCCTTACCAGGAGCACCCGGATTACAGTGCTTTTCAGCCAGAGCTGGTGACAAAAGTACTTTTCGAACAGCACGGCGCCTACCAGTACGAGCCTTCTTTGGGATAGTTTCTCCGGCATCTTGAAGTGGAGTCGATGACCTCTTCCGGCTACTCTCGGCTTCTGGGTCTATAAGCATGACATCCGAGTCAGTTGAATCTGTGTCAAGCCAGTCAAGATCCTCAGGAGAGCTTGGTTTGGTGGGAAGGTCCTCACTTCGGATAGGACCCTCCAAAACTATGCCTCCACCTTCTTCAGTCGCCGGAGGTAGGGGAGGACAATCATTGTCATCTCTCCCCTGACCCTACAGGAAAAAGAGCATTTAGTCAGACCAGAAGGATATCTATACAGAACCTCGATGACATGACAAATTAATTACTCACCTGACGAGGAGGGTTAATGGCGGAGAATGTCGCCATCACTGGAGCTAAGTGTTCACGGCTCTTAAGTAGCCGGTTCACTCTCCATAGGACTTCGCAGTTTGCCAACTGCTCGACAGCGTGGCGACCCGGGTCATCCTTACCCAGGTACTCGAAGCCGAAGTTGGCTCGCTGTTGCAGAGGATGGATGCGCCGCGCAACAAAATCTTGGACGACAGAGTACCCGGTCAGGCCGTCGAGCTTTAATGCCTCTATAGATTTAATGAGAGGTCGGATAGCCTCTAATCTATCAGCAGTGATCTTTTCTTTCCATTCACGACACTTCTGCGGCGGCCATCCATCGTGACGACGAAGAGCTGGCGGTGGGTTACCCATGTAGAACCACCCGGCAGCCCAGTCTTTTACAGAATCTGACAACTCGACAGTTATATATTGACTAGTTACTTCTAATCTAACCTGGAGGCTAGCCCCTCCGACTACTTCGACGTTAATATCACTGGGTTGACACTTAAACCAGAAGAAGTAGCGGAAAAGGGTAAAATTGGGACAAATTCCCAGGAAAGCCTCACAGAGATGAGTGAAGATTGCAATATGAAGAACTGCATTAGGAGTAATATGGTTCAGAGTCAAACCATAGTAATGCAGCAAGCCACGAAGGAAATCAGAAGCAGGAAGCCCCAATCCCCGCTCCATGAAGAACTTGAACATCACGATATCTGTGGTGTTGGGAGCAGGAGCACGGTGATCGGTGGGTACCCTCCATCCATCAAGAGGTTGTGCCCGTAGTAATCCTTGCTGCGCCAGGAACGCCAGTTCCGACACGATGGTGTCCGGTTTTTTCCAGGCAAGGACGTCAGTTGGAGGATTCGGGTGCTTTGGCTTTCCGGTGGTGGTGATTCTAGGCTTCTTCTTGTCCGCAATAGACTGTCTCTTCGGACCCATGTTGGTGACGAGTGATTTTCTACGCATCAACTGAGGAATTGGCTAAGTGATTTCTAGCTCTGAAGGCAATGGCTTGATGAAAGCGTGAAGAAAACACAAGCCCGGTGGCGGCTTATTATAGATCTGTTTTGGTAACCGTTCATCTTTCTTAAACGGCGTCATGGAACCGTCTAAAACCCTAACGGCTGGGAGTACGTGTCAGACGGCGTCAGAGACAAAGAACAGGAATACAATAAACAGACAAGTTTCCTTCTTTCATAAGATACATTTAGTACTCGGAGAACAGAACAGAGGACTCGGAAATCATTCCAAGTACCCGGATATTCATTATTATTACTTGGAATTACAACAGAGATACATGGCAGCATCTTGAGATACAACGATTACCAGCACAAGTACAATCAGGATGTAAAACGCTACTCTAGTGTAATCAAGGTACAGAGCCTTGATGCCTATTGCACCAAGGACAGGGTTCAGTGAGACGCAGTAAAGCAGACACAGAACCTTGGGTAGACACTATCTTTTCAGTGTATCCCAAGGTGGATCTCATGCGCTACCCCAGTACTCAAGGAACTCCGGGCAAGGCCATCACCCTCGGCACCCTTTTTGACAACCTGTGACTCCGAGGTTATCTACGAGTGGTAGTCACAAGAGTTCTTCTAGGCGCACCTCTGTATCCCTCTGCTCGCGACCACTTGGAAACCAACCTAGCGGATGGTCCCTTCACAAGAGTTCTTCTGGGTACCTCATCTACTTTACAGAAGGAAGACACTCGGGAGCTCGGCCATCTCCGCTATCACTATTATAAACCTCATGGGACTAAGAGAAGTTCTACACTCCTAAAGGATATGAACTCCTTGCTTCCCAGGCAGGGTATTTATAGGCGGTTTCTTCTTGGTCTATGGACATGGTTCATCAACAAAAATGATCGCTGGAGCAATAATTCAACCAACGTACTGTGGTGCATGTGAAGCTCGGTATTGGTAACAGAGCTGTTTCCCACACGCAATTCAAGACAAAAACGACAAAGTTTGCAGTTGCAGAAAATGACAAACATCATTATTACAGACAGCTAGAACAGTCACCGGTCAATTATTGTTGGCCTCATGGTAATTTTTATTCAGTGGGGGTGATACGGGATGTTTGTTGAAAACATTACCCACCTGAAGCTGAATATTTATTACTCGGACGGCTTAAGCAACGAATTGGTGTCATGTTCCGACTCCTCATTTTTCTTGGACAGATTATTTAATCATATATTCCTGAAGATCCCAAGTGCCGACTATTAAAGTACTCGAAACTCAGGCTCGGGGGCTGTAGGGTATAATCTATAAAGAAAATATTTTTTCTTACCCAAGAATTACTCGGAAAAGGCTCAAAAGATCCTCAAAGTTATTATAAATAACAAGAGGCTCGGGGCTACACCCTATGGGTGCACTTTTTAGGAAAAAGTGCACGCCATGGAAGTTCTTTACCTATGAAGCACTTCAAGATTTCTCAAGATATTACTCGAAGATTCTCAAAGAGAAACCAGAAGATAATGATCTGAGAAAATGATGAAGAGCTCGGGGGCTTGACGGACCAGGATGCCAGAGATATCATCAGAAGATGATCCCTCCGACTAATCCTGGACGGCACGAGAGATCCGAAGACTTGATACGAAGCGTACTTGGATTAGGACTCTCACTTTATCTTAGTCGAGTTCTTAAAGGAAGTCTTGTAATTAGAATAGGACTCCTCTGTTGTAACCGACTAGGACTTGGTCTGTGCAATGCTTCACCCGGATATATAAGGGGAAGCAGGCGCGGGCTTAGAGAGGACATTGAATCATAATCATACACAAGGCACACGCCGCACTAGACGTAAGGTATTACGCTATTCAGCGGCCTGAACCAGTATAAATCGCTGTCCCTGTGTACTCGCCGAGTCCTATGAACGTCGATCCCCACCGAACAAATCGTCTGAGATTACTCAAGACGAGTTGCCGGTTAACAAACACCGACAATTGTGATACCAATTGGATTTCTGATGCTGATGAGCTTAGAGCCACAAGCGGATATGTGTTCCTGCTTGGAGGTCACGCTGTTTCCTAGAAGTCTTGCAAGCAGACTCTCATTACGAAGTCTACCATGGAAGCAGAACTCAAGGCGTTAGACACTGCTGGGGCTGAGGCCGAGTGGCTTCGTGAAATCATGTTGGATTTACCGGTGGTTGAAAAACCGATACCGGCTATTTCCATGAACTGTGACAATCAAACTGTGATTGCGAAGGTCAACAGTTCTAGAAGTAACATGAAGTCTACAAGGCATGTTAAGAGAAGATTGAAATCTGTCAGAAAGTTGAAAACCTCCGGAGTTATAACGTTGGATTATGTCCACACGTCGAATAATCTGGCAGATCAATTCACTAAGGGATTATCATGTAATGTGATAGAAAATGCATCGAGAGATATGGGTATGAGACCCATGTGAAAATCTACTATAGTGGTAACCTGCTCTATGTGATCGGAGATCCCGCGAAGTAGAGTGGTGAAACAAGTTATGAGTAGGTTGAAAGGAAAGTTCCCTTTGAACTTATCTCTGATGCATAACTTTCCTTCTGTAAGGCAGGTTGGTATTTACCTTAATGTATTCTGAGAGTCTTATACAGATGAGATGTTGTCCTACAAAACATCTTATGAGGAGTACACCTATATGAGTCAGACTGCTGGTCACAGTCTATGAGATTTGGGCGGTGCCGAAATACTCATGAAAGGCACTGAAGTGTGACTTATATGCTTCAAACAGCGGGGATGTCTGTTGCAGCCTAGTACTAGCAAAGGACTTGAGTGAATCTCACCTCACGCAAAACTGTCAATTCAAGGCATAGTCCATTGTTCAGTTGTGACTGGGTGAAACTCTTGTCAATTCAAGACATAGTCCATTGTTCAGTTGTGACTGGGTGAAACTCTTGCTCTAGGTGGATGTTCAACTGTCACACCCAATTTTAAGAACAAAATTGAATGTATAAACTTGTGTGCGCCCAGGAAATAGTCGCACACATAAGGGACAAATTACAACGAAGGCATCATCACTGTGCTCAATACATAGCGTTATTATTACAACTCATCAAAAGAACTAAACACAAACAAGCGGAAGATAAATAACTCTCGACGAAGCTCCACTCCACAGGGGCGTCGACTGGTGATCCGCAAGACTAGAAATCCTCTGGGAACTTATCTTGCTCATACTCAAAACCATCTGTTACCCATCCGGGATTTTTATCCAAAAAGAAGAAAATATAACAAGCGTAAGTACATCTCGTACTCAGCAAGCAACATGGGGTTATGCAGCTCAAAAGGCTTGACACTGGTTTACTGCGGTTAGCATTTTTAGTTGGTCAAGATTTTAGCTTTAGATAATCATCAAGTTGTGCTTGCAAACCCAATTATACCACATGAATAATAATATGGCAACATCTTCAGAGTCACAAATATGATAGTAACGTGAACAAAAGTAAATTTTGTTTAAGTGGTTAGCCTGCAAGTTTTCCGAGCCGCTCGTGACCGTGAGCACGGCTGATATATCAGTTTATTACTCTGCAAAGTTTGTACAACTTTACCCGTGAGCCGTGATCCCCATATGCCAGGGGTTGCAAATCCCATATCACCTCTTCCAAGGAGGTGTGGCAGGGTACACTATGAAGTCTTTCGAGGTTCCCCTAACAAGATAGTGGCCACTAGGTTTCCAATCGGCAAGCAGATATAGGAACACCCCTTTCCGATGGCACATTCCTTCCCGGCTATACACATGAGACCAGGCGGCCGTCCTATACCCGAGTCGTCGAGCCCTTTTTGTGCCCTTTCAGGTAACCACCATTAAGCGAGGAGAGGTCCCCGAACCAACTAAAACCAGAGCCATGTAGCCCTCACGGTTGTACTGTATGTCCCAGCTTTTGCCCGCAGAAGATCATTTAAGGGGCCAAGAGCACGAAGACTCCCACGCCCGGGTTCACATTACCAAGAACAAGATAAGATCAGAAGTTGCGCATATCATTAGTCAGATTATCAGATCTTATTTGAAGATTTACAGCACTAGCAGATCTACCCACATGCACATATCCCACGGTAACAAGGTATAGGTTGAACATCTAGGTAATTCCTATGGTTATCATTTTGGACACATGCACATGATTGGTAGATTAAAATGCGTAGGTAACAAGGATGATCCCATGTATACTTGCCTTGGTTCGCGTATTCCTGGTTCTGGTCCTCTTGCTGGTCGTAGAAGATCTGATCTTGGTTACCCACGTACTGCTCACCGTCTGAACTCGAATACAGCGCAACATACAAGCATCCACGCACACACATGCATTGCAAACAGATCTAACATTAGAACAGTACACCAACAGATTTAAATAAATAAATAAAAGTTGTAAAACAAATATATTCGTCACTACGATCACATAGACGTTTGGATCACCGAAATCGGATTTAAAAAGCGAAAGTTACGGCCTAAACAAGACTATAAACGGCCTAAACGAGACTGACTTAAACGTGAAATAAAACTTTTGCAAATCTAATCTACAGTGGTACTACTGCGTAGAGCACGAAATTACGAAACTAACGCAATTTGAATGGATCAAAATGGAGTTAAATTGAGCAAGATATAGACAAAATGGTGCAATGGCAGTTCTGTAAATAGATCAAACTATTTTTGAAATAAAATAAATCGGAAATTCGGATTTAACCGCGTCTGCAGGGACTGCGGGTGGATTAGATGGAAACTGAGGGGCTCTTTTGCATATTTGCCTGCGAAAGGGTATCGACCTCTCTTGGCCGTCCGATCTGATCTGGGCGATCCAGATTAAATCTGGGAGAGGGTTCGGCGGCGCCGCCAGCTTGCTCACGGCCGGCACGGCGGGCGCCAGGCTTGCGCGGCGGCGAGCTCGCCGGAGTTGGCCCGCCCGGCGATCCCGGCCACCAAACACGAAGAGGAAAAGACCGGGAGAAAGAGGAAGGGATGGCGAGCTCACCCAACCACAAATCGGAGTCGGAGATCGATCGAGGTTGGCGCTAGGCGGAGCTTGGCGGTCGGCGGAAACCCTGCAAGTCCGGCGACCAATTAACTAGCCGACAGAGCACGACAAAGGAAATTGAGAGGTTCCCGAGATTCCTTACGGCACGGCGAAGCTTCGGATGTGGACCTATTCGACGGTCAACCGTCGAATCGCGGAGAGGAGCTCGGCGGCGGCGGCGGCTAGGGTTTCGTCGGCACAGAGCTCTGTGCGGCGGCGTTGTGGCTAGTAGATGGGAAACCGGAAGCGACTGCGGCGCGGGGCTCTATATAGAGCTCGAGCACGCCCGGGATAAGGCCTCCCCCGAGGTCTTTGGGCGACGCGGAGCAACGAGCGCGGAGCGGAAGTTTCAGGCGGAGGTTGGGGACGCTACTGACAAGCGGGCCCCACCTGTCAGTGACAGCGAGCACGGGTCCCAGCTGGCAGCGAGACAGCGCGCGAGTGCAGCGGCAGAGCGGTGCGGCGGTGCGGCTTGCGCGCGCTAACTGGGCCGGCCCAGCAGCTTGGGCCGCACGGCAGGGAGAAGGGAGGCAGGCCGAAAGAGAGGGAGGGAGAGGGCCTTCGGGCCAGATTTGGAAGAAGGGAGGGAAAAACAATGTTTTGCCTTTTCTTTTCATTTGCAAATATTTTTCCAAATCCTTTCCAAAACAAATTTTGAATTCCAGTTTTCAAATTTGAACTTCACTCAAACAAAAGAATGCAGCAGCATGTATGCATCAACTTGTTACTAAACTAGGATAAATTTTATTTCCCCAACATTTATTTATTTTGCCTATGTTATAATGCCACAATAAACTTAAATAAATCATATTAATCTATTTTGAACTAAAGAAAAATTTAGGGTGTTACATCAACTTAACAGTCTCCATCGAAACACTGGTATATCAAAGAATTCAGATTCTGGAACTTCACTGTTACAAACCCTAGAGTTTGGTGGGGATTGTTAGATTTATTATGGGCCAAGCCCATTGATATATTTAATAAATCAATAACTCTATGGTGTGTAACGGTGGAATTAATGTTTGTACCGGATTGGAAGTTAAAAAAACGTTGACTCAACTTATATGGTGGGAATTATTCCATCTAATTTGAGAAGTTGAGAAACGGACAAAGGCAGCTTACGGGCTCGAGCTCGGGCTCAGGCTCGGGCGTGGCGAGGCAGGCAGGCAGGTGGGCGTGGCGTGTTAATTTTTGTTAATGCCCACTAACCACGGGAGTTACAACTCCTCTCCTTCCCGTCTCGTGGCTTTCTGCATTCCATGATCTCGTTGCCTCCCTGTAGGAACGTTCGTTCCTTTACTCCATGGGAATATAGGAGTCGTAAACTCTCATGTCTTCTAATACACACTCTCTCTCGCCGAGAATAGAGAACAAACACAATCTAGAAACTCTATTCCGCTGCTCCTCGACGTCATCTCCATCTCATAACTCTGCACGCATAGAGGAGCGAGAGGGCAAGTGCCTCCAGAGCCCTTGTCGTTCGAGACCTTGCACGGGGGAACGGCAATTAGGTTTTTGGGGAGCGACTACGCGACTGCCCGAACCATCTTGTCGTTGTTCGTCTTCTTCCAGAACGAACGTCGTCGTCTCTTCTTCCCGGCGAAGTTAATGTTGTTCATCTTCGTCCGCGACTGCAAGAGGAGCGTTCGTCGTATTCTTCCCGGAGGACTTCAGCGATATGACCAAGGAAGTTGGACAAGGATCTGGATCTTCGAATGCTCTAAGGATGGGAGGGTATGAACTTCTCATCTCCTCTCTATTTTCCGTAACTCAGAATATTGTTTTGTCTTGATGTTTCAGTAGTACTGTTGAACATGTTGTAGTAGTTGTCTTATTTTGTTTCATAAGTTATCCAGTGCTGTTGTCTGCTATATATCCTGGGTTGCTGTCTGTTATTCATTTTTTGTATGTTGCAGTAGCTCTGTTTCGTTGTTTCAGTAGTTGCTGCATATATGTTTTAATAAGTCTGTTACGTTGTTTCACATGCTTTTCTGCAGTAAATGATATATTATGTTTTATTATCATTTATATGTTCCACATGCTTATTGCACATATGTGTCATACTATTATGGTCATATGTGAAATCATAAAATCACTAGTTTATTATCTCATATATGTCGTCATTGTAAGGTTAATTTGTGGGATTAACATGACATGGAAATTGCATTTATTTCTAACAAGCTCGGCATGAGTTGTGGTTGCCTGGGTTGCTGACTGTGGCCTCCGAGCACTGACCAAGGGTGGAGGCCGAAGTACTGAGGCAGCCAGGCGGAACGCGGCTGGTAGTTGGTCGTCGACGAGGGACTCCAGCAGGTGGCGGGGCAACGGAAGGCGAAGACAGCCGTGGTGAGAACATGGGAGTCGGCGGAGTTGCGCGACCCTGCTCACCAGGACGGAGACGAGGGCTCACAGAAGTCGAGTTTGTATGGCCACTCAGCTTGCGGAAGAACGCAGTAGGGGCTAGCATTAGGGTTGGTACGAGCTTTGGGCTGGGCTATAAAAAGCTACGTCCTGATAATTCGGCTCAGATGGGAAGTTGTCCGAGCAACCCCAGTGCGTCCACCCATATGAACCGGATATACATACACAGAATCTCTATTGCCTCGCACGAGCATGGCGCGACAACGTCGTGCTCGGGTTTTCTAGTTTAGAGCGAAACCAAATTGATGACGAAAACATAAAGTGGACAGAATTTTTGTGTTTTTATTATTTGAAAAAGAAGAGATGGGGGAGGATAAGAGCAATCTTAGAATGACATTTTTTCCCCTGGACCGAGGTAACATAGATAAAGTGGAAGAATATTCCAAGAACATGGACAATACGGCACATGTCCTGCTTTATGAAAGCTACTCTAAAAATCTGCGGGCATGTAACTGAGAGGCCCATTAGCGTGGCTGAGCATTCCCGGGCTGGTAGGCCCAAAAGTAGATGCAGAGGCAACTTAATAGCTCAATATCTGCCATATAAGACAATTCCAAATACTAAGCCACACCAAAGAACTATCCTGAATGTGGGAGTACGTAATAATTTTCTACTCTCTTTGCTCTAAATTATAACTCGTCTTAACTCTCTTGATATATTTAAATATTTAAACATACGCTAGATAACTTTCGAAGATACTATAAATAAGTGGTTAAAGTTACGCTTTGGAGACTATATCGCTATCCTAAACGACATCTATTTTTTTATATGGAGAGAGTACATTTTTTCTAAAATGGATACATATCTCGCTTATAGAGAACTCGATTTTTTTAAGTTTAACTATAAATATAAAAAATAATATTTATGTCTTCAAATAAGTTTATCATGAAAGTATATTCAATACTCAATCTAACAATACTTATTTTACTTTATAAATATTAGTATATTTTATATAAATAAATTTGGTTAAACTTAAAAAAAAATCTCAACCTTTCTAACTTGCTCCTACGAGATCAAAAGGATAGGAGGAGGAGGACCTGTAATCGTGGTCGCGGCGGCCGGAACAAACGTTCTGTAGCCCTGTGTTGGCTGCGGATGAGCACGTACTGGATCTCCTTCACAAGGACAAGAGCGACTGAGCGAGCGGCTTTGGAGGCACAACACAGGTGCTCGTGGAGAAGGTCGTCACTCGTTAGGGACAAGAAGGCGTGTGTGAAAGGTCTAAATTGGCTAGAGGGGGGTGAATAACCTAATTAAAAATCTACAAAATTACTTAGGCAAATACTATTAGTATAACAAATAGCGAAGCTTCACTAGTAGAGGATGGGCCTTTAGTCCCGGGTCCTAGGGACCTTTAGTCCCGGTTCTGGACCCGGGACTACGGTTCCGGGACTAAAGGTTTGCTACAGTATTCAACCCGGGACTAAAGGTTTGGAATAAAAACGAAAAAATGTTGTGGCTGTGGAGATTCGAACTCAAGACCGCACAGTTAGCCTTCACGTGCGCGCGTTACCAACTGAGCTACACTACACATCTAACAGAATAGGATACTCCTTCTTTTTAAATTGTGTCTGGAAGGACCTTTAGTCTCGGTTGGTGTTACCAACCGGGACTAAAAGGTCCTTTAGTCCCGGTTGGTAATACCAACCGGGACTAAAGGTAGGACCTTTAGTCCCGGTTGGTATTACCAACCGGGACTAAAGAACACTGACCCTTTAGCCCCGGTTGCCTCTCGGTTGCCTCGAGGAAAAGGAACCTTTAGTCCCGGTTGGTGTTACCAACCGGGACTAAAGAACTTTTAGCCCCGGACACAAAAATATTCGAGGCTAATGTCCGAATCTGTCTATCGCCCAAAGGCCATTTCTCTAGTAGTGCTTTTTGCGCTAGCCTAACAGTGTGTTGCAAGCCACCTATCCAACAATTCTACCTAATATTTCTATGTCACACTATCAACTAGAGCTAATAACAAATGTGGAATAAAACAATCTAACTCTAGCACAAGTATGATATACAAAGAATGTATATGAAACAAGTGTGTGCACAAGATATACTAAGCAAGCTAACTTAACAAGATATATGACAAGAGGTAATATCTACACAAAAAATAGCTCAAAGTAAATACACAAAGTAAATGAGCTAGATGGAAGTGGTTTCACCGAGCCTTCGGGATCGTCTAGTAGATAACCAATCACCGGTGAAATCCGCTCATGATGCCAATCACCAAGAATATGAATATGGAGATCAATCACCAAGATGAATGCGCAATCACAATAAGCACACGGGACACCAAGATTTATCCCGAGGTTCACGTGCTTGCCGGCACGCTACTCACCGTTGTGTCGACCAACACTAGGTGACCCGGTGGCTAACTGGCGCAAAGCCAAGCTCACAAAGAGCACCACGAGAATCTACCGCTAGTGAGGTAGCTCAATGACACGAGCAATCCACTAAGGATGCCTCTTGCCGCTCCGGCGAGGTGAGGCTCCAAAGACATCTCACAATCACGATCGGTGGTGGCCAAGAACAATCTCCTTCTCTTGCCAAATCCACCTCAAAGCCTCCAAGCCGTCTAGGCACCGACAAATGTCAAGAGTAACAAGAAAACTCAATGCCGATGCGAAGAACTAGTGCCACTAGATTGAACTCTTTCAAATAACGCACTAGATCACTCAATCTCACTTGGTTTGATCAAATCAACTTGGGAGATGAGTTGGGAGTCTTGCCAAAGCTCACTAGAATGCTTAGGAATCAAAATGTGCAAGAGAGAATCCAAGTGAGCCGGCCAAGCCCCTTAAATAGGCCACACAAGTTGGCCTAGCCGTTGGGCTGAAATCGCGACCATCGGACGCTCCGATGCGCGACCATCGGACGCTGCCCCAGCGTCCGATGCTCCAGATGGAGCCACGTGTCCCTCTGATATGAATTCAGCCCGTTAGATCCCAATGGTCACATTTCCTCGCGTCAGGGTTAAAGTGACATCGGACGCGCCGATGCCAGGCATCGGACGCTCCGATGCCACTACTCGATTCAGCTCTTTTCTACGCCACATCAGATGCGCCGGAACGTTAGCATCGGACGCTCAACCCATGCGTCCGATGACACAACAAAAAGGTTCCAGAACGCTCCAAACCACATCGGACGCGTCCGATGGATCGGCATCGGACGCAGCCCAGCGTCCGATGCTCCCTGGAAAGCACGCTCGTGCCACGTCATAACCATAGGACTCTGCAACAGTGTTTTGCCAGCGTCCGTTGTCAGCGTCCGATGCTCCCTCAACAAATGTCAGTGGTTAGGGTTTGCCACCGGACGCTCGGCCCAGCGTCCGATGCCCCTAACACAGCACCTTTCAATTTCTAACTTCTACCCTTGCTTCCATGTGCCAACACCAAAGTGTTTCATCACTTGTGTACGTGTGTTAGCATTTTGCAAAGCATTTTTCAAGGGTTTTGTTGGTCACTCACTAGGTCTATAGCATCGATATGTTAGAGAACACCTAGTGGCACTTGAACACCACATAAGCCGTGAATAATCTCCTCTTAATAGTACGGCTATGTATCCTAAATGTGATCACACTCGCTAAGTGTATTGATCACCAAAACAAAGAGCCCTATAGGTTATACCTTTGCCTTCAGGCCTCTTTGCTCCATCTCTTCTCTTCTTCATTTCACCAATGGTAAAGCACTTGATCACTTGAGTTGCATATGGCCATCACCATCCTCCATGGTTGCCACCTTGCTAGCTCCACCACTTGGCTTGGTCTTAATCCTTTCTTAAACACATGCTTAGCAATAGGATTAGACCAAATAGGTTTCATCAATTAACCAAAACCAAACTAGGGCTTTCAATCTCCCCCTTTTTGGTAATTGATGACAACCTATATAAAGATATGTGATTTAAGTTTGAGTAACCATATTGATAGTATTAGCTCCCCCTACATATGTGCTATAGAGTTTGGTTCTAAATTTGGCACATATGTATGGATATGAAATGTGGGTGAGCAATACTACCAATGATGATGCTAAGGCATAAGAATGGACCTTTGAAGCGTGATACCAATCAGAGTGCACATGATAAACCATCCTTAGCATCATTTGTCACTAGACATACATCAAAACTCAAGAACCCCGTAAGATCAACATAATAATACGGCTCTTGAACCACTTAAAAATACAAGTATGTCTAGTTATCATCCTATTCATGCTAGTGAGTCATATCATCAATCATGTTCTAACACTAGTATTCACCACATAAGCATGGATATTAAATTAAATAGCTTATGTATTGCAATCAAATATATGAATATGCACATTTCAAATGCAACAATCATGTTTATGAGCTTGCTCCCCCTATTTGTAAGCTCTGATCCCACTTGAAATCTAGCATGTTTTTCATTTTTGTTGCCACTCTCGTGTTGTCTCCCCTTAACTTATCTTTGTTGCATCATTTTCTCCCCCTTTGTCAACAATTATCATAAAAGATGGGGCAAGTTTTAAGGAAAGGAGACAATCCTTTTAACATGAGGTACATGTGTAGGGATCAAATTAAGTCAAGTTATGGCTTAATCTAGCTTATGAGTATAAGATATTTAACACGGTTTGCTCTAGAGTAAGCTTCTTCACACATCAAACAATGGTTATCTTACTCACGTTGGTTAAACACCCATTGCTCACTTACTAGACCAAACACTTGAGTTAGAAGCTCACAAACAAGTTATATGTTACCACTGGATCAAGTCAAGCATAGAGGCAATAGTGACACCATATATACTTCAAATTCATTTGATTTACCATGAATGAGCCTAAATAAGCAATGTGATGGCTATATGAACTAGATCACAACCTAATAAGAATGAATGCATATGTCAAACATTTTCACCTTTGCTTTCTTGGAGGAGATGCATGTCATAAGTGGGGGTGCATTCAACTCATGTTGGAGAAGTCTAGGATATTCAATTCATTCCTTAGCTTGCAAAACCTTCTCTCATCTAGAGGCTCAGTGAAGATATCGGCAAGTTGATCATCGGTGCCCACATTCTCAATAGATATGTCTTTTTTTGCTTGATGATCTCTAATGAAGTGATGCCTTATATCAATGTGCTTTGTTCTTGAATGTTGAACCGGGTTGGTGGCTATTTTGACGGCGCTCTCATTATCACATAGCAATGGGACTTGTCCAAACTTGACTCCACAATCTTGCAATGTTGCTTTCATCCATAGCAATTGTGCACAACAACTACCCGCGGATATGTATTCGGCTTCGGCGGTAGAGAGTGCAACACTATTTTGCTTCTTTGATGACCATGAGACAAGTGATCTTCCAAGCAATTGACAAGTGCCCGATGTGCTCTTTCTATCCACCTTGCATCCCGCATAATCGAAATCCGAGTATCCAATCAATTCAAATTGAGAGCCCTTAGGATACCATAGTCCAACATTTGGAGTGTGCTTCAAATATCTCAATATTCTTTTGGTTGCCTTCAAATGACTTTCTCTTGGTGAAGCTTGAAACCTTGCACACATGCACACACTAAACATGACATCCGGCCTTGATGCGGTCACATAGAGTAAACTTCCAATCATTGACCGATATAGCTTTTGATCCACCATGTCACCACTAGAATCACTATCAAAATGTCCATTTGTGCCCATTGGAGTGGTTATTGCTTTTGCTTCATCTAACCCAAACTTCTTGAGCATGTCCTTGATGTACTTGCCTTGACTAACAAATGTTCCTTTCTTCATTTGCTTGATTTGTAGACCAAGGAAGTAACTAAGCTCTCCAATCATAGACATCTCAAACTCTTTAGCCATCATCTCCCTGAACTCTTCACAAAAGTCTTGGTTGGTTGATCCAAATATGATGTCATCCACATAGATTTGCAACACAAACAAGTCACTTCCAATTTTCTTGGTGAAGAGAGTGGGGTCAACCTTCCCAATCTTGAATCCTTTAGCTAACAAGAAATCCCTCAATCTTTCATACCATGCTCTTGGTGCTTGTTTCAACCCATATAATGCCTTTTTGAGCTTGTACACATGGTTGGGCTTCTTTAATTCTTCAAATCCGGGAGGTTGCTCAACATACACTAGCTCATTGATGAATCCATTGAGAAATGCACTCTTGACATCCATTTGATAGAGCTTGATGTTATGAGAACAAGCATATGCAAGTAAGATTCTAATTGCCTCCAATCTAGCAACCGGTGCATAGGTTTCTCCAAAGTCAATGCCTTCCAATTGAGTGTACCCTTGTGCCACCAACACTACAAAATTTTCGGTCTACTGCAACGCCAAAAATGTGTAGCAAAAGACCCAAAAATGGTAGCAATAGTAATTTTGCTACCTTTTTTTTGTTAAATGTCATTGCACTTGTAAGGGTAGCAATAGCATAATGCAACGGGTTACATTTTAGTTGCGACACACATCCCCTCTATTGCAACACTTTTGACGCTTTTGCAACACCTGGTGAGTGTTGTAACAAAAGCAATTGCAACCACTATGGGTGTGGTAATAGTATCAATTGCAACGAACTAGGCGTTGCTAGCGATACGTATTGCGACATGCTGGTTGTGTAGCAACACAATGCAATCGCAACACAACACAGGTGTTGCAATCGTTGTTGTTGGTACACAGAGAAAGCATTGCAATAGAGGTTCTCTATTGCCACGTCGCCTAAATGGTTGCTATATGTGGCTTAGGTTATTGCAACGTCTCTTTAGGTTGGTTGCTACAGAGAGGTCGTATATTGCCACGTTTCTGAATGGTTGCTATAGATGGCATAGGCTATTGCCATGTTACTTAGGTTGGTTGCTACAGACAGGTCATCTATTGCCACGTTACTAACTAGCTGGTTGCTATTGGTAGATTCCTCTATTGCCACCGTCATCTTTTTGTAGTTGCAAGAGATAGTTTCTCTATTGCCACGATTATCGTATCTATTGCCACGACTAAATGTGGTTGTTATATGTGCCATCATATATTGCAACGCCAGATTAATATATTAATAATTCATGTTGCGGGACTTTGTTTGGTAGCTTAAATCAATAATCGCAAAACGACAAATACATAATGAAGGAAGCATCGACATCCATTAAAACAAAATATAATTTGTTCATACAAAATCTTTAATGAAACACACCGAGTGTCAAACTAAATGACAACACAAGTAGATAACTTAACCCATAATAATGTGTCAAGCACAAACAACTGTTTGAATTCATTCGAATCAAAAGACTAATGTCTACTGTAGCAGCGAAGGTTCCCTTGATATGTATGTTGGTCATCGTCCCACCATTCGCATGCTCATTTTCAAACTCAAGATTCCTCCTGAAAAAATCATTGACAGTGGTGACAAAGCTAATTGAACACTGAAGCAAAACATGAGCTGCAGTACTAGAGTTTTGTGAGCTGCACTACTATCAACCATGAACTTTGAAGCGAACAACAAATATAAACATACATGCAGCTGTCTCCCAAGACAATTTATGAGCACAAACACATCCATATATATTTCTAATCAGCAAGAGGAAACTAAGCCTGGACCATATTTAGAAGCAGAACAAAAGAATAGCTATGTACTTCTCCAAAAGGACTATATGTTCCTTTTTAATGCAAAGAGAGATAAAAGGTTTCACATAGTAACCTGTGTATTCTTTTTGGACAATGCAGATCTTTTCCTAGCCGCAGTTTCCTTCAGTTGCTTTGCTGTAGTATAAACAGCACCCGAATTTGCTGTCGAATTACTTCTAGTCATGCGCCCTCTAGTGAGACGTTCTTCAGCCGCGGAAGAAGGGGGTTGTTGTTCTCGCTGGCTGGTTTCTTGGGTAACCTGAAAATAAATGGTTGGTGGTAAAAATTACACCCCTTGACAAGAATATGACATGCATGTTACAATTAAACATTCTTCAATTATCATCAAACTACCTGCTGACTATGCATCATGTGTTCTCCCATTGTAGTTGTTATATTTTGTGTCCCCTCAATTGTTGCAGCAGCAACAACATTTTCAGTTGGCTCCACAATTGTGCTAGCCTGTATTTCGAATTGGGTTCAAGATCATGATTTTCAGTTCAATAAACTATGAGAACATAGATGTTGTTAATATTACCTTTTGTACTGAAGCTTGTTGTTGGGCTGCTTGCAACATTAACATAGCTTGCCTAAGTGCTTCTCTATCAGCCTCCCTTTCCTTGTTAATATGTTCAAGCTGACGCCTATGTTCTTGCCTCTCGGCTTCCCTTTCAACTTCTTGAGCTTCTAGTCTATCTTGCAACCGTCCAAACGATTCAATGAGGGCTTCCTCCTGTTGGAGTTTGCGCTGGTAGTCCTCCGACAGTAGCTCCTTTCTAGTTGGGTACCTTGCAAGGTAACCATTAGCATGCATCTTGTTTGATTTGATTTTTCTCGTTTCCTTGTAGGTTGATTGGAAAATCTGGTTCTGCTCCAAATCTGAGACGACATTTGCATTAGGCCTTGACTCCAGCTCCATAATCTTCCTGGTTGCATTATCCTAACAAAGCAAAGACATTTAGTTAATTAAAACTTTAATTCTAAGCGAGGACAGTTGCTTCACTTAATAAGGGTTGTAAAAATTGTTTAATACTCACATAAACTTCCCTAGATTCCTCGCTTGTCCATTGTCCATTTTGTTGGTGGGTCATCATAAAAAGCTCCATATCATTTGGCTCTTCACCAGTTAGTTGGTCCCTCTAATTAGGCAAGAATGAAAAAAAATAGGCATATTTCACAATCTAGGGAAATATAGAAGCTTTTATAAACTGTAAAGATCAGGAAGATATCCACCAGGAATTTAAAAACAAAAGATAACAGAAATATTTATTGCTATTGAAAAAGTAAAGGAATCCAAGTTCTTTTTTTTGGCACATATTAGTTTTAGTACTTTTCAGCTTTCTGTATACAAGCATGCAAAATATTTTTTTGTAGTGGGCAGTGGGCTAAATATCTCTATCAAATACAAAGACTATATAGGTTATAACAATATCACGTCATTGTCATTGGGGGGCACAAGCACAAACCATAAAAAAAATGCCTGAAGGAAAACCTTGTGACAGAATTTTTTACCTTCTCATAGCTCAATTGAGAAAAACTCTTTGATCCTGTAACATGGTGTATCTGTCGATTCTGCCGATTCTGAGAATTCTTATTGCTAATCCTCTGCACAGAACCAACAATGATTTGATTTTTATAAAATCAGCAGTGCGCAAAACATAAACCTTGACATCAGAAGTGCAATTGGCAAGTTTTAATAAAAATTGGAAACAAACCTAGAATTCTTCGGTGCCAAAATACGATACCAGATAGTGCCACTCAACAATATCTAATTCTTCTGGCCTATGTCTCATTCTCTCTTCATAGGTGGTGTACGCCTTGTAGGTAGCACTAAATGTAGATCGCCATCCTTTGTAACGGTCATTAGCCACCGTCCATATCTTGATTCTGTTCGCCTCGTTATCTTCAAGGTCCCACTTAGCCTGCTCAAGGTAAAGCCTAAATAAATTACTTCTTAAACAATAATTTGGTATTGAAATTTTGACATCCACATGGATAACAGAAGCTTACTAACACATCGTTTGCTATTGCAATTTTGACATCCACATGGATATCTCTCCATGTTCTTACTCCAATGAGAGGTGCTCTTTTCCTTGTGAACAGTATTATTTCATCAACAAATATTCGTTTGTTTGAACCTACAGGTCCTCCAAGCCTAGAGAACTGGATGCTAAGCTTTTGAGATGCCTCCCTGGTTCTCTTGTTTGTTGCTGTCCATCCTTTCAAGTTACCTCTTGGCTTCCTCTTTTTGGAGTCTTGTCCATGAAAAACAAATATATACAAAGCAAAACACTTAAAAAACTATTGACATAGATTAAAATTAACCGAACCTCACAATAAACTGAAAATATTCATTACTTACTAGTTCCCACTCCCTGTGGAATGAAACGTCGAGCATGAGATGGTCTGTTTACTGGCGGTGTGGGGTTGCTATATTCACTTGAAAGTACTACATCTGTATGATGATTACTGTCCACATATGCTACTGCAGAAAATATTGGTCACTTGTGTAAGATATAATATGTTTGTGAAGGAATATTAACAATAGACATGTAGGGACAGATGTTATATTACTAATATCATTCAGTTGTCCTTGCACCCTTAACCATTCTTTGTAAGTTTTGGTGGTGTCATCCCTGTCGATATCTTTCAAATCTGGGTCAGCCAAGCTAATATTAGTATAGAGGCTTCTCCAATATAAAATAATACAACAATTTTTAAATATATAGGAGTCCAACATAACACTTACCCGTGAATCGGTTTTCCTTATGCATGACGTGCAGCCATTTCTTGTAAGCATCAATTGACTTCTCATGTTCATCTATATTCTCTTCCCTAATGGGTCTCCTTCCAGGTACTTTCAAGGGTGTTATGTTCACATTCTGGTCTATTTTTTGTTCCTTGGACAGCAATAGTCTGACCTGTCTTTTCTCCTCATTACATGCTATCGTAGCATCTGCATTGACTTCTTCGATTTCGTGTAATGTTGCTGCATTACCACATCTCTTGTAGTACAAATCCCTTACCCTATACCCCAATTGTAATTTCATTGCAGGCAAGTTACTCATGGTGAGATCAGCCCTAGTGATTGTAATAGTAGAAGACTCTTGCTCCCCCGGCAATCCCTCGCAAGTGAAATAGAGAGTCCATATTTGATCCGAGCTGCCAAATATTACAATAGTATCAAACTTAAGCACTAGTGATGATACAACAATATACTTAAAAGGAAACCAGTGTACATATAGTATGTGTACAGACAGAGAAAGTAATTAAAACTTAGTGCCACTTATTTTAACTATATGTGCGCCCCCATTACTGAAATTAAAGTAAACCAAAAAATATATTTATACTAGGAAACACTAAATATTGCACACTTGTTCTTCTTAGCTTAATTGATAGGAAATGCTTACAGTCCCATTCTAAATTAGAATTATGTCAGTACTAAGATTTATTAGAGAAAAACTAAGATTTATCTGTTGGCATATCAACTCATAGATATCAAATCTTAAACAACGTGAGGCTAGGAAAATGGGATATTAGGATTTGAAACTTCTTATATATAGTTCATTTTGAGTTTGAGCTAAGATCTGAATCTATAGTGCATAATTTAATAAAAAGCAATATCCTATCACTGAACTTATAGGCATATGTGTATGGACAAAGAGCAAAATCATATCCCTACATATCATTAATCCCATGCTTTCGATCTACATTATCCCCATGATTGAAATTAAAGAAAACAAACATGTATGTAGTATACTATGTGTATGGATAGAGACCAAACTTCTTAATCCCTACATATCATTAATCTCATGCATTCAATCTACATTATCCCCGTGGCGCACTGCTTCCTGCATGTTCCTGCAGCGTCGATGCTCTTAGGCAGTGGCGTAGCTAGGATTTATAGCTATGGTGGTCCATTGTCTAATTTTTTGACCGCTATAAATTTACTCCCTCGGTCCCCAAATAAATCAATTCCGAACCTGTGCTATTCAAACTTTCTTAAATTCTACTAACTTAGAAAATAGTATGAACTTCTACAACATAAAATGAGTTTATTATGATAATATATTATATGATATATTCAATGATACTAATTTGATACTGTAAATTTTGATGGGGTTTTCTAGAAATTTATTCTAAAGAGAACTCTAGGAATCAATTTATTTAGAGACATATGGAGTCACATGTCAGTGCACAAGTATATAAATTAAAAAATATAATTAAGGGGAAAAACATACAGAGTTCATAAAATGGATGAGTATAAATTTTTCAAAAAAGATGAGTATATCATAGTGGTAGATGGATTGTTGTTGTTGATCACCCAGGAGAAAAAAGAAAACAATACTAAACAAGCAGGCTAATTGACTGAAGATTTTTGAGACGTGCATGGACTCACGTGTGCTGCTGCTCTTCGTCCGGTGCTGCTATCTTCGTATTCCTACTATGAAGCACAACACACAGCAAGCCAAGAGATACAAAGGAGCCTAGACCAAGGTAGTATTAGGAAGGGTCGCACAATGCCTATTCACGCACGAAAGGCCACGGACCTTTAGCTCCGAATTTTTCTATTGTATATGCATGAGCCAAGCGTATGGTGGTCCATGGACCAACAGGACCACCCTCTAGCTCCGCCCCTGCTCTTAGGCTACATCTTTCCCACAGGGCCGTCTCCAGAAATTCGGGGCCCCGTAGCAAAATATAAATTGAGGCTCTCTAATAAAAAAAAGTTTAATAAAAAAGGCTTGTTCTCATTCAATTGTATGATTTAATTTAAATGCTTAGAAATATATCAAATAGTAGTTTTAAGCGAGTAAAGATTGTTCTGGCATCAAGCTCTACCGAAAAAGCATAATCCCTCTAGCACTTATCAAAGGTCCAGAAAAGAGTCACCAAGTGCAAGCATCAAGCTCTACCGAAAAAGATTGTTTGGGGACTTTGCTATTCCGGCCACCAGGCGTAGGAAGGGGAGCAGTAGATCGGCAGCAGAGCAAATGATTCGTCACAAACGTAGTTTAGGAGTTGAGACGTATAGGAGAAACAATACACGGCAAATCCTGTAGAGACAGCTAGGCCAGTAAAAAGTTGCAGCTTAGGGGCCCATTTATTTTAGGGGGCCTGTTCCGTCGAACAGCTCGCACACCCTCGTCGACGGCTTCAACGGCTTCAAGATTATATATCTAAAACCCTAAACTCGAGACGTTGAATCAAAAAATAGGAAACCAAGAGGTGTTACCTATCATTGGTCTCATTGATTGGCAGGGAGCTCTCTGGTTGATCACCAAGTGCTGCTGTCGACCCGGACGAACGTGCCCCAAAAAGGGACATGGTGGCGTTGGGTCTGTATGAACTCGCCGCCGCCGTCGCCGCCGCCGGAGTTGTTGGCGTCCCGGACGAACTTGTTGCCCCAAAAAGGGACATGGTGGCGTTGGGTCTGGTTGAACTTGCCGCCGCCGCCGCCGCTGGAGTTGTTGGCATCCCCACTCCTGCAGGTGTGCGCATCGGCGTCGAGGACGGAGGTGTTCCACTCGTTGGAGTTGTTGTCATGTTCGACTTCTCTTTGGTGGAATCCAAAAACCCTAACCGTGTGGAGGCGGCGACGTGGTAGATGAGGAAGTCGCGAAATAAAAGGGGCGGCGTGGGGAGAGGAAACGGGGACGGGCGCGTGCGAGAGAGTTTTTCATCGGTGGTGGACGTACGTGAACGCACGGTGCGGTGGACGTACGTGAACGCACGGTGCATTCATCGGTGGAGTTTTTCACGTATTAGGAAAGATTTGATCGCACGTTTATTAATGTGAAAAATAGAAGGAAAAAATACAACGGAAAAATCTATTTTGTACGGGAAAACCTATTAGGAAAGATTTGATCGCTAGAGTATGTTTTCTATTTAGATTACTCAAGGAAAATCTATTTAAATAGGATTTCTAATTATTCATGTTATATTATATATATATAACTGAAGAGTTATAAAAAGACAAACATTTACGGGATTAGTTAGGAAAAACCGTTTCTATTCAAGTTTTTTTATTTGTACTAGTAGCGTGCCCGTACGTTGCTACGGGGCAACAAAATATTTATAATAAAAACAAATAGATCGCATGATAAGACATAATACTATAAAATAAATACCACTTTTAAAATGGTCGAGGCGGTTGTCCGCGCGACGCACGGGGTCGGGCAGCCGTGCGACTCTCACCCGACGAGCGGTGAGTGCGGTGATCCGGTATGTGCATGTGTCGTGATGGAAACTCAAGATTTGGGGTTCGAACTGCTTGCCAGTGCTGTCAAGGATGCAGGATGTGCGGCGCAGAGCAGGGACATCAGAGCATCGTCTTCCCTTTAGCATTGCGGCCATGTTCGTGTAGGGCGGCGCGAGGATGACCACAACGGAGCAGCACATTGTTGTGGCCATGGCCGTGGAGAGCGACTAAAGGATGACAGGGACATGGACGTCGGAGCGGTACTCTTGACTCCACATGATGGTTGTGTCTGTGGAGGCTAGACTCTCTTTAATGGATGACAGTCGTGTGTTCCTCTAAAATAGTGGGCTCTGTTTTTAATCGTCTGCACCGTACAACACAAGAAAACATAGCCGCTCTTAGCTTGTTCCCTTTAGCATTGCGGCCATGTTCGTGTAGCGCGCCGTCTCGGACTCTGTCGTGGTGGACACCGTCACCGTCGGCATATCAAAGGCAGCGTCGCCGTCGGCATCTTCATGCTCGCCACGGCAGCCATCTAGCGCACCAGATCTCGAGATAGTTCATGACGGTGGCGATGACGCCGGTGTCGTGCCAGTCGAACTGGTGCAGGCCCTTGAACTCGACGACGGCGGGCGACATTGGGTGCAGCGTGAACCACGAGTGCATGGGCACGCAGCTCTTCTTATCCGTGACGACGTGGAACACCAGCTTGGCCGGGTCGGCGGCGCACCGCACGGCGGAGGCCACTGCCACGGCGGTCGCGAGGACGTTGTCGGTGACGAGCGCGACGTGGAGGTACGAGGCGTCCGTGAGGCGAGGCGCGTGCATATAAAGTTTTAATTCATTCTCGATAAGGCTAATATGTGAAAGAGACACGATGATGATTAATTTTTTTATGCCTTTAATAAGATGTTGAAATTATATATTATTATATTTCTACAAAAGAAGCGGCTGATATCTAACTCTAATAAAAAATAAAGTGCAACAAGTTGTAGCGAATAATCAAACGTTTGATAGTATTTTTCTCGTAGCAATGTAGAGCATTTTTGCTAGTAAAAATAAGGAGTCAAAATTATATTTTGGAGACCGTGTCATTGTCCAAAATGACTTCCTTTTCTTATATGGAGGGAGTATGTATTTTTTTTGTAAAAAAATAAATAATTATCTAGAGTACAGCTGAAGCCAAACGAGAGCGCTGCGACTCGCCTTCCAGGCCCACGGGACCATGCGACCACGGAGGGCGTCCCTTAACTGCCCTAAGCCAAGGTAAGAATATGAGATTCAATTTTCATTATTGGAAATCTTCAGTGTCCTAGGGGAAAAATTATGTCTGTTTTCATTATTATTATGTGCTAAGATCATCTAGTTATCCGTCATGCCAGTGTGTGGTCTTCGAGATTGAACTTCAGATATTGAAAATTCAGATAATATCGCAAGTCTTTCACTCTCTTTTATTTATGCATACATTTTAAACAATCAGTGTAGCATTGAACTATTTATATTGTATAATTTATAATTCAATCATGGAATTATGTTCTTTAGCATGCATTATACTAAATTATATTGAAAATTTTACAATCGTTACCGAATTGATAAACAATTTTACCGAATTCAGAAGCCTTCTCCACCAGACGGACAGGACCGGGATCTCCGGCCGGTCTACTACGCATACATATACATACACGTCGTGCGTATAGGACAAGCGCTCGATCTCGATTGCATCGCATCTGCTACTGCTACGTACTACGGCCTCAAACCGGCGGAACACCGTGTCGCCGCCACGCTCCAAAGTCGGCGCGCTCCGGCTCCGCTTGTCCGTCGCGACACCACGCCTTCCCTCGCACGCTCCGCCAGTTCGCCACGAACACTTGAGTGCCCGACCCCGACGGCCGATCGAATCAGCGATCACGGTCCACACCACCAGCGCCCAGCGGCAATTTCTACAGTTCTCCTGATCTCCGGCAGGTTTAAGATTAATTTTATATTCTTCTCCAATCTCCAGTTATACTCTCATATCTTATGTACGAGTGATTTTTTATTTTAGATTGTGAGTTCATTCAAATATTGTGAGCATAACATAGCATCCAGCCATTACTTCACGCAAGCTACTTGGGTGTTTAATTTGCCACACTTGATCAACGTTCTTTCTATGATGCATGTATGAGGTCATTAATTTTTTCATTACGTAGAAACTACAGTAAAAACCATGGTTGTGAAGGTTAGCTTCCATAGATCATTTATTACTCTTTTTTTCCTAAAGAAACTACTCCTAGAAACTATCGATTGGGACTGCCCTAATAGATCATTTCAACTTAATTCACGAATTTAAAGCCTTATAGTGTTATTTAATGCATATATACAGTTTCACGCTGTTAACTTTATAAATATTATCAAATGCTAAATAGATTTACTCTCTTAGTCCCAAATTTTAAGTCATTTTAAGAATTTTAGAGATTCTACGTTTTTTAAGTTTGACCACATTTAAGTTTTCTGATTCAATTGGTCATTGGTGTGTGCATGGCATGTAATTGAAAATTGGAAGTGTATATTCGCTGATTCAGGGGGCGCTGCGAACGGGGGTGGAGTCGTGATCCTCAGGGGGCGCTGCGCACGGGGGTGAGGGCGACCGCTGCCGCTGCCCTGATTTCCACGTCGATCGATCAATCAGACAAGCCATCCTCGCGGCGAAAGGTACGAGATCACTATGGGCTGCACATATATAGTTCAATTATGTACGTAAATACGCTGGCTAAATTGTTGATCATCGTCCATCTTCATCACGCAGATGTCAGGCGATGATAGGAGTTGGATGCGCTTGCCTCGTTCTTCAACCGAGTGGCAGAACAAATTCATGCAGTTTTTGGACAGGGCATATAGTGGCACTTCGAGGGGTGAAACTGCAGCATGTCCGTGTCATAAATGTCTATGCATGTCACACAGAACAAGGGCTGTGCTTCAGATTCATGTCCTTTCAACAGGGTTTGCTGAAAGTTTTATAATGGAAGGGGAAGGTTCAACCGATATGGTATTTCACAATGAAGATGCAGGACCTAGTGATGTACAAGTACACAATGACGACCCAGCAGCAGCAGATGTACAAGTGCAGAATGATGATGAAGGTGCACCACATGATTGGGGAGTAGACAATGAAGAAGGCGGCGCACCGAGTGAAGATGATGAGGCCAGTAATTTGATTAAATCCCTAATCAGAGGTGAAATACGACGATGACACCTACATTGATGATGGGGTTATTGCACCGGTCATGGAAGAAAATATAGAAGATGATTTCTTTGCTTGAAGACATTTTTTTGTTGCACTGTTTGGTGGGAAGGGTCACTTGTCCTTCATACGCATATGTCGCACTTTATTTTTTTTCTTTTGAACTAATGACATGGTTAAGTTTGAACCGTTGCATGGAACTTTAATGTTCGTTATGCTAATGAATACCTCTTGAGATAAATGTTTAAAGTATTTGAAATAAAGAGGTAAGTGAAAAGTTTTGAAATAAAAATCACGATTGCCCAAGAGTAATCACCGGTCGCCAAATGTTTGGACAAGTAAAGGTTCATTAGCGTGGTCACCATGTGACCGATGGTGCACGGTCAGACATTTACTATCGCTAACAAAGTGACCAACCACCCCGGTACAACTTCAAGTACTAATTAACATCCACGTGTACTTAACATGAAGTACTTAACAGCAACTACTACTTAACAGAAAGTTTCAGACACCAGGCATAAGGACAGAGATGTCGAGATGGGTCCAGGGTTGGGGCGTTTTATAACTCATAAGGTCTTCAATCATATCAAATAAATTAAAACCTGTGCAACAACAAACACACCTACATAGCGCAGTGGTGGAGAAGGTTTTATCTGAACCAGAGCTCCATGGTTTGAATCCTGTGGAGAGCACTTTTTAATTCTAATATGCGTCACCAATTCTTTTCTTTCCATACTCTTTTTAAGTTTTAAATTCGTTGCAATTATCAAAGTATATTGCAACAAAAAATAAGCGTTGCACTTGAACATAATTTTCGCTTCGACCCCATAGATCTCGTTGCAATAAAATTTAGCACTTGCAACAATATCGAAGTATATTGCAACTTCCAAAAAAGGTTGCAATTGACCTCCACTGTTGCTTCGCCTCCAAGAGTTCTCGTTGCATTAAGCGTCTAGCATTTGCAACGCTTGTCAAATTTTATGCAACATAAAAAAACCGTAGCAATAGTCAAAACCAAATGCAACTAACGTAAATGTAGTTGCAATACTACCACACAATTGCAACCAAAATCAAGTCTACTGCAACCATTTTTCACCATTGCAATATCGTCCACCAAATGCAACAGACCTTTGCAACATCTTGAAAACCGTTGTATTAAAGGCATGTATCACTACCATTTTTTAGAATGGTTGTAATACAACGATATCTGGCAACCAAATTTTCTACGTTGCAATTCTTCGGCGTTGCAGTAGACCGAAAATCTTGTAGTGCAATCTTGCTTTGTTTCTAACAACAATCTCATCTTCATCTTGCTTGTTCCGGAAGACCCATCTTGTACCAATAACATTTGTGTTCTTTGGTCTTTCCACTAACTCCCAAACATCATTGCGGGTGAAGTTGTTTAACTCTTCATGCATTGCATTCATCCAATCAACATCCATCAAAGCTTCATCAATTTTGGTTGGCTCAATAGATGATACAAATGAGTAGTGTTCACAAAAAGATGTCAATCTTGATCTTGTTTGCACACCTCTACTTATGTCACCAACAATTTGATCTAAAGGATGATCTCTTGCAATATGTGTAGGTTGGAGTACTTGTTCCGGTTGAGCACTTGCACTTGTACTATCATCATGTTGACCTTGAGAACCACTAGAGGTTGCAACATCATTGCCATGCATGGTTGGAGGGGAGAGCACTTCATCTTTGTTATTTTCTATGTCAATCACTTGCTTTGGCCTTATATCACCAATGTCCATGTTCTTCATAGCTTCTATCAATTGTGTTCCTCTCACATCATCTAGGTTGTCTTGTTCTTCATGTGAGCCATTGGTTTCATCAAACTCAACATCATGGAATTCTTCAACTATTCTTGATATGTTGTTCCACACTCTATATGCCTTGCTTGTAGTGGAGTAACCAAGTAGGAACCCTTCATCACACTTCTTTTCAAACTTGCCAAGTCTTGTGCCCTTCTTCAATATGTAGCACTTGCACCAAAAAACCCAGAAATATGCAATGTTGGGCTTTCTATCATTGAGGAGCTCATATGGTGTCTTCTTCAAGAGAGGGTGACAATAGAGCCGGTTGCTATAATAGCATGTCGTGTTGATTGCTTCGGCCCAAAAGGAATCACTCACATTGTATTCACTAAGCATGGATCTTGACATATCAATGAGTGTCCTATTCTTCCTTTCAACTATCCCATTGGATTGAGGTGTATACTTGGCCGAGAATTGATGTTTGATTCCAAATTCATCACATATCTCATCAACTCTTGTGTTTCTAAACTCACTTCCATTGTCACTTCTTACTTTCTTGATTCTTCTATCAAGCTCATTTTGACTTCTCTTGACAAAGGTTTTGAATACCCAGAACACTTCACTTTTGTCAACAAGAAAGAAGACCCACGTGTACCTTGTATAGTCATCCACTATCACAAAGTCATACTTGTTTCCCTCAATACTTGTATATGTAGTTGGTCCAAACAAGTCCATGTGCAACAACTCAAGTGCATGTGTAGTGCTCATCATTCCTTTGTTAGGATGGGTGTTTTCAACTTGCTTTCCCATTTGGCATGCACTACAAAGCTTGTCCTTTTCAAAGTGAACATCTTTTAGTCCTCTAACCATGTCATGCTTCACTAGCCTCTTTAGTTGCTTCATTCGAACATGTCCCAAGCGCCTATGCCATAGCCAACCCATACTTGATTTGGTGAATAAGCATGTTGTCAATTGAGCTTCACTAGCATCAAAGTCCACCAAATAGAGATTCTCATATCTAAATCCTTTGAAGACCAAATCACTTCCATCAACGCTAACTATCTCCACATCATCAACACCAAATATGCATTTGAATCCCAAATCACATAATTGTGCCACAGACAACAAGTTGAAGTTGAGAGATTCCACTAATAGCACATTGGAGATGCTCAAGTCATTGGATATTGCAATCTTGCCCAAGCCTTTAACCTTGTCTTTCTTGTTGTCACCAAATGTGATAGCATCCGCATGATCATTGCCACTAGTGTTGATTGATTTGAACATTCTTCCATCTCCGGTCATGTGTTGAGTGCACCCACTATCAAGCACCCAATGCCTTCCTCCCGCTTTATAGTTTACCTACAAAAGAGATCAATTCTTTTTAGGTACCCAAACCTTTTTGGGTCCTCCAAGGTTAGTCACGAAGCTCTTGGGCACCCAAATTGCCTTCTTCTTTGGGCCAACCATGGGTGCACCAATATACTTAGCCTTCACACCATTAGTGCCCTTTGTAAGCATATAACAAGAATCAAGTCTAATGAATGAAACATGACATTGTTCTTGTTCTTGTTAAAGCAATTTTGCTCTATGTGCCTGGATTGCTTGCAATTGTGGCAATACCGACCATTGCTCTTCACAAAACTAGTCTTGTGATGAGCAAAAGCGGCCTTGCCCTTCTTGGGGGTATAGCCAAGTCCCTCCTTGTTGAGTGGACATCTTTGGCTACCCAAGCACTTAAGCAAGCGGGCATCTCCACCATAGGCATTGCCTAAAGCATGAGTGAGCTCATACACCTTGTTCTTAAGGTTCTCATTTTCTACTACTAATGATGAATCATATGTAGTAGAAGTAGGCATTTTAGTTGAGATAGATGATTATGATGCATTGGTGGGGGCAACAATAATGGGAGCATAAAAGGATTCATCAAGAATATCACATGTTACTCCTATGTTGCATGTCTCTACAACATCCTCAATCTTACTTTGATTAAGGAGGGAGGAGTGGGCTTCCTTAAGCCTAGTGTGAGCTTGGTCAAGCTTCTCATGGGCTTCCTCTAGCCTCTCATGAGTAGACTTGAGCTCATCAAAGGATTGCTCAAGAGCCTTGTTGGTCTTGCGTAATTCTTTGCACTCCTTCCTCTTAGTCTCAGTGTAAGAGTGAGCATTTTGTAGCATGCTCATGAGGTCCTCCTTTGAGTACTCCTCATCATCATCACTCTCACTCTCACTCTCATCGGATGATACCTTAGTGGCCTTAGCCATGAAGCATGTCGATGGAGTGTTGAAGATAGAAGACTTGCTTGAGATAGCAAGACTAGCCATAGCCTTCTTCTTGGTGGTCTTCCTCTCATCATCACTTGAGGAAGCATCACTATCCCATGTGACAACATAGGAACCACCCTTCTTCTTTTCCTTCTTCTTCTCTTTCTTTTCTTTCTTTTCTTTCTTGTCCTTCTTCTTGCTCTTCTTGCGGTCATCATCATCTTCATCACTAGAATAAGGACAATCCACAATGAAGTGATCCTTGCTCTTGCATCTATAGCATCTCTTGGTCGTGCTCTTGGTTGTATCCCTTCTCTTTCTTGCTCCATAGCCCTTCTTCTGCATGAATTTGCCAAACCTTTTCACGAAGAGAGCCATTTCTTCATCATCTATCTCACAACCACTTGAGCTTGCTTCATCATCACTTTCCTCCTTCTTTGCTTTGCCCTTGCTCTTGCTCTTGGAGGATGAACCCATGAATGCAACGGTTTTCTTCTTCTTTTCTTCCTCTTGGGCTCCCCCATCCCGTTCCACACGGTATGTGTCTTGTGTGACCACATCACCTAGTACTTGGTTTGGGGTTACCGTGTCCAATCCTTCTCTCACTAAGATAGTCACCAAAGTATCAAACCTTGGTGGCAAGCATCTCAAGAACTTGTGAGAAAAGTCCTTGTCCTCCACCTTCTCTCCCAAGGCCTTCAAGTCATTGATAATGACTTGCAACCGATGAAACATCTCCGGTATGCTTTCATCATCTTGCATCTTGAACATGGCGAGCTTGTCCTTGAGAATGTATAGCTTGGCACCCTTGACCGCCTTGGTGCCCTCATATGTTTCTTCCAATCTTTCCCATATTTCATTTGCTCTTTCAAGGTCCTTGATTTGCTCAAACACCTTTGTGTCAAATGCTTCATAAAATAAGTTGATTGCCACATCATTCCATTGAAGCTTCTCTTCTTCTCTTGGAGTGGTACTTGCGGGGTCAATAACCGCAAAATCATTCTCAATCACTTCCCAAATCTTTCTATTCATTCCTCTTGTGAATGCACACATCTTCCTCTTCCAACAATCAAAGTTGGTGCCGTCAAAATGTGGTGGCTTCCCCATATAGTTGATTTGAGCCATTTTAACACCGGGGGATGTTAAGCCTCAAACAAATGGTGACCACGGCTCCGATACCACTTGAAAGATCCAAATTGGCTAGAGGGGGGGTGAATAGCCTAATTAAAAATCTACAAAATTACTTAGGCAAACACTATTAGTATAACAAATGGTGAAGCTTTTTGCGCTAGCCTAATAGTATGTTGCAAGCCACCTATCCAACAATTCTACCTAATATTTCTATGTCACACTATCAACTAGAGCTAATAACAAATGTGGAATAAAACAATCTAGCTCTAGCACAAGTATGATATACAAAGAATGTATATGAAACAAGTGTGTGCACAAGATATACTAAGCAAGCTAACTTAACAAGATATATGACAAGAGGTAATATCTACACAAAAGAATAGCTCAAAGTAAATACACAAAGTAAATGAGCTAGATGGAAGTGATTTCACCGAGCCTTCGGGATCGTCTAGTAGATAACCAATCACCGGTGAAATCCGCTCATGATGCCAATCACCAAGAATATGAATATGGAGATCAATCACCAAGATGAATGCGCAATCACAATAAGCACACGAGACACCAAGATTTATCCCGAGGTTCACGTGCTTGCCGGCACGCTACTCACCGTTGTGTCGACCAACACTAGGTGACCCGGTGGCTAACTGGCGCAAAGCCAAGCTCACAAAGAGCACCACGAGAATCTACCGCTAGTGAGGTAGCTCAATGACACGAGCAATCCACTAAGGATGCCTCTTGCCGCTCCGGCGAGGTGAGGCTCCAAAGACATCTCACAATCACGATCGGTGGTGGCCAAGAACAATCTCCTTCTCTTGCCAAATCCACCTCAAAGCCTCCAAGCCGTCTAGGCACCGACAAATGTCAAGAGTAACAAGAAAACTCAATGCCGATGCGAAGAACTAGTGCCACTAGATTGAACTCTTTCAAATAACGCACTAGATCACTCAATCTCACTTGGTTTGATCAAATCAACTTGGGAGATGAGTTGAGAGTCTTGCCAAAGCTCACTAGAATGCTTAGGAATCAAAATGTGCAAGAGAGAATCCAAGTGAGCCGGCCAAGCCCCTTAAATAGGCCACACAAGTTGGCCTAGCCGTTGGGCTGAAATTGCGACCATCGGACGCTCCGATGCGCGACCATCGGACGCTGCCCCAGCGTCCGATGCTCCAGATGGAGCCACGTGTCCCTCTGATATGAATTCAGTCCGTTAGATCCCAACGGTCACATTTCTTCGCATCAGGGTTAAAGTGACATCGGACGCTCCGATGCCACTGCTCAATTCAGCTCTTTTCTACGCCACATCGGACGCGCCGGAACGTTAGCATCGGACGCTCAACCCATGCGTCCGATGACACAATAAAAAGGTTCCAGAACGCTCCAAACCATATCGGACGCGTCCGATGGATCGGCATCGGACGCAGCCCAGCGTCCGATGCTCCCTGGAAAGCACGCTCGTGCCACGTCATAACCATCGGACTCTGCAACAGTGTTTTGCCAGCGTCCGTTGTCAGCGTCCGATGCTCCCTCAACAAATGTCAGTGGTTAGGGTTTGCCACCGGACGCTCGGCCCAGCGTCCGATGCTGCCGCCAGCAGCGTCCGATGCCCCTAACACAGCACCTTTCAATTTCTAACTTCTACCCTTGCTTCCATGTGCCAACACCAAAGTGTTTCATCACTTGTGTACGTGTGTTAGCATTTTGCAAAGCATTTTCCAAGGGTTTTGTTGGTCACTCATTAGGTCTATAGCATCGATATGTTAGAGAACACCTAGTGGCACTTGAACACCGCATAAGCCGTGAATAATCTCCTCTTAATAGTACGGCTATGTATCCTAAATGTGATCACACTCGCTAAGTGTCTTGATCACCAAAACAAAGAGCCCTATAGGTTATACCTTTGCCTTCGGGCCTCTTTGCTCCATCTCTTCTCTTCTTCATTTCACCAATGGTAAAACACTTGATCACTTGAGTTGCATATGGCCATCACCATCCTCCATGGTTGTCACCTGTCTAGCTCCACCACTTGGCTTGGTCTTAATCCTTTCTTATAAGCTACACACATGCTTAGCAATAGGATTAGACCAAATAAGTTTCATCAATTAACCAAAACCAAACTAAGGCTTTCTGTGTGGCAGCGGTGGGTGAAGAAGAATCAAAAAGTGGAGGTGCGAACGGCCGGCGGTGAGAAAAAACTCAGTCCGTAGGTGATCGGATTGACGCCTTACGTCATAAGAGAGCCAGGTCGAGATGAAAACCAAATTTGCGCCTTATTCGCTTATCTTATTGATCATACTTTAGCTTATTCTATCTCATAGACCACTATTAAAACGGTCGAAATCAACCGTAAAAATAACAAATCGAACATTACCTTACGTTTTTTTTGCTCTATCAAGGTGCAGGACCATACGTGATTTAAGCAGCGCGTTACCTATAGCTCTTCTTGCTTAAGCTACAAACTAATTTTAATTCGTACAAATTAATCGTAAGATAATATTTTTCTTTCGCAGCTTTCAACTTATCAGTCGTCTTATAAGTCTGGTCGCGCCTGACGCGGTGGGTCCGAGTCCGCTGCACGGGCTGGATCTCCTCCGCACCCATTTTTCCCTCTGCTGCGGCCTGCGGGTGGTCGGTGACGGTCAGCGTGGTGGACGGAGCACGTCGGCGTAGCATCGCGGTGAGCTGAGGGTGTGGGATAGGGGAACAGAACAGGTGACGTTTGGCGGCAGGCGGCAGCAAATGCGTCCAGTCCAGCCTAGCGCCGGCCGGCCCGGAAAAAACAAACTACTCCCACAGTCCTAAAAAAAATATATAATTTTAAAGTTTAAAATTTATCTCAAAATAAATAAAATTCTATATATGACAAGATAACTTTATTCATACTTTTATACCTTTTTACTTTTTAAAGCGTAATTATTCTATCTTTATAGGGATATTTTGGTATTTTTTCTAGTATATTGGTAACTGTATCTAATTCTTGAATTGCATTTATTTTGGGACAAAGCTAGTACAATGTATGCTACTGTTTTTTTTTTCGTTTCTGCCTCGTTGGAGCACAGCTCAGCAAAGCCACTCCCGGCATTTCAAATTTCAAGGCCGAGGAGGCTGTACTCGATGGTGCAGCGAAATGTCGACTATGCCCTCAGATCGTTGCATCCGGCCATCCGTTTTTCGCAGCCAAAAGTTTTACCAGAGGTCGGGCGGATGGATTTGTTGTAGGAGTAGTACTTCTTTCGTCCAAAATTAATTTGAAGTACACATAGGACTTATTCGCTTCCGTCGAATTGAAATATGGTGCAAAACTATTCTACACTGAAAGTGAATCAAAGAGATTCAATTAATCCAGTTCTTTTCGTTTCTGTCCTCAAAAGGTGGCGAACTAATCTGAGTCTTAGACTCTTCAACAACCAACACCCAAATACAAGACTCATTTAAGATTTAGGTAGTGCTACAGTCAAAAGGTTCGATACCTATTTAACGTTTTCTCCGACAACAAACCCAAAAATGAAATCTTTCTGTAAATGAGTTTCCAGAAGAGAGGAAACTCATATTTGGGTTGTGCCTCTCAGACCACGTCTAAAATGAGTCTTCTGTATACTATGTTGGAGACTGATTTTAGGTCTTCCGCTACCAATTTTGTGTTTGGGTATCCATATGCATCTCTTGTTGGAGATGGCCTTAGAGCATAAGAAATGAGCTAAATTTAAACCGGGTCATATCAATCCATCCGGAACCAAACCTTAACCGAACGACTATTTTGCTATGGACCGAATTCAAAACCGGATAAGATCAATCTCGCCGGAATGGCCCCGTTCCGATGCAACCAAACAAGGCCTTAGTGTGAGCCGGAAAGAGTACACGACAACAAATCTTTAAAACAAGATCTAAGGGATACAATGTGGTGGAGTATAAGTTCATTGGTTACCTATTTTTAATACTTCCTTCATCCCAAATTATAGGACGTTTGACTTTTTTTGTCCTCAAGTCTGACCACTTATCTTATTTAAAAAAAATTATGCAAACAAAGTCAAATTTAAGTTATTCTTGAAGAATTTTCATTCACGACAAAAAAGTGATATTTTGCACAAAAAATTGAATAAGACGAGTGGTCAAATTTGGTGACAAAAAAGTCAAACGTCTTATAACTTGGGATGAATTGAGTAGTTTATAAGCTTTTAAATTAAACTAGTAGATATATATAACTCAATATAAGTATCGAAGCCGAAGATCTCAAGTTTAAATCAGAACTAGGGTAATTAAATAAAAAAATTAATAGCTCTCATGCGGTGAGCCTCCATGTGAGGGGAGAGTATTACGTAAAATATACTCCCTTTATGCTTAAAAATAAAGTTGTTTTACACAAAATGTAGATCAAATTTTGGAATATACATCATGAACGACTTTGAAGTTATTGAGTTTGGAAATGTGAAAATCATATAAATAGATTTGTCTTGAAAAATACTTCATAAGAATATACATATATCATTTTTTCATAAATAACTTTATATAATAGGAAGTCAAAGTTATGCTTTGAAGACTATATCACCGTCTAAAAAGACTTTATTTTTTAGTATGGAGGGAGCAAGTAAATAACTTTACATATATCACTTTTTCATAAATAACTTTATATAATAGGAAGTCAAAGTTGTGCTTTGAAGACCATATCACCGTCTAAAAAGACTTTATTTTTTTAGTATGGAGGGAGCAAGTAAATAACTTTATATATATATATCACTTTTTCATAAATAACTTTATTTTTTAGCATTTTGGTGAAACACAACTTGATTTTATTTTTCTAAAAGATATCCATTGTGATGAAACCAAACGATTTTTGCACCATCAAAAAATCCGAAGGCACTGATATGAACTCCAAAAGCGCATTTTTTCTTAAAAAGGTCAAACTGAAGACAACCATTTTTAGCATAATCTAAAGCTAGTGCAAGCCAGACAAAAGCAAACAAAAATTATAGTGGGGTGTTCCGAGCGCAAGAAGGTACTTAAGCACCTCTTCCCTATCACAACGATAATTTGTGTAGCATCCCCCTCCTACTCCATCTGATTTCGTTGGTTGAAGAGCCTCCATTGTTATCACCAACTTTCAATTGAAACTAAAAGCCTTTCCCACTTAATATTGAAATCTAGGCAACTACCACCAACTTCAATAAACTATACACACGGAAAAAAAAGAAACACCTATCAAGGTTGTGATTGCTTCTAAAACTATAACTCTATTTTGTTTGTAGTATGTTTTTAGCGATCAATGAGAGTTTTTTAGGTTTTTACATAACTATTTTTGAAATCTTGGATTCCAAAAGGCATGTTAGTCATTTTCATTGTATTTGAGCTACTTATTATAATTTTGATCATTTTAATTGAAACTTAATGGGGCTAAGAAATACATGTTATGATAAGTCATGAAATAACAATATTCATAATTGTTAGAAGAGTTAATTCATGTGCAATATAAAATTTGCTATGATAGTTGAGTCTTAAATAAGGTAGGCCAACTAATTTTTTTGTCATTTCTATTGTTGCCAAACGAAGTTGTTTGTAGTTACCTTTGACCAAGACACACAGAGTATTTAGGTTCACAAAACTTCTACACGAATTCTTGTACTCTAACAACTATATGAGTTGTCTCCATTGTCTTTGAGCTATATATTGTATTTCATCATCACTTTGAACGAAACTGGTGGCAGATGATCCATTTGTTTGAATAGATCTCTTTCCACATTTCTTCGTTGTTATCACCAAGTCTCAACTAAAACTTTAAGTCTCTCCCACTGATCTCAAAATCTTGGTCAATGCCACCAATTTTCAACAACCATATTCATGGAAACTGAAATAGTGGTCATCTCGTGAAAAAGAAACTGCCATGGTAGGTGAGTCACAAACAAGGTAAACCTACCAATGTTTTTGTCGTCTCTTATATATAACTTAATTCTTGTAGTATGATTTCAACTATCAACACAAACAATTTAGGGTTGTAGAAAAATCTTTGTGAAGACTAGGATTCCGTAAGACATGAGTTGTGCTCATTGTCTTTCGTTTGTTTTTAATAATTTTCACCATTTAATTGAAATATTAATCGGGTGACATATGATTTCTCTTATTTGAACCATTTTTTCACTTTGATAATAGAGAAAGATTATGATAACTCATCAAAAAACATCCCAAACTTGTTTGAAATCTATTAATGTGCAATATAAAGGTTGCCTTGATGATTGAGTCCTAAAGAAAGCACAACTACCAAAAGTTTTTTTTTTGATTCTATGGTTGCAAATGAAGTTTGCTTTTGGTTTTGATCAAGCTGCACACATTAGTCTTTGTACTGTATCTATTGTTTGAACCGATCATTTTACCTTGCTAATAACAAGTGATTATTTTTTAATGGGAAACAAATAAATTTCATAATCTGTTAGTATATACAACTCTAATTTTAGGCAAAAAGGTTCAAACAAAGTTAGAGTGGTGCATCTATAAAATAAGACAGTGACATGAAATAGAATCTTTTTTGCAATTTACTATGAAAAATGCGGTGTTGCACCCATGTTTCACAGTTAATTTGCTGTTCTATTTGTGGACCTATTTGGTTGAACTTATTTCAACTGATTTCGTCTGTTTTAATATTATTTAGTGAGAGAGAATATACCATGGTACGATTGATAAATTTAAGCGGAACAGAGGTTCTATGTTAAAACAAAGAAATCTATAAACTAACAACTCATGAAAATTTAATAATAGTATCCACTCGTTTGAAACCAAGATTTGAAGAGCCTTTCTCACTTATTCTGCCCGTATCAAAATAATTGTACATCTTGGTTTTTGACAAGTTATTTTTCTTAAATTTGATCATATAATACATAATAAAAATACTAATATTTATGATACATACTAAATTTATTAAGATCAACCGTAACACATATTTTTGTATTACAATAAAATAGTTAACACTATGTCTTTATACAAAATTAGCTAAATCATTTAAAACATTTGATCCATTAAAAACGAGACGTGCAGTTAGTTATTTTAGTAAGAAAGGAACCGACCATCCAAATTCGACGAGGGCACTACTATTTTTTTTTTGAAAAAGAAAAACCGTTTGTTTTGAAAGAAAAAAAGAGAGGCCAAACCGGAGGCCATCCCGGTCATTTCCATCTCTCAGTCTAAAAGCCAACAAAAACTAAAGCGGGGCTGGCGGGCGGAGGCACCCCCTCCCCCGCCACGTCACCGATCCGCGTGCTCGCCACCTCCCGCGCCGCCCGATCCCGCCGGCCCGAGCGATCGCTGCCGTCCGTCCGGGCCGCGTCCCCATCTGACCCCATCCCGTCTCACTCTCCTCGCACACCCACACTCCGCTGCAGACACAACCGAAAAACCAAGGGGAAAAAATAGTAAAGAAACGGAGCGAGGCTCCTCCTCCCTCCTCCCCGTTTCTTATCTATCCTGATCCAAATCCTCCCTACTGGGCTTCATATATCCTCCTCCGAGGAAAATAATTCATTCCGCACCGTCTCCACCGCATCTGGGCAGGGCTCTCGTCTTGCTCGCCTCCGTCGCCGCCGCCGTCGTCGCCATGGCCACCGAGGAAGGCGCAAAGCCGTCCCCGATCCCGCCCTACCCCGAGGTGAGATGAGACCCCTCTCTGTCCGCGTCTTCCTGCGGTGTTTCTTTTCTGTTTTCTTTTTTCTTTTTTTCCCCACCTGTTCCGGCGCTGTTCTTGGCGTGGATTCGTTCTGGTGCTGGGATGTAGCTGGATTCGGGATGCTGCCGCGCTCGATGCGTGTTCCTCTCACCCTCGGTGGTTTCTTTCGTTTCTGTTCATCGCCCAAAAATAAATAAATAAATAAAAAGAAATTGAAAGAAAGTTTTCCTTTTTTTTCTCTCTCTTTAATTTTCTGGTCGTGGTGGTTGCTGTTTTTTGCGATGCGAAATAATGGAGTCGAGCTAACATAAACAACGGGCGGCGCGGCGTGTTCGTTGCCGGGGGTGTTCCTGCTCTGCTGCAGATGATCCTGGCGGCGATCGAGGGGCTAGGCGACAAGAACGGGTCGAACAAGTCGGCCATCGCCAAGTACATCGAGGGCAAGTACGCGGAGCTGCCGCCCGCGCACGCGTCGCTGCTGACGGCGCACCTGGCGCGCATGAAGGAGTCCGGCGAGCTCCTCTTCATGAAGAACAACTACTTCCGCGCCGACGCGCCCGACGCGCCGCCGAAGCGCGGGCGCGGGCGCCCGCCCAAGTCGCGGGACCCGAACGCGCCGGCGCCGGCGCCCAAGTCGCCCAAGTCTTCGGCGTCCACGGGGCGCGGCCGCGGGCGCCCGCCCAAGGCCAAGAACCCGCTGGAGGCCGCGGTGAAGCAGGCCACGGCGGGGATGCCCAGGGCGCGCGGCCGCCCGCCCAAGAAGGCCAAGACCGAGGGCGGCGCCGCGGCGTCCCCGGCTCCCAAGCCTGCCCCGAAGCCCGCCCCGGCCCCCGCCGGCGACGGCTCCGCCCCCGTCAAGCGCGGCCGCGGCAGGCCCCCCAAGGTACGCCCCGTCGTGCCCAGCGAGACGGCCGCGGCTTGACGCCGCCGCCGCGCTGCTGCCTGTGGTCGGTTAGAGCCTCCCGCCGTGAGGACGGGCTGGCTGGTTGGTTAGGGCGTAGCAATTCGTCGTCTCGCTGCAGCAGCTGCTGCTGCTGCTGCCGTGTTAATGTTGGTAGACTTGGGGGTTCCTTGCTTCATCTAATTGTGTCGTCGTCGCCGTCGTCGTCGTCGTTCGCTCGTCGCTCGATTAATTAATGGAGTAATTAGGAGGATTTGATGTGCTGCTGTGTTCTGTGTTTGTGAGTGTTAAGTTGAGGTCATCATGTGCGGACTGGATCTGTTGTAAGCTAAGCTAGAGGAGCTTGAGTGCTGTGTCATCTTGGTCGATTAATTATTAAGCTGCTAATGTGGATTTGTACAATTAATTAGCGGATGGTGATGGTGTTCGTGATGTTGATTTGAGCTCGGTTCCATTCTGCTCTAGTACTGTTTATGGCTGATCTGATGGCACTGTTGATGACGACGTTGCTCGTGATATGTTGTGGTTGATGTTTAATACAGTAAGTACTACAGTACAGTAGTAGTATACTGTATGCTTGCGTGCTAATCACTGCCGTGAACCGGTGGTAGCCGGTAGGCCGTGTTGGTTTGACTAGTACTACGAGCCCTTGTTATCGTTGCAGGCAGCAGCAGGCACACTCTCATCTCCACTCGGTCACTGTACTCCAGTGTGGAGCGTGCTGCTGCTGGGTGTGCGTTTGCCTTGGTTTTGTCGTGTACTCCGTACCCTCATACTGTATCATGCAGCTGGCCAGTCAGTCAGTGGCCGCGTGCGTTGTACTCCGTACCTGCTGGACGCTTGGGGAGCCGCACATCTGCTTCTGCTACGGCATGCATTCATGTGCGAATGGTGGGTGGTGAGGTCAATTGCCGCAGGCAGGCCAAACGAGCCCGCGCCTGTGCTTTCAAACTGGGGGTCGTGATTGATGGGTAGGTGCAGGGCGAAAATGATGGCGCGCTGCTTGTGCCGGATCAGGGAGCAAAATGTCCCTCTCTCCCCTCCCTGCTCAAAAAAGGGAATTGCTTTTGGTAATAGGAGTCCTAATTCGGACCAGTACTCCCTTATATGTGTGGCCGTGCAATGGGAAGCCGTCTAATTACCCGAAACGGTTGATTTGATTTGATTTACTACGAGAGAAAAATACTGTTTTATTACGGCTGGTTTGTATGGATTAAAACCGGTTTATAGCTCGAAGCTGATTTGTAGTATGAATTAAAACCGGTTTATAGCTCGAGCAAAAAATGTTGGAGATGGGAAAAAGTATGGTTTGACCCTTTGAGTTGCAATAGTATTCCGTTTTGGATTCTAGAGAAATACGTACTCTATTACTGGGACAGTAGTTTGTTCGGGGTAGGAGATAGGAGGAGTACGTACGTTGCTTGAAGCATGCATGAGTCGTGTTGATTGAGCGAGACATAAATTGCTCCCGCTCTCTACAGTAGTACAGTGTGCTTGGTACCCATGCTCACGGGCATGTTTCCTTTGCTGGGCTTGAGCCGAGCAAAGCTGCAGCTGCAGCTGCAGGTGCACGCCAGCTACTCTTTTCCTTTATTACCTTACCGGCAGTACAATGTACTCCCTCCGTCCACAAAGGCGTCTTAATTATGCATCATCAAGGTAGTGTTTGGCCTAGCTATAGATTCAGCTGCAGTCCCTGATGGATGGAGTGCATGAGGAGTCCCTGAAATGACAAGTGTGGTAATGGTGGTAACTACTGTACTGTAGTACAGTACTTACCAGTAGCTACAAATTGACGAGGAAGTTGCCTTTGTTGCCGTGGAGAGGGGCTCTACTGGCACATGCGATGCTCATGACGAGCCCACGTTCCGGTGCAGTTTACAGCCTAATAAAGGGGAGGAAACGGGCGCCTTTACAGCCTGGGTTTTCTTGCTAGCTGTACTGTAGTACTAGTATGCGCGTATCCACATCTTAAAATAACGGCACCGGGGGTGGCCGTAAATGTCTCGGTTTTACTGTGCAGCGTGAAGATCCTTGTTAATAAACTACGATTAGTACTGCACGAGTACTCTTTGGAGTTAAAAAAAACTAGCAAGCTCCGTACCCATCTGCCGCCCCCGCCCCTTTGACTGGATTTGTTCCTCTGCAAAAAGAAACTAGGGCCTGTTTGGAACGCAGGAATTTCACAGGAATCCCGTAGAAATTTCACAGAAATCAGTTCAATTTCACAGGAAAAACGTAGGCTCAGGGAAAAAAAATCCCGCGTTCCAAACGGGCTAGTGGGGGGACTTGGGGAGGAGGGAGGGGTGGCTGGCTGTACGTGACCAAACTTTGGGGCGAGCAAGTGGGACGGGGGCTTTCCTCGCCGCGACGACCCGCGATCCAATTCTTCCGAGCCGTTGGTGCGATGGCCGGCGGGGGCGCGTGCGCGTGCGGTGTCCACCGTTGAGACCACCGACGGCGACAGCCGCCGGGAGGGAGGGCGTAGTAGGTGCGGCTGGGCCACCTGCCCAAACCTGTAGAACGCAGAACGCTCGGGTTGGGTGGCCGGGCGGCCGGTTGCAGCAGTCGGGGTGTTGGGGGACGGAACGGGGCCGTCAGGTGTCAGGTGTGTGTGCGCGCGCGCGTCCACGTCCACGTCCACGGAGGGACGCAGGGGGGTCGTCATCGTCTTGCTGCTGCTGGTTGTTCCGCCGACAGGCACGCACGCAGACGCAGGTCAAGTCTAGGGGAGGTTACCGGACCTCGGTCCATCAGAATCAGAGTAGTAGGTGTACGACCACTTCCGCACTGATGACTTGCAGCAGCGGGCGGCAGCGGAAGCGGGAAGAGCATCCGAGCAGCGGTCCGGTTATGGCCAACGGGTATACGGGTCTCGCGGGACAGGAGGGGCCGACGGAAATAATGTACTCAGAGTACGGGAACTACGTACTACTCACGTTATTAGGCCTCAGATCGAGCAGGATCGATGTCGGTTATTAGGCCTCAGAACTCAAGATCGTTATTAGGTCTCAGAACTCAAGATGATTTGATCTAGGTTACTTCGGTGTCGATGGTGACTGAACTAATCGAACTATACAAAACATCTACTTCCTTTGTCCATAAAAGAATATAATAATTATGGAAAACGTGTCGATCAAACTATTTCAACTTTGATCAAGTTTATAGTAAATAGTATTAGTATTCATGTCTTAAGATAAATTTATCATGGAAATATATTTTACAACTAATCTAATGGTACTTATTTTGTTTAATAAGTGCTAGTATTTTTTTTCATATAATTTTAGTTAAAGTTTACGATGTTTGATTCATCGGGATGTGAGAATTGTATTTTTGATAGACGAATGTGATAGATTACATGGATCTCCTAGCAGTAGATCTAGAGGGGAAAAATAGCTTCGGGTACAACATGCAGAGATATAGAGAGGAAGAGGGAGAGCCGAGAGGCAGACCGAGTGACTCCGCAGGTGTAGTAGATGCGCCGGCCATGGCGTTCGCCGTCGTCTCCTGGGCGCCGGTGTTGATGGTCGACGACATCCTGTAGAGGTGGCGGCGTCGATGGGTCTTCCCGTCACTGGCAGCGCCCCTCTCAGATCGGATTAGGGTTAGGATGTCGGTGGGGAAACTGGCTGCGCGGTGAACCTCGTACTGCGAGCCCCGGCCCCCACCTTCCTTTATAGCGCTGTGCGACGGGGGCCCACTAACCACAAGGTTGGGCGCCCTGAAAGGACCTCGATGTCGCCTAGAGGGGGGGGTGAATAGGCCTGTAAAAACTCAACTCGAATAAATATTAGAATCTCGAGCGACACTTCTTCTCTGGGAGCAGAACTGCTGCTCTGAGCAGAACTTCTGCTCTGCCTGTAAGTTCGAGATCACAATTCAAAATCTACCAAAGGGAAAATAGATCAAGTAAATTACTGAGCTTCCTAGGGTAGAGTTGAACCTATTTCACCACTTGAATGTATGCAGAAGTGTACAAGTGAGTAGATCGGCACCAAACCCTAAAATCACCACAAATGAAAGTAGAGAGCAATACAAACAATAAGAACACAATAGAGACAAGGTATTTATCCCGTGGTTCAGCTCGCCACCAAGGCTTGCCTATGTCCACGTTGTTGAGGAAGCCACAAAGGCTTTTAGGTCTCTTTCAACCCTATCCTCGATCTCAAGTCAAGAGAGCAAGTCTCTTGAGATGAGAGTGTTGTTACTAGTTGCTTGGGTGATAACAAACGTCCCGGAGCTGCCACAACCGAGTTGGAAGCTTCCGAGCAACGCCTAGCCGGCTAGGAGCCTTGCTCCAAGAGTAATGAACACAATCCACCGGCTTCAACGCGAACCAAGTGCTCTAGGAGATGAAGAACAGATGGGGCTGCTCTCTAATGCAGTTTGGAGGCTCAATCTCTCAAGGAATCGGAGAGGAATCGAAGGGAGAAGCTTGAGGGGCTCCAATGGAGAGTGAGGGAGAGGGAGAGGGAGAGCTGCTCTGGTCGCACTTGGAAGGGGAATGGTCGAGATGACCGTTGGGAGAGCCAGGGAGAAGAAGGATATACCCCCCTGCTGTCCAATAGTAACTTTAAGTCACAGAAGTGTCGCTCGCAGAGCTGTGCTCCCCCGGCACTTCTGCTCTCAGAGCAGAACTTCTGCTCGCAGAGCATCACTTCTGCTCTGACACAAACAACCAAGAATGAGGAATGAAAAGCTTGCTGCTGTGGCTGGTTTTTTAGGATGGTTTGGTGGAAACTTTTGAGCACTTAGTTGCACATCAAAGCTTGTGCATTGTATCCCCTTTATAGTGCGGCTTTTCCTAAACTCAAATTCAAAGCATAAAAGAATTTAAACGCCTTTGAGCCGGTTGTCGCTTTCCTTTGTAATTGGGGTTCCACTATTACTTGTACTATCCTCTTTCTCAATATCACTTCATAATGGTTTGCAATCATCCTTGTCTCATCTCTTTGAGCAAACACACCCTGAGCTTGTGACTTGAATCTTTCCAACACATGTGAGTTTAGCCCATGGCTTCAAGTCACCTCCACTAATGATTTGATCCTTAACATAATATGACTCCTCATAGCTCGATTAGTACCTCGACTCAATGCAAGTACTCTCTTCTTCACCCTAGCCATAGTACCTTGGTCTCCTTGACCTTCATCTTCGCTTAGTACCTCGAAGCCCTTTCCTTGCTATCTTCACCCTATCAAGCCATACTCAAGTCACATCACATCAAGCATCCATTGAATAATCATTTCTTCAATATTGTGATCCTTGCTTGAACATCTTCTAGATATGAATGTGGAGATCAATCAAGCTCTAGTTAGATTCACATAGATATGGTCAAGCCAATTCACGATTCCTTATATCCTCATCATTTTGGCTTGACACTCCTAAGACTCACTTAAATATTTATCTTCACACTTCTAGCTTGATCAAAACAATGCAAAGTGATTTCCTAAATCTTTATCCATACAAGCAAACCAAAGTAGAGACCGACTTATATCTAATATGAGTTGTGTCCTTAGTCATTTCAGCTTTGCTTGTCATTTCTTCACTTATGCATTCTTATTTCACTCTTCATCCTTGATCAAAGCTAGTTCACTATCAAACTCTTCTTGTTCATGAAAAGCAAGCCATTATTGAGACCAATCCAAGTCATCAACAATGTCTCATATGTCACTTGTCAAATATGCTTGCTTTCTCATGATGCTATGATATCCCACAACATAGAAGCCATCTCATTGATTCCAATAGCATTGTTATCTTTTGCTTGAACTAGATTGTTTCCATAATCATTCAATACAACAATACACATATTTGGCCTTCATTTCAACACTTATGTGGAATACCATCAAGTTTGCTTTTCTTGTTGAACCTTTGATACACTTAGCAAACTTGTTAGACCTTTAGTTGAGTTGTCATTCAATTCACCAAAACCCACTAAGGGCTAGATGCACTTACACGCCCCCGATCATGGCGCAGATCAAAGGCCCGTTAGGCCGTTGGGCGAGCGCCGGGCTAGATCAGTGGATCTAGATCGGGGATAATATGAAATAAAGAACGACCGATTCAAATCGGGATTGAACCCAAAGCACGAATCGAAAGAAAAGACCGATCCCATTCAGATTGGTAATAACTGAAGGATCAAATCGACCCCAAATCAAAATCGGGCAAGGGTTTTCGGACCCATAGCCGTTCCACGGCGTGCGGCAAGAAACGACCGATCCGTTTCAGATCGGAATGAACTCCGAAAAACCGAACCCTAACCCTAACTGAAGATCACGCGCATGAACAAGAACGAACCGGCCAGGTGAGGGACCTACCTCGATCCTGCTCGCCGGAGTTGAACCTCTCAGCGGCGTGACCTAGCCCACGCCAAGGCCCCGTTTTGAATCGGTGCCAACAGGGAGCCGCTCGGCGGCGGCGCGGGGTCACCCACTGGGGAACGCGCTCGTCGATGAGTGGGCCCCCGCCGGCGCCTCCTTCATCGTGCTCGTCGCCGGAGCAGCACCGTCGTCGCGTGCGCTGCGCAGCGAGGAGAAGAACGGTAGCCGAGGGGAGAGATGGAAATGAATTAGGGTTTTTGGACGATTCGGCCGGCGCCGTCTGGTTTTGATCTCGCGAAAACGAAGGAGAGCCGTCCGATCTGATCATCATGATGATCGGCGGCCGAGGACGAACGAGCCTCTTTGAGCCCAGGCGGGAGAGAGCTTTCCCGGCCCAGGCCCAGGGGAGCGCTCGGCGCAGTGCGCACTGGACCGCCATGGGCCGTGCACGGTGTGCGCGAGCTGGTGGGCCACTGAACGGCCTTCATGCACGGTTTTGCATGAATTTTTGATGAAATTCGAACCAAATTTTCTGTGTAAAATTTATCCAACGATAATTTTATTCAGAGAATAGAAGAATATGATACATGCTTTTAGAAAATTATTATGAGATGAATTTATTTGTTTTCGCTGCGTATTACGCTTTATTGTTTTTCATTATTAAATTCGAACCAACGAGAGAGTTTAATTATAAAAAATGAATATTTATGATTTTTGAGATTATTATGATTTTGTTATTTTCTGACCAACGTTGTTAATAACAATATTATAATATTTTGTTCACATGAAATTATACATTAATTCTACTTCTGCCCAACGGTGATGTTGAATTTTTGTATAAATGAATATTGTATGTTTTAATTTTGACCAACGTTGAGATAAAGTATGCAATTTTCATGTGTAAATGTTCTCACTTTTCTTTGAAATGTTTTCAGGAGGAAAGACTGTGTTGAATGTCAACAATATTCCGTCGCTCAATGGGACTAACTATCGAGTCTGGCGGGAAAAATATGAACTAGAGCTTGCGCTCGGAGAGATTGATATGGCAATCACCACATCGTGTCCTATTGCACCATAGGACCCGGTGAGGGGAGCCGATGAAACTGATGCTGATTTCCTTGCTCGGCAAAGAAATCATGCTGACATAAGAATGAAATATGATCTTGAACACAAGTGATGGATTCTCTCCAACCGCAAGTGCCTGATGGTGGCTAAGGCCACCATTGAAGAACCCATAAGGGGGTCGATCCCAGAATGTACCACTGTCATTGAATACCTGGAAAGGGTTAAGAACCAGTTTACTGGGTCTGCCAAGGCCACAACAAGCACATTGATCAAGGAATTGGTCACTATGAAATACAATGGTGGTGGCATTAGGGATCACATTGTGAAAATGAGCTCCATACAGGCTAAGCTGACGCCAATGGATGTGGTGATCAATGATCAATTTCTACTCCATTTGATTTTCCACTCTTTACCGAGGGAATATGAAACTTTCACTGTGAACTATAATATGCAGCCTGGTAAATGGGATATTGAAAAGCTCATTGCCATGTGCGTTCAGGAGGAAGAGAGGGTAAAGTCCTCAGATGGTAACTCTGCTTACTATGTGAAGGACAACAAAAGAAAGAACTACAAACCACAAGGGAAACCCCAGTGGCAGAAAGGCTCTACCTCCAAGGCACAGGGAAAGGCCCCTCAGAACCCCTAGAACTCTGAAAATCAGAACCAGAACCAGCAGGACAACCCTTTTGGCAATGCTAAGAAAGATCAATGCAAGCACTGCTTCAAAAGGGGGCATTACAAGAGAGATTGTCCTGATTTCCTAAAATACATGTTGAAGAATGGTGAGAATTTGATTACATTTGTAGATGAATCCCTGTTTTTATATTATTCGAAAACCACTTGGTGGATTGATTTTGGAGCAACTATTCATGTTGCAAATTCCTTACAGGGATTAAGTGGGAGGACCACTCTGTGAAGCGGAGAAAGAACAATTAAAGTGGAGAATGGAGTGCAAGCCGATGTTGAAGCTGTAGGAACTTTTTCCTTAGAATTAAAGAATAGCTTTGTACTTAAACTTCATGATGTATTTTATGTTCCCTCTTTGCGTAGAAACTTAATAAGCGTGTCGAAACTTGATGATGATGGATTTGATTGCTATTTTGGTAATGGCAGATGTGAGATATTCTTTAATAATGAATGTGTTGGTCTTGCCTTCCGACAAGACAAACTTTATTTATTATCTCTCGCTGAAAATTTGAATTATGTATGTGATGAGAATGTGAATCATATATGTAATTTGAATGTGAATGACTCCCAATCTACAAATGCGAACAAGAAGCGGAAGAGAATCGATTGTAACTCTTCAAAATTTTGGCACTGTCGCTTGGGCCACATTTCGAGGGGGAGAATAGAATGTTTGGTTAATGAATCAATTCTTCCGCACTTAGAATTTTCAGAATTAGAACAATGCATTGATTGTATAAAAGGAAAATAAGTCAAGAAAATTAAGAAAGATGCCAAACGAAGCACGAGAATTCTAGAAATAATTCACACAGACATTTGTGGTCCGTTCCCTGTGAAAAGCGTGGATGGTTATGATTCGTTTATAACCTTCACTGACGATTATTCCCGTTATGGCTATATTTATCCAATTAAAGAAAGATCAAAAGCATTGGATAAATTCAAAATATTCAAGGCTGAAGTTGAAAATCAGCATGATTTGAAAATAAAAGTAGTACGATCAGACCGTGGTGGAGAGTACTATGGGCGGCATACCCCGTATGGCCAAATTTCTAGACCTTTTGCAAGGTTTCTACAGCAAAATGGCATAGTCGCTCAGTATTCCACACCAGGAGAACCTCAGCAGAACGGAGTAGCTGAAAAAAGAAACCGTACCTTAATGGATATGGTAAGACGCATGATAAGTTACTCTACGCTACCGATGAGTTTATGGATGGAGGCACTAAAAACCGCCATACATATACTTAATCGAGTACCAAGCAAATCGGCGCCGAAAACACCGTATGAATTATGGACAGGAAGAAAACCCTCACTTAATCACTTGCGTGTATGGGGCTGTCCAGCTGAGGTGAAGGTTTTTAACCCAAACATTGGAAAGTTAGACTCCAAGACAGTCAGCTGCCACCTTATTGGTTATCCAGAAAGATCGAAAGGATATCGATTTTATTGTCCTGACAGACATACGAAATTTGTTGAAACTAGGCATGTTGTATTCTTGGAAAATGACATGATCAGGGGGAGCATGGCAGCGCGTGAAATTAACCTTCAGGAGAAGCGGGTATATGTACCCACTCCGATGGTTCAAGAACCTTTCTTTACGCTACCTGTTGTTGTTGCACCAATAGTCCAGGTACTCCCGTGGCGACAATAAATGAAAATGTGGAACCTGTCCAACAGGATCCTATAGAACCGATTGTCACACACGAGGAAGAACAACAACAGCCCATTAAGGAACAAGTGCCAGAGGCCCCTAGAAGGTCTCAAAGAACTAGAAGGTCAGCTATTCCAGACGATTATGAAGTCTACGACACTAAAGAGTTTCGTATGGAAGATGACCCAATAACTTTTGAAGAAGCCATGAGAAGTGATCACTCATCCAAGTGGTTTGAAGCCATGGAAGATGAGATGAAATCAATGAGTACCAACAAAGTTTGGGAATTAGAAAACATTCCTAAAGGAGCCAAAACGGTAGACTGTAAATGGGTCTACAAAACCAAATATGACTCCCAAGGGAAGGTTGAAAGATTTAAAGCGCGACTTGTGGCAAAAGGCTTTACGCAACGAGAAGGGATTGATTACAATGAAACTTTTTCCCCGGTTTCATGTAAAGATTCTTTCAGAATCATCATGACACTTGTAGCCCACTATGATTTAGAATTACATCAGATGGATGTAAAGACAGCATTCCTGAATGGGGATTTAGAAGAAAACGTTTACATGGCACAATCGAAAGGTTTCGTTGTAAACAGAAAAGAAAATATGGGATGCCGTCTGAAAAGATCAATCTACGGATTGAAACAAGCTTCAAGGCAGTGGTACTTGAAGTTTGATAGAACAATAAAATATTTTGGGTTTGAGGAAAACGTCGAGGATAATTGTGTCTATATGAAATTCAAGAATGGGAAATACATATTCTTGATCCTATATGTGGATGATATCCTACTTGCTAGTAGTGATGTCAATCTACTAAATGAAATAAAGAAATTCTTGTCCTCGAATTTTGTAGCACCCGATTTTAAAGAACAAAACCAGGTACGCTATATGTGTGCCCAGGAAGTCCACACATACAACCACAGAGGGAAAAGATATCAAAAACAGTGTTCTAGATATTGAAAACAACACTTACATCAAAGTTAAGCGGAACAGATACTAATCTTCTCTTCAGACTTCATTCTTCACAGGGACAGTTGACTGGGGGTAACATACGCCTAGCACTTCTGTCAGTATTCTGGAAACTCATCTGTGTCTTCACCACGCTTCCGCTGCGCAACTCTGATGGAGACTGAGGGTGTGAGGGAAATAGCAAGGGTGAGCACATGTCGTACTCAGCAAATACAACATGGGGTTATGAAGCTCAAAAGGCTTGACACTGGTTTACTGCGGATAGCACTTTTAGTTGAGTCAATATTTTAGCATTAGATAGTCATCAAGTTATGCTTACATCCCATTCAAACCACATGAATAATATTATGAGCAACCGCATCAAAGATTAACAAATTAACAATTGTAATATGAACATAAAGTATATTTCGTTTAAGTTATTAGCCTGCAAGTTTTCCGAGCCGCTCGTGACCGTGAGCACGGCTGATATATCAGTTTATTACTCTGCAGAGTTTGTACAACTTTACCCGTGAGCCGTGATCCCCATATGCCAGGGGTTGCAAATCCCATATCACCTCTTCCAAGGAGGTGCGGCAGGGTACACTATGAAGTCTTTCGAGGTTCCCCTAACAAGATAGTGGCCACTAGGTTTCCAATCGGCAAGCAGATATAGGAACACCCCTTTCCGATGGCACATTCCTTCCCGGCTATACACATGAGACCAGGCGGCCGTCCTATACCCGAGTCGGCGAGCCCCTTTTGTGCCCTTTCGGGTAACCACCATCAAGCGAGGAGAGGTCCTCGAACCAACTAAAACTAGAGCCATGTAGCCCTCACGGTTGTACTGTATGTCCCAGCTTTTGCCCGCAGAAGATCATTTAGAGGGGGTCAGATGTTCACATTACATGGAAACAAGTTATCAGTATGTGTTGCACATATTATTAGTCATCTCGTTTGTTCATATAGTTTGGAGTTAAGCACTAGCAGATCTACCCATATGCATATATCCCGTGGTAGCAAGGTATAAAGTTGAATCATCTAGATAAACCTTTGGCTTGCAAATTTGACACATGCACATGAATAGTGAATTATAAATGAGTAGGCAACAAGGATGGTCCCATGTTATACTTGCCTGTTACACTTGACCAATTTTCACATCATCATCTCTGGGTCATCACCTTCTGATCTTCAGCGCGCACAACCGGTCGTCGTCTACTCGTATCAAGCACCACACATAGGCAGACATACAAGCAAACAATATAGACGACTATGAACAACACAACCGAGACAAAACAACGTCCTAAAAGAGAGCTCGTACTACGGTCGCGGGATCGCGCACGAAACGACTGAGAGACACGTCTACCGAGAATTTTATATGATAAAAGGAAGAACTACCAGCTTGTTTTATTTTAATTAAATAAGCTCATGACAAAATATTAATTCAGATTAGACAAAACATATTTTAGTTATAAAGTCGGGTTAGTCTAATCATAATTTATTCATAAACAATTCTATAATGTTAATTAAACCATTTAAACATTTGTAATTTTAGAAAACATAGATCATATAAGAGCAACTAATCGAACCATGATATATGTTTCGTGTTTAAACTAATCAAATTATAAATTAAAAACATATTTACACTAGTGATTAATCATATTAACATTTATGTATAAAATATCGAAATATAAACCTACATTAATTTTAATTATAAATCCGTGGAAGGTTTATTAATCAATTTAATATTTAACTTTATATGGAAAAACATGTGAGGTGAAAAGCGTTAACACTGCTGCCTAAGGAGCATCGACACGAAACTAACGCAACTAGAACGGAATGAGACAGAGATTAACTGATTAAACAGCGGAGGATTAATGCTGAGTGGCAAAACTGTAAATAACTGCATCTTCTACCTTGCGTCTTCTTCTTCGTCTGAATTTGTCAACGTCCAACCATGGAGGTGAGTAGTACTGCACTTGCGCTAGGAAGGGGGCCTCGGCCAGACAGCTGCAGGTGCCGGCGCGGCATGACGCGGAGGCGCTCACCCAAGGCCAGGCTGGACTGCAGGGAGGCCACGCACACGGCCTCAACCCTGCCTGCTCGGTCAAGCAGGGGCACGGCCGGTGGCTGGTGGCCGGCTCTGCCCGGCACAGAGCGGCACACACCCACAGAACTCGAAGTGAGGTCACGTGAGGCCGGCAGGCAGTGGTGGTCAGCTGCTGGCACCCTTGGCTCGTCTGAAGAGGAAACAATACCCTTCCATGGTGTAGTTCGCCGGAAAGAAAAGGAAAACGATGGGGAAATGGTCAAACCGTGATAGATTCGTGAAAAGGAAGATGCGACGGTGTAGAGAACGAAGAGGGCTACCTCGTGGTGGTCTCGGAATTCACCGGGAACGTCGGAGATGGGCGGAAACGCTCGCCGAACGTTCGCCGGAAGTTCGCCGGAGAAGAGCAGATGCGAAACTTCGGCTTCAGATCTAGGATTATAGAAGTGGCGGCTCGCGAAACGGGCCGTACTTTTGGACTCCTCGCGACGAGATGAACACCGGCATATATATATATGTAGGGTTTGGATAAGTTTGAAAAACGGGATATTTTATTAATTTCGGATTTAAATAGTTTCGGGATTAAAATAATTCCAGAAAAGTCCAGAATTGTTGTTTAAGCCACGAAAAATAATCCGATGGCTCCGAAAATTCTAGGAAAATTCTCAGAGACACTTTGAAATATAATGAACCCAAATAAAGTATTTGAAGCTTATCAAAAGATATTTTGGAGCATCTAAAAATTAGATTATGCTCGCTGAAATATTGGAAACTCTTCCAGATAAATCCAGAAAAATTCCCAATAAGTTTATAGCGATATTATGATGGATGATGAACTTAAAGAAGTGATTTGAGATATAAGAAAAAGAATCTTAGAAGGGTCCAACAAGAGGATAGAGATGGAAACAATAAATTTGATTTCGAAAGAAGACATAAACGGACTGAATATAGAAAGACGGCCTACCAAACGTGTTTTAAAACTCTACCGACTCACAACACAAGGTCAAACACCAACCAACCATCACATCAAACATAACCCATCAAATTAGTTTACCAAAATTTTAAAATTCTTGATTTACTACAACTAAGTGGCGCTAGCTCCAGCTAAACATGGTCAATTTTATAAAAATATTAAAATTATTTATTTTATTTAGTATTTTCTACTCACAACCCAAAATCAGAAATTTTGGGGTGTGACAAATTTTGATATGAAAGATCTTGGTGAAGCTTCATTCGTCTTGGAAATTGAAATTCACCGAGATAGAAGAAAAGAGGTTTTAGGACTATCGCAGAAGGCATACATTGAAAAGGTTTTGAAGAAGTTCAGTATGCATGCGTGCAGTCCCTCACCTGCCCCTATAGTGAAGGGCGATAGATTTGGGGAACATCACTGTCCCAAGAATCAATATGAAATCGAACAAATGAAAGCGGTACCGTATGCTTCAGCAGTTGGAAGTTTGCAATATGCTCAAGTGTGTACTCGCCCTGACCTCGCTTTTGTGACCGGGTTACTTAGCAGATATCAAAAGAATCCAGGAATTGAACATTGGAAATTAGTGAAGAAAGTCTTGCGTTATTTGCAAGGTACGAAAGGTCTCATGTTGACATATGAAAAATCAGATTCCCTCGAGATAGAGGGATATTCAGATTTTGATTATGCGGGAGATGAAAGAAAGTCCACGTCAGGATATATATTTACTCTCGCTAGAGGAGCCATATCGTGGAAAAGCTCCAAACAGACTGTGACTACATCCTTGACTATGTATGCCGAGTTTGTAGCTTGTTATGAGGCCACATGGCAGGTGAATTGGTTAAAGAAATTCATACCCGGATTGAAAGTGATAGAAAGAATATATGAACCACTGAGGTTGTATTGTGACAACAACCCAGTTGTTGAATATGCTCACAACAATAGGTCAAGTGGTGCTGCCAAACACATTGACATAAAGTATTATGTTATGAAAGATAAAGTTCGGGATCATATCATAAATCTTGAGCACATACGAACTGAAAAGATGCTCACGGATCCGCTTACAAAAGGCCTTCCACCCAGTGTCTTTAGAGGACACTTAGCCGGCATGGGTTTAAGGGAGAGCCTATGATTCCCAAACATGAAGGGCCCAGAAGAAGAAGAAGGAAGTTTCATTTCAAAACAGAAAGGTGTGTCGTGGCTGTTAGTCTAACGACACTAATTGCCGTGACAATGAGACATGCTCGATACACTCGCCTGTGATGGAATGGAATGGACTAGAAAAGATTGAAAATTTTGAACTTTGAAACTTTTGAATAAGAAATTTAAGAATGAAAGAATGATGAGAGATCAAGGGGGAATATCGACATGACACGTCTCTACTTGACACGTCTCTACATGACACTCCCGGTCCATCGACATGACACGTCTCTACTTGACCTTCACCTTGCCATTGAACATTGTCTCTGAGCTCCATACTTGCACACCAACACAACCAAGATACATGTTGCACACTCACACCAACCTGTGAGCCTGTTGATCAATTACTCATCACAAGGTCGAACCACAAGGGTACATATCAATCTTGTTTGCAAATTTAGCTATGGACTGGCTCATGGACACTCCCATAATGCTATGGTCAACCTTAAGAAGCTTAAGGTCACCTTGTCTGCACCATTGGGTGTGCCCTAAGGTGCCAAGTCATCTTTTATGCGATGTGGAGGATAGAGAATAAAAGCAGACGTCTTTGGTGAGAAAAGACTATCATCACCTTGGTTTGTGGCTAGCCCCACTGGTAGTTAGCAAGTGGTCATTGTGACACCCTAGTGTCAAGCACTGCATTAGGAACCACAGTAGCTACTAAACTCACATAAGCATTGCATTGCATCATCCCATGTGCATAAGAAGTGTTTTTGCCTTGTGTTTGTTTATTTGAAGTTTGGTTCCGATAGGGCTTGGTTGTTTAAATAAACTTCTGTCTTGGTAAATAATTTTGTAAAATAGATAATATTGAGTATAACACTTTTCATGTAGACACCTTGACCTAATTCCTTATGGTTGAATAATTAAAAATGTGGGAACAAAAATGAGTTATAACTTAAAGTTGGCTTTAATTATGTGTAGGCTAGATAAATGATTTTCAGAAAATGTGTCTTATATGAAAGTTGTAGGGAAAATTATTTTGAGCAAATTTTATTTTTGGGTCAAACTCTAGTTTTGAGTTTTAGAAGCTGTTTTGAAATGGTCAAATTTGGAAAATTTTCGGGAAAAAGAAAAAGGGAAAACAATTTCTCCCGGCGCCAGCCATCCGGCCCACCTGGCCTTTCGGCCCAGGCCCGCGTGCGCTCGCCCGGGCCCACTCCCGCACGCGCCGGCCGATCGCCGTGTGGCCGCTTTCTTCTGCCGCGAATCTGCTTCGCCCACTCCCCGCAAGATCCTTCTCCGCCCGATCACACAAGCGATCCCGCGCGGCCACTCATCGCTCGCCCCGGCCGCCGCGCCCACGCCACCGCTTGCTGCTCTGCCGCACGTAGCGCGCCGACCGTGGCCCCCGCCACGACCGCCCGTCTGGCCGAGCCCGAACAAAACCCGAGCACCACACTCCCCGCTCCCTCGCGCACTCGTCACTCTCCCGCTCACATGCTCGCCTGCCCATTCTCTCCCTCTCACTCCGCACACACAAACACGAGCACGAGCGCCCGTGTCCACCGCCGCTCGACACCACCGCTAGCCACCACCGTTCTGGCCTCACCGGAGCCCCACCGTCCAATCCCGCTGGCACAAAGCTCCGTCATCACCGTGCACACGCCGTGCGCGCGCTAACCTCCCTACTCAGGCCTCACCGTCGTCGGCGGGCGAAGTGCCCCCTTTCGGTCACCGCTGACGCCGAGGAGTGCCCACCATCGTTCTGGGTTAACCAAGTCTCCGCCGAACCCCATCTTCCCTGGAGCTCTTCACCACACCAAAGCAAGGTGAGAACACCTTCCCACCTTAACGCTACCATCTCGTAGCCCCGCACCATCACGGCCGAGCGCCATGGGCGCCGCCATGGCCCTCGCACGTGGCCAAGCTCCCCCAGAGCTTTACCGGCCAAACCAACCCCCAAGCCTTCCTTCCTAGAGTTCACTGAGCACGACACGCCCGTCAATTTGGCCGGCGACCGCCGGAAACGGCCTAGCCAAGCTCCACTGTCATGACCACCTGCCATTGCTCGTCGCCGGCGAGCTGTGGTCGTGCGCTGGCCAAACCAACACCACCACCCGACCTGCCTCTTCGAGACGAACTCACCGAGCTAGCCCTCACCGCCGGTGACCCCGCCGACGACAAGAAATCGCCGGTCAACCCTCATCCCCTGCTCGGCTCACACCGACAGGTGGGCCCCGTTGACCCAGTTGGCCCCGCACGTCAGCCGCTCACGGTCCATGGGCCGAGTCCACACAAGTTTGGCCGGGAGATTTTCAAAATGTTTTCCTTTTCCTCTTTATTTCCAGAAAAGCCTGTTTATTTTGTGTAGCACGTTTAAATAATCCAAATGGAGTGCTTTCAGTTTTGTTAATTTGTTCATGAGTAGACCTATCAGGAAAAAATATGAAAGTATTTTGGTGGAAGTTTATTACCCTGTTTTTATTTATTTCAGTTTAGGTGCATATTGTTAAATAAATATGTCTATATGTTTTCTGGTTAAATTAAATTGTGACAAAATTTGTGTATGCTTCTTATCAGGTTATGTATCTGTGATAAATTTATGAGGGCCTACTTTTGTAGAGAAAGTATCTGTTTAGATTTAAATTCCTTTTTAGCTGTTTTCTTAAAATAATTGTTTAGAGAAATATATGTGAAAATAAAATATGGGAAAATTTATATAGTCTCTGTGTACTATGTTCAAGCTAAAAAAAATGCTAGGTATGGGTTGTTGTATGGAAAAATAAGAAGTGGTAGTACAAGTGTGCTTTTCTGAGTTGTTCCTAGAAAATTCATGCAGAAATTAATATAAGGTTTCTGTTCATGGAACTTTCTTGATAAATATAAAACATAGAGTAGAATCTGGCAAAAATATAAAAATAAGGATTTCACCCTTTTCCAGTAGGGTTGCAGTTCAAAGGGTTTATTTAGGGTTAAACTTGTTTATTTTATGTAGAATTATGTGTTCATGCTTAAGCAGTAAATTCTCTGCAGTAAGATTGTAATAGGTAGATGAAGCTAGAAAAAATGTGAAATCTGTTGTTGGACACTTTTCATAAGAAAAGTTAGTTCAAAGCACCTTTTTGGTAGTTTATTTCATCTTTTTATATCTATTGTTCCGTAATTTATTTCTTGATGAAATTTGTAAAAAGGAGTCCAGTAGGTGTAGGGTACCTACTGTACTTTTTGTGGATTTTTCTGAATTCAGAAAAATATACTTACTGTTTAAACCTAGGTTTCTTTTGAATTTATCAATAGAAAATAGTTGAGTTAATGATTTTATTTAATGCAGTCAGTAAGTGCTTTCCTCAATGTCAAGGGTTGTTCAACAAGTTAGTTTTGTTGGTTTACAAGAAATGTTTTACGTTACATACCATCATAAGTGCACCGTGCATTATTTATTCATTTACTGCATTGCAATAGGATCGACAGCCCCGGAGATCGAGCAAGAGCAGGAAGTAAACGTCAAACCAGAGATCCAGGAAGTGTCGCGGAGCAAGGAAGCCGAACCCGCAACAGAGACTAACCTGCCCGAGTGCCCCTGCCATGAGGCATCGGTCTTCTCCCAAGGCAAGCCCCGGAGCATTCTAAGTCTCCTAGTTTTTATAACTAAATTACTTGAGTATTTTATATTGTGATGCATTAAATATAGGAGTTGATTGAATCCTATTTTGCTACATTATCCTTCCTTGATTATTATTTATACCTACCTTGTTATCCTGTTACTTATTCATAAGTAGAACTGCTTAGCCTGCTTAATAAAGTAGTAATTAAGGGATGTTCCCGTAATACCCTGATGGGTAGTTACCGGATCACGGTTGGCTATATTTGCTATCGTGCAAAAGAACCTGAGTAGTAATAAAATACGGTCAACTGGAAGGCAAGACACCAAGTTTGGAAACTTGGGGGTAGCTCGTCCGTTGGATCGTGTAGGTTTGTATCGATGTTGGTCCTCGTTCATTTTTGAAAGCACCCTTTTACTTAGGGTTGTCGGTGCCGTAATCGCCGACCCCGAAGCCGGTTAGACGCTGTTCGGGCCGGATTCAACCCGAGTCGTGCCCTCTAGTATGGAAATGCGATCTGCCTTAGAATGGCCATCGCCAGGTTCCAATTGGGCGGTCCGTGCTTGAACTGCGACGATTACCACCACGAACAGTATCCAGCGGTGACCCAATGCATGGACCCGACGGGAAAAGTGTGAGTTTGTATTAAAGGTTTCTCGCCAGCTGATTTGTAATTCGATTCGAGTCGCCGTCTCCCTCGGTTAGTGGGAAACTATGTCGAGCTTCACCACGATACAACTCCATGTGATGTTTAAGGTTCAACTAAAATATGAACAAGTCAACATGATATGGTTATATTATTGATTGTTAGACTCAAGTGGATGTGATAGTTCAGATGCAAACTTAGAATAAGAGGTAGGCTTAAAATTTGACTGCTCATCTGTACCATTAAATATTACTCCCATTAATTTGAGCTTTTCGCAACTAAACTCTCAGTTCCACGAAAAAGGCTTTGCATACCCTTGGTGTCTTTATTTTCAGTTGGACGGGTAAGTCCAGCTGAGTACATTCCTGTACTCAGGGTTTATCCCATTTGTTGCAGATGGCCAAGTGTACTTCGGCTATTGTAAGCACTGTCTCTACCCCGTTGAGGGTGATGAGTAGTAGGCCCAGGGCAAGGTCATCCAGAAGCTTCTTCTTTTCTTTTGCTGGACTGAGACTATTGGTGGCACATTATTTGAAAAAGGAGGAGTGAGTTATTCAAAAACAATGTCTTATTTGGACCATGTGTGTGGTGGTCATGTTTCAAACTTATTTAAGCTTCTGCACTTTTAAACTCAATGTTTGTAATAACTTTTAATATTTCGCACTCTGATGTTAATTTCGATTTCAATTATCTTCTGTTGTATCCTTGCGAATGTGGTACTTGAACGATGCGATCCTGTATGTTGTACGATGTTTGAAATCCTTCGAGATTTCCGGACTACCGGAGTTATATGAGTTCAAGTATGAGTCGAAGTCGGTTAGATTTGGCTAAGACGGTACTTGAGCTCTTATAATTTGGACGGTTCCGTCAGAGTCATAGCCCCATCCATCCTATGTATTCCATCACATTCAAACTAGTTCTTAAAGCGTAGGGTTCAATTGCAGTTTACCTCTATCAATACTTCTTATACCTTATGTTGGTATCTGGACCGTTACGCAAAGTGCTATCGAATCCTACTTTGCTATATAGTTGTGCTTAGTAGTAGAAGTAACTTAGGGCTCTCACTCTCTAATTGTCTCCCCGCTGGCTACACCGTTTATGTTATAGCTTTCCTCTTGTTTCTTGTATCACACTACCTCTGTTTATTATTGTTACCCCTATATAGAGTCAAAAGATGTTTAGTTAGGCATTGAAAATCATCTAAACCAATCATCTTAACCATATGCTTTCCCTGAGGATATAAATACGATATTTGGCATACTCCTAGGGGAAGTGCTACATAGATATTATATGTGCTTGAGGAAGTATTCATTTGAGCATAAGAAATATCCAACAACCATTAGATTTTGATTTGTCACCCTTCACCCATTGGCTCTGGCCTGTTTCTGTTCTTCCGCATTTAGTATTGACATGCGCAATGACTCCCGAAGTGTCCTATGTTGAGAGTGCAAGAGGCATTGCCATTGGTGATGGCAGTCAGGTGACATGTTGCAGTGATGGAACATTCAATAGAAGACTATTGACATGGCTATAGGCGACCATGCTCCCACGAGGTACGCACGCGCTGTTGTTTGTGGCACGCTTGCACCGGCGCTAGTGTCTACATCGATTTACGGTTTTTTAAAGAAAGGGGCCTTGACAATACATCTCTAAATTGCACATGAAAAAAATCTAAAATAAAAAAAAACATAATATTCTATCTAGATTCTTCCATCATCTTCCCTAGAGGCTTCCTTCGAACGCCAGAGCCGAAGTGGAGCTCGATCTTATGCCAAATCCAACGATCAACCTCAAAACATTGGACATGCCACAAGATCCAACGCTTCGTAACCAGTCCAAAACACATCTAAATCGCGAAAGAATATCAATAGTTGCATTTTCATGTACGACGTAGGATGCGCATTCATCACCTTCAGACCTTGATTTTCTCTCCACAACCATTGACTATGAGATCGATGACCCAGAGTCGCCATCCTTGTTGGGGGCTCCCAAAAGCGCCCCTCCCCTTGCTTATTCAGTAGACACAAGCCATTGAGACCTTGAGCCTTTGATAATAAAATAAAAAACATTCAATAGACTAGTGATTATTCAGCAGACACAAGTTGCTCGCCTTGTCCAACAACTCCACGAGGCCTATTCTTAGAGATGGTATGATGGTAAAAACCATTATGTTGTAGCATTGCCCAACTCCCTCTCCACCGCACCCCAAACCAACGAGTCACCCCATCTGTGTCATTCGCGGCTCCCCACCATGCTAGAGCCCCAACGCCTCTCCACGTACTGCATCCCTCACGCCAAGGACCAACGTTCCTGCACCGCCACCGCCATGGCTTTGATGGGATTAGGGACGAGGCCACTAGCGCTGGCCGAGGACTGCGGGAACCTATAGCCCGTGCTGGAGCCATGCATTCATCCACACCCAAGCTCCACCCCCAGCCAGCCCTAATGAAAGATGACACTATCCAAACGAACGAATCCATCACTTCATTTTCATAGGATGGGAAGAGCTCAAATCTGAGGAGAATATTCCCCTTAGGATAACCCTGTCCCTACCCACCAGCACTAGTCATCCCTGCCCCCCAACCCAAACACTTGCAGACCTATTGAAAGGGGATCAACCTGTTTCGTCTCGGGTCACCCCACCAACCAAATACGTGCTTAGGGATGCACCAAATACCCAACCAACAAATATGTACAGAGATCAAACATGATATTTAGATCCTATTATAGCCTTTTCCAAGATGCATTTAATCTAGGATATTTCTACTCTACCTTCTTGCTAGCTGTTATGATCCTGCTCCTTGTGTGTGTGTTGGGGGGGGGGGGGTACATGAGGAAGGAACGAATAGACTCAGTTTCAGTAGTGATGATTCATCCTTCCCGAATCGAACATACAACTCCATGTTGTACTGTGCATATGGTTGCTCATGATGGAGCAGTGGGAACAGTAATCCCTCAAACTTCGTATTTTGAAAATAAAAAATGAGAAAAAATATTACAAAAAAAGGTCAGAAATGCCCTTCCATCTCTTGGATAAATAATAAAGAGGGAGAGCAGAGTCCTTTGGTGTTCATTCCAATTAAAAATTGGGGCTTCACAAAACACAACTGCTAGCCAATGTTTCTCTCATACCTTTTCTTATTCATGGTTCGATACAGAGCACAATCTAGACTTGAATTCAATTTACAACTTGAAAAATAATGGAGGAATAGGCTATTCCACCTTTTAGAAATGTAGGCCGTGCCTAGCCAAGTTAGAAGCACTGGGATTTTAAATCCACCCATCCTCCCTCCTACCACCTCTCTCTTCCCCTTCCACTGCCCAACAATGGGATTTTAAAAGAGGAGATGAGCTCAGGGGGTCTTTAGTTAAAGGGCCGAAAGTTTTTGGGTGTCACATCGAATGTTGTAGTACTAACTTAGTCTACTAAAAATACACTAATAAAAAATAAGTTACATATTTTGTCTGGAAACTCTGAGACGAATTTATTAAGACTAATTAATTCGTCATTAGCACATGTTTACTGTAGCGCATCATTGTCAAGTCATGGACTAATTAGGCTTAAAAAAATCTTCTCACAAAGTTATTGCAATATGTATAATTAATTATTTATTCGTCTACACATAATACTCGTGTTCAAACATTCGATATATGTGAAAAGTTTTGGGTGGGGAACTACCCCCTCAAATTTTCTCTTTTCCTTTCCTTTCCTCACAGATCCAATGAGCAACTCCAACAGTTTGGTAAAATTTATTTGGTATATCTTGTGATTTAGAAAGTTACTAAATTATACAATAAGTAGAAAAAATGACTCTCTCCAATAATTTACTATTTCCAACTTTATAAAATTTAAAAAGTAGACCCACAAAATAAGAAATCCAACCGGCGAGGCTCTCGTCGTCGCGACTTTGTTCCACATCGCCGTGACCATGTGAAGGGCGCCGCCGCCGCTCCTCGATCCTCGTCCAGAAGCCGACCGTCGCCTTGTCGTCGCGGATGATGAGCTTCCCCTCCGGCCTCAGGATCCGGTCCACCTCGGCGGTCACCGGCAGCAGCTTGCACCTGCATGCAGCAGGGACGAGACGAGAGGATCCGATGGTCTGATGGATCACCGGCAGCAGCAGCTTGCACCTGCATGCTGCATGATCTGATCGAAGAGCGACGCCATGCTGCATGCGTCGGGAGAAGAGCGACGCCATGTGCAGACGCGAGGCCGGGAGAGGATACGTCGGAGAAAAAAAAAGAGATCACGATAGGGAAGTTTTCCGCCCGTGGAGATATACGCTTCCGAGCCCCTCGATGTCAAGTTGCTAAAGATAGCAATGTGTTTTGAGAAACTGCTGGAGAAAGATTTTTATGGTTTTGCTAAAATATTAAAGATACCAAGTTGATTTTCAAAACTGCTGGAGATGCTCCTGGGTTAAGTACAAAATCAGCACTGCACATAAGATGACAGGTCACACTCACATTCTATCAAAGCCGCCGGCCCTGGCCCGGTAGCTGCTGCCGACTGCCGTGCCCATCCGCTGCTGCCATCTCCTCCCCCCTCCACTTTCACGATAAGTAGCTAGCTGGGGGTTTTGGTGATGGTGAGGACGAGAAAGAGAAAGGGGACGAAGAGCGCAAGATGCAAGAGGGCCACAAGAGCGGACGGCCCATCACAAAGCGGAGGCGCGAGCCCTGGCTGGCTGCAGGGCCTGGCATTGCGGCACGCTCGGTCGCTCGGACCCTGGCTGGCACTCGGACTCGGCAAATAAAAAAAAAAAAAGGTTGAGGTTTAAATAAGGCCCTCGCTGGAGTATCTGGGATTAGGCCCAGGCCGTCTCTGGCCATCGACATGGGCTCCATCGAGGCTCCGTGCACCCATGGTCGCCGCGCCTGAGGACATCCGCTTCACCGCCATGGAGCTCCCCGAGACATCGTTCCAACAGGGAGCCACTGCAGCCGCCGCTGCCACCACCGCCACCGCCATGCTACTCTGTGCTTTCCGTTGCAGCTTCCGTCACTTGTGGCGGCTTTTTATGCTTACCGCCCGTCAAGCCGGTCACGCTCACCACAACAAAGGTGATTTTGCTATCTTGCTGCTGCTCTGTGTTGCTGATGCTTGCACTTTAGGTGTCCAATGAATGAATGAAATGCCAGTGAAAGGCTGATAAATTCATTGGGCCTTCTTTCAATTGCACTTCAGGTGTTGTTCATTCCCTTTCTCACCATCTTCCTATTGCCGCACCTTCTCTTCTAGAATAGCAGGTGCTGAGGTTGAAAGAACTATCAAGGAAAATTGACGGTAAGCATTTATCAGTCCTATTGCCTGATTGTCTGAGCATGTGTATCCATTATTCCATTAAAATTGCTTAACCTCAAAAATATTTTGCACTAGAGATCGGCTTTCATACCTCCAAGAGGTTAGGATGGCATCGAAAAATGATTTCTCTTCTTCTGGTTAACCAAAGAATAGGCTGAGTAGTAGGTGATTCCGATGTTCTGCATTTTATTAAGGATAAATGGTGATACTGGTTTAAACTTTGTGCATAGCTTCAGAACTAGAACCTTACAAGCATCTCATTTTTCTCCTTTGACTCATCTGTCAGTCTGTCACTGTATACATTCTTTCCGTTTTCTTATCTGTTCCTGAGTCAGTTGTTACTCTCCTTATATAGTTTATTTCCCCTTGAACTGTAGATGACTGCTAATCAATATTGAGTCTGTCAGAGACATTGTATGACTGCTTAATAATATCGAGTTTATTGGAGACACCTGTATCTATTACAATTATCTGTGTTTGGAAACATGTTGACATATCTCTAGTCCTTTTTCACCTGTTAGTATGCCACACGGTTGCAGGGCTTCTATGTTTTGCTGGTCAAAATGAATTCAGCTGAAATGCTCTTGCTCAGATAGAGATGATACTAATGCCATCTTGAGTAAGTATTATTTTTGTCAACTTGGTAGAGTTTTGATTTTAAGAAATGACGGTATCCTATTGGCAAGTGATTTTGTTTTGTTCTTCACTTATATTCCTGCTTTAGGTCTGAAAAATGTTGAGGGTAGCTGACAAACTGTGTGCCTGCATTATTGAGTTTATTGGCTTTGTCCATCTGCATGCGCATTAGCTAAACATCAAATTATGAAAAGGTTTTGTAAATTCTAAAGGGGCTAGGTTGCAAAACTACCCCAGCAAGATAATCGTCTTAAATGCAGTTTTCTTTGGGGGGAGCAGAATTGACTTCATGATGGGCGCAGTTTACCTACCCAATGACAATACCATGTTTCATTCCTACAGTAGGTAAATTATCTCTTCCGTTGGTAATAAAATGGCCTTCCATGTACTAGGATCTCTATGCTGTCACAAAATGTAGTTAGACTGTGAATTGGTTGCTTCGGAGTTTCCATATTGGTGTGGGATTACTTTATGAACTGTCCTGTATGTATCAGGGTCATCCATAAAAAGCTCTAGATCATTTTCTTTTCTCCTTTGAAGCATAGTTTTGTATTAATGATCCATTTGCAAGTTTTTCCTATTGTATTCAGAGACATTTCCACCTATCATGGTTTCCTTCAAACTAAAGTTAGTGAATCCCAGAACCATGCTCAATTGAAGAACCTGCAGAAGTTGCTACTGTCATCTATGAACATATGAAGATTTACTCTGTTCTTTTCCTATGTGCCTAGTGATTAATACTTAGAGAGATTCATTTTTTCACACGTATATATATTAATCATTTTATAATCAAATGAAAGTACTAATGTATGGGAGGAACCATAAAGACCGTGTGTTTTTGCTGTTATTAGTAGCCATCTGTTATCGACAAGGCTTCAACAACATCTGCTGTACAAGTGTATTTATTTTTTAAATGGGACCGTTTGGATCTTGGAATTGAATTTATTTTAAGAATGATAATTTAGACACATATTAATTAAGCTAATATATTTGTATATGAATTATATTTGTATATTATTGTTGGCTATAAGAGAGAGATACCTATCTGTTGTATTTCTACCATAAGAGAGTGAGTTGAAGAGAATATTATAAGTTGCAAAGTAGAAATATAGCATAGTGATCTATGAAACAAATTTTCCTTCTCCACTCTATGAATTTGATATAGGCTTATATATATAAACTTTGGAAAGCGGTGGAATGTTATATTCCAAATTAAATAGTCTAGTTTATTAAATGGATTCTAATTCTTCTAAAATGAATGATCCAAATGACCCCAAGTGAATGAAAAAGGTCCCAGACTCTGCAGTCTGAAAATCGCATTGCTGTGAGTTCAGAATACCAATCCCATCGTCTTTCCACCAAGCAGAGTCACATCCACCTCTAAGCTCCATAGCTGTTGCTATTTTTTCAACAGACCATCTTTATCCTTTCTTAAGTTGTAATTACAATGGAAGGCCTCTGTACAAGGTACACCTTCAATTTTTTTTTTTTTTGAAAGATCCGGTTACCCGGCATAATATTGATTAAGAAGAAGGGAGTTTGTAGGGGCCAGACGGCCCCTCTTACAAGCGCGAGAGGCGCTACCACATACAGTAGACCACTGAAGTGGTTTACAGCTCTATGCTAATTACTCAACGAAAAAACTGCGATCTAATAAAGGCCTGAGTAGTCTACCCCCAGCCATGGACCAAGCCGAGCAAACATCTCTAACTTCCGAGGATACTGCATGTGCTGGACGTTTTAAATCCCTAAAGATTACCGCATTACGTTGCTTCCAGATGCACCACAAGGTTAGAATGGCTACAGAATGCGCAGCCTTGGTGCCTTCTCTAGTGACGGCCATGAACCAGGTTTCACAGTCTGATGTACATGGCCATTGTGTCGGCTGCAAATTTTGGCATCCACTCCATGCTGCAACTTGACTCCAAACCAAACAGGAGTAAGGGCACTCAATGAATAAATGAGTGGCAGTTTCCAAATTCCTCTCGCAGAGGGCACAAAAATAGTTATTTATCCACCCTCTTAGCATCAGACGAGCTGCTGTCCAAAGCCTATCCTGCAGTAAAAGCCACATGAAGAATTTGCATCTTGGAGGTGCACAGGCTTTCCAAATGAGAGTTGGGAAGTTTGACAGTACGTGACCAGCAAATTGGATCTCATAAGCTGATTTGGCCGAGTATTGTCCTGAGCTTTCAAGAGTCCAAACTATCAGGTCACCCTCTGGGTCATTCAAGTCCAAATTAACCGAGTCAATTAGGTTCCATAAGCTGAAAAAATCCCGGAGAAGGTCATTGTTCAGGGAGTAGGCCACGTCTCTAATCCAATGCCCATCCTGCATGGCTTCACTCACTGTTCTGTTCTTTCTTCTACTGTGGCTGTACAGAAGTGGGAACAGGACCGAAGGTGCCTGCCCATGAATCCAGCTTGATCTCCAAAAGGATGCCCTGTGACCATTGCGAACCGTCACTTGCGTTGCTGCAATAAAAAGGGACTCATCCGCTGCCTCAATCGGCAGTTCCATCCCAACCCATGGCCTTTCAGGATATACCCATGAGAACCAAAGTCATCGCAATCTTAAAGCTCGGCTAAATTTCTCCAAGACCAGAATGCCTAGTCCTCCATAGTGAACTGGCTTAGCCACTACGGCCCATCCAACTTTGCATCCCCCCCCCCCCCCCGAGATGTCACCATCCCCAGCCCACAAGAAACCACGCCTTGTTTTATCCAGGTCTTTGTGTATCTGTTTTGGCAGTTTCAGTGAAGTCAGGAGATAAATTGGGATTGCAGCCAGTACTGACCTAACCAGTTCTCGACGACCCGCTGGTGTTAATAGCCGACCCTGCCAGCCAGACAATTTCGACCTTGTCCTGTCCAACACACTTTGGATGTGCACAATCTTGAGGCGTCCAAATGTAAGCGGCAGTCCTAGATAGGTAATAGGGAAAGTGGCCTGGACACCGGTAAAAGACTCTAGAATATCATGCGGATTAATCCCGGAGCATCTGATTGGAGCGACCATGCATTTGTCCATGTTCAGCCTGAGTCCAGTCGCCTCACCAAAATTTTCCAGTATTGTAAAAAGTGCTTGCACCTCGCTCTGAACGGGATTGAGAAAGATGACTGCATCATCCGCATATAGAGAGAGGCACATTTTGGCATGCCTGCCCCTTAGCGGTGATAGTATACCGTCGCGTGTTGCAAGATCAAGTATGCCCTGTAGTGTGTCTATGGCCAGGATAAATAGGTATGGCGAGATTGAGTCACCCTGCCTTAGTCCTCTCCCATGAATGATTTTCCGTCCAACAGAACCATTAACTAGGACTGAGGAATGTGATGTTCTAAAGAGAGCAGCCAGCCAATCTCTCCATCTTGGACTGAAGCCTCTGCGTTCCAAAAGTTCCAAAATATATTCCCAAGATACTGTATCAAAAGCTTTGGAGATGTCCAATTTGAAAAGAAGGGCGGGCGTCTTGGTTCTGTTGTTTGCTCGGGCTAAGTTTCGGACATACATGAAATTATCTTGTATACACCTTCGCTTGATGAAGGCACTTTGGGAGTCAGACACCAAGCTGTTGATGTGACGTGATAGACGGGCAGATAGAGTTTTTGTGATCAGCTTTGCAAAGGAGTGTATCAGGCTGATTGATTGGCCTAAAATCCTTTGCACTCTCAGCAATATCTTTCTTTGGGATCAGTGCAATATTTGCGCCATTCAATAGCTCCAATGGCCCCGTCCGCAGATCATAGAAACAGTTCGCAGCCGCCACTATGTCATTCTTGATGATAGGCCAACAGGTCTTATAGAAAGAACCAGTGAATCCGTCCGGCCCTGGTGCCTTCTCTGGAAGTAAATCCTGTACAATTTGCAGCAGCTCCTCCTCAGAAAAAGGCGAGTCAAGTGCTGGGTCATCCACCCTGGAGAGGTTAAGCCTGTCCCAGGCGAAAGTACGGCTTCTATGCTGCTTCTTGCCAAAAGTTTCAGAGAAATGTTCATGGAAAATGGTTTCCTTTTCGGACTGACCCCAAAAGATGCGGCCTTCCGTATCGCGGAGGTATGGGATGAGGTTGCGTTTTCGCCGTCCCGAAGCTTTGGCGTGGAAAAATTTCGTGCAGGCATCACCCTCCCTTATTTGGGTAATGCGAGAGGCTTGTCGTCTTCTGGACCGCTCGATTGCAGCCCACCCCAAAACATGAATTTTCAGATCTTTCCGTAGACTGACTTCGTGGGGTGTTAGGGGCCTGAATTCTTGGGCAGAGTCCAGACGAAGAATAACTTCATTCGCGAGTAGCAGTTGTGCTTTGGCATCACTGAATAACGATCTGCTCCAGGTTCGTAGGCTATTGGCTGTGTTCTTGAGACGGTTGTGTAGAATCAGTAATGGTGAGGTCCCTCCAACCGGTTGTTGCCACGCCACTGCGACGATATCTTGGAAATCTGGTATTTTGATCCAGAATTGTTCAAATCGGAAAACTGCTTTTCTTTTTGGCTGTAGCTGATTACACAGAAAAATTGGGCAGTGATCCGAAAGGGAGCTTGATAATGCTTGCAGACTGAAATTGAGGAAAATCTGCTCCCATTCACGATACACCTTCAACTTCAACTACAAGAAATCAGTCATCTGAAAGTCTGAAGCAAGGTACAACAATAGGGAAACCCTACTGCTCCAACAACGTTGACACCTACAGACTACAGGTCTACAGTGATCGTTTCAGCCAGGAAGCATAATCAAATCAAAGCTTCAGTTTCCAACCACCTATTTCTGATGACAAGTCTAAATCGTCAACAGAAAATCACCAGTTGCCATACAGTCCAAGTCACACGATTGATTTAGATGGATCACTGTACTATCCAGGTCTTCTAATATGTAAAATCAGCACATGGAAATAGTATTTTGAACATGCGTTTCTTCGTAGATCATCACTCACACACAGAGTCACTCACCGGTCAGTACCACGATATTAAAGTCGGCCAAGGACATTTATTGAAATACGAATTCATGCTTTACCCTCCATCCATACTCAGGGGCCGCCGGAACTGCTCAAAAGAAAGAGGGAAAAACAGGGGCGAAACTGGACAACGGCTTCCCTTGGCCCAAATGGTTGGTGAGGGACCAGGCCACCAGGGTATACCCATGCTTCTTATCAGTCAACCTGAGTAGGCTTTTGGGCTGACAGGATTAAAACAGGAAACATGGCCACGCAACGTTCTTAGTTTAGAGCATGTTTGATAGAGATTTATCGGCTCCAGATTTATCAAAATTAGTTCTAGATCTATTTTTTTTGTGTCAAAGGCTTGTAGCTTCAATCGTGGTCTTATAGATATTTGCGGTTGGATGGAGCCAAAAAATAATGGCTTCACCTCATCTTGGTGGGCCATGTATGGGGTTATGTGAAAGCATGTTTCAAGGAGCTCTATATGTGGAGTTGTTTTGCTAAATGATTTATTAAAATGGCTCTAACTCCACCAATGCAGCTGTTCATGAAGCTAAAGCCAAAAAAACAGCTTCACTGATGAAATGGAGCTCTGCCAAATGGAACCTAATTGTTATCTAATACCCAACTAACAACTATCTTACTAGTTGGAGTGAATAACTAGCTGGTTAATAATAGCTAACTACTCCTTCCATCCAACAAAACATGCAATTCTAGCACAGTGTCATGTTTTATATCTCAAGTTTAAATAGTTATAGATAAAAATATATTAATATTTATGATATCAAATAAACAACATTAGATTAGTTATGAAATGTACTTTCATACTAAATTTATTTGGATTAATAAATATTTAATACTATTTACTAAAAATATGGTCAAACGTGAAGTACTTTTCTGAGCACAGAACCCGTAGTTGCATGTTTTTATGGACGGAGGGAGTATTAGCAGGCTAGCAGCTCAAAGATCCAAAAAGGGCCGAGTGTGTAACAACTTTTGTGTAAACCTACTAACAAACTATATATGTATATTGCTATAAAGTAGTTTTACCTAAAGTTACCTACCTGAAGCATCTACATAATTTGCTACAACATATTGTTAATGCACGATAAGTTATTGCATGGTCTATATATAGCTTGATTTTTATATGTTTTTTTAAAATTATACAACATAAGTTCCACTAGTATACAACATACTAATAAAACTTTTTACATAAGTTGTGGCATTTAATTCAAATATGTGTTGTTGTTGAGGGTCCTTGCAAACGACATAATATACTACTAGGGTTGTAGCATTCATATTGATTATAGAGCGTGAGACCCACACCAACTAGGATTGTAGAAAGCATACTGGTTTGTGGTCTTTTTCTGAATTATAGTGGCTTTATGAGTTATGACACGTTGTATTTAGGGGCTACTTCAAGGGTTGTTAATATGGTGTATTTAGGGGTCACTTCAAGGGTTGTTAATATGGTTTACCCCTCGTTTTGCAACAATTTTTGGTTTAGGGGTTGCTTCAAGGGGTATATGTATGTTTTGCAAACACCCCCAACCAATTCGCAGCATGATGTTTTTTTGGGGCCGTTGCAATAATTTTTGCAATAATTACCTCGTAGTTGGTAGCTCGTTGTATTTAGGGTCACTTTAAGGGTTCTGTGATTGATAGCCTTTTATCAGCCAACGTTGCTTCAAGGCTTATAATGACTATGGTCTTCCACTAGGTGGCAGCCTTGTGATTTAGGGCTAGCATCAAGGGATAAGTCAATGTTTTGAACCCCTTCTTGTGTATTTTATTGCGTTTTGAGTTTACTACAAAGATTTTTGACAATGCCCCCCCCCAAGTTGGCATTTTTTTTTATTTAGGATTCAATTCAAGGGTTAGGTCTATGTTTTGCCTCTTCATCCTAAAGCTTATTGTAAATTGGGATCAGTGCAAGGGTTTTGCTTGTGTTTTGGGGCATTACAATGATTTTGATGATGGTTTTCCCTCTAGTTGGCATCTATGATGTAGGATTGCTCTAACATTTATAACTATGGTTTGCCTCTACCTCGAGTTGGGAACCTTTCATTATGATTTAGAGATCACTCTTGGGGTTATGTCAAATATTTTTGGTAACCATAGTGATTAAGGTTATTGTCTCGAGTTGGAAACTTTTATTATGATTTAGAGATCACTTTAGGGGTTATGTCAAATGTTTTTGGCAACCATAGTGATTAAGGTTGTGTATCAAATACTCTTTAGAGCATCGTATGAATAAAGAATATGCCATACGGGTCCAAGAGAAATGACTTTACACGAGAACCACATATAGATCCAAAGACATTTGTGTACTACACTTCTAGAGTCGCTGCCTCAAGAAACGCGACTTGGACCACATTGCCACTGCCACTATCATTTGCCCATCCCACTACCCTTCCCAACGTCTACCCCTGCCAACCTCCCCAATTTTTGATCATTTTCGGCTATGGCATTTAGCGGCAAGGTATCCAGAAGCTGTGGATCGAGCAGCTATAGCCATATATAGCTACTTATGCCATTTAGTGGTTTGGGAAAACAAAAAAAATTTACTCAAATAATGAACCTGAACTTCTCATCTTCTATATGTGTCTCCACAATACATTCGAAAGAAACAAAGAAGAAAACCTCCCAACCTATTGCTCTCTGGCTGGGAGCCTATTGGGACATAGTGGAAGCTCAGTGAGTCGGTGGTACTCACTCAGTACAGAAGTAGCCATCACCCATCGGCGCAGTCATGACAGTGGCACAACCTCGACCAAATTGGGCGATGTTGTCTGGGTCCTTTACGAGGAGGAGTGGGGATTGGGGTTAAAGAGCTTGTTAGTATTCTACATCACTGATCACATTATCCATTAAGTTGCAGCAGCTGATGCCAGTTGAAGGGAGCATGAATGGACAATGGTTAGGGTTAGGGCCTGTTGGATACTGCTCCAACTTTGGCTCTACCGTCAACTCTGGCACCGGAGCTGAAGGAGCTACACCAAACAAAGCATTTATGCACCCGTTGAAGAGGACTAGAGGAGCTAGAGCCATTTTGCACATATACAAAGATAAAGTTGTCTTTTTTGGGCTTTGAGCGAGTTCTCCGACTCCATTGGTAGAGCTGCTGTAGAGGAGTCCTACCTAAGGGACACTCTTAGTTGACACTTGACACGATTGGTGAACATGAGTAAGTGCTCCTAGCTTTGGGTTCTCATTGTGCTAATTTTGGCCCAACAAACCTAGAGCAAAAATAGTCATTATACTATTAACTGTTTAGCAAAAATAGCACGCTAACCACTACTATTAGCGCAAAGGATCACTTAGCAGAAAAAAGCAATACCTTATAGCTGGATTTAGAACCTTGCTGCTGATCTACAAGGAGGTCATGCAAATTATGGACGCCGACGAAGGCTAGGCTCTAGGTGTTTGGTAGGCATTGCAGAGTGTCTGAAAGGTGAGGTATGCATGAGGGAGGAGGGTGTGATACCAGATATGGTTGTTCAGGGATGAGGTTGGGGCACACACACTTCTTGTGTTAGAAGGACTAGATCCACCACCCACTCCTAGTTCTTGTGTTCTAGTGGTAGTTGCGCAGCTACACCTCCTGCTGAGGGGGTATTAGGAAGGTGGGATGGCAGGGAAGGAGGCAAGGAGCAGGGCTGACTATTCATCGGAACATGAAGGGTGTCATCCCAGTTCCTCTCCTCGGTGAGGTCCCTTGTCGGCTCCTCTCCTCGGTGAGGTCCCTTGTCGGCTCCTCTCCTCGGTGAGGCTTGGGTCCTCTCTCGGACGAGGACGCATGCGGTGCTCTTCTTGTATTGTGAAGCTCAGTAATTTGGAATATTGGAGGAGACGAGGAGTAGGTCCTATTTCCAAGTAAGTATTGGAATGGATTTGAGAACTCTACTAAGAGATGATCTCAAATAAAAAAACTAGGGCTTTAGTTTGAGGGCCATTGCTGGCATTCCTCTAAGAGCGATTAGGATGAATTCTAATGATACTCAAACTAATACGCCAAAGGAGGCAGGACTTGGATGTCTGTCAACAAATGTTGGCACTAATAAAATAGTCATTCGTTCATTATTATTTGGAATAAAAGCGAAAGTGTGGTTGGCAAGTGCACCTGATAATAGGTTATGGGCACCATGATCAGCACGTCATGAAAATTCACATGATCGCTCAATTTAATTCAATAATCTTTGCCAGCTGCTGTACTATGGATCTGGTCCGATACCTGGAGGTCAATTCATTACAACACCAATTAACTAAAACTAAATGGATTAAATATGCTCAGGGCAACACCACTCGCTGGCTATGCTGACAAAAACGTCACAGGAAAACAAGTACAGCCCATAGTTTTGTGCCAAGCTAAACGACGAGCAGACAAATTTTAGCCATATATAATCAGCTATCATATTGACTATCAAATTATCAAGGATGAGATCCCAATATAAGATAATATAAGATAAAGCTAAAGATGATAGATGGCGAGGAACACATGCAATTCTAGCACAGTGTCACGTTTTAATATCTTAAGTTTAACAATAATAGAAAAAAGTATCAATATTTATTATCTTAAATAAATATCATTAGATTAATTATGAAATGTATTTTTATAGTAATTAATTTGGAGCCATCAATATTAATACTCCCTCCGGACACAAAAGAATACAATTATGGAAAATGTGCCGGTCAAACTATTTTAACTTTAACCAAGTTTATAGTAAATAGTATTGACATTTATATCTTAAAATAAATCTATTATATAAATATATTTTATAACTAATCTAACGGTGCTTATTTTGTCTCATAAGTGTTAGTATTTTTCATATAATTTTAGTCAAAGTTTACGATGTTTAACTCCTCAGGATATGAGAATTGTATTCTTTTGTGGACGGAAGGAATACTATTTACTAGAAAATTGATAAAACATGAACTACTTTATTTTCTAGCATGTAACCTACAGTTGTATATTTTCCTGGACCGAGTGAGTACTACAGTTCAACTGTTTGTAACAAATGTGGGTGCCACACCACCGCATTTTGGTTAAAGTTAAAGAACAACTAGAATAGCCACTGCATTATTAACTTATTACTTGACAGAGTGGTCTTCGACTGTTTATTTATGTTTCTCAATGCAGAATCAAACAAAGAGAGCTTTGTCAAAGAAAAAAAAGAGAGTCTGAGAGAGGCACGCACACCCTTAAATTGAAAACAATTGTGCACAGTATTATATAAACACCAGAACTGTTGCTTCCATGATTGAACTATTTTATTTTCTATTTTCTAGATGCAGCCACTTAGTTTTACTCTTCAGCATGTGCTTGTGACTAATATATGTTGAGATAAGCAGATCGTGGGAGAAAACTAAGACTCACTTGAACTATATTTTACAAAAGTAAGATCGCCACTTGTCGAAATGTGGTTGATCATTGATCACAATATACTTATTTATGTACTTATATTATAACTGCATTGAACATATACGTACGGTCCTGTTTATTTGGCGACTTCCTCACGTACATAGCTCTTCTTTTGGAAGAGCCACATTGGGCTAGGCGCTGCAGCATGATATTATGACATCCGGTTCCGGTCCGCACATGGTGTGGCCCGTGTGTGTTAATGTGAGTTTAGTTTTACCTTGCTTTTTTTGTGGGCAAGTTAGATCAAATCAACATATAAGGTTTATATAGTTTATATATAACCAACTCTGAGTTAACTTTTTTTTTGTGAAGTAATAAGGACAAATATAAATATAATGGATTTGTGAGAGTATATAACTCAGCTGTTTATTAAACTCTAGGACGTTATAGATATCAGGTAAGATGTCCTTCTTTTTTCCCTTTGTAATAATATACTTATGTGCTATGTATCGTAACTATGCAGAGGCCAGATGTGGGGTGCAATTGGGAGCGCTCCGCGGAGCTGATTTTCATGGAGAATCATTCTCTGACTGTCAAACGTATTTTTCAACGAGAACTAATTGTTTGTTGATTTTGTAAAGTGATTCTCTGAAATGAACTAAGAGGCTGAGAGCTGAAAAAGTAGTTTCTTCTGATTCTGTGAAGTGATTCTCCATCCTAATTTTTAGAGTCGATCTACGTTAAATAATCAAAGAAAATCACTTCCAGTCACACAAACACTTCACCAGAAAATCAGGGAGCACAGCTGGAGAATCAGGAAGCACAACTCCGTCAAACATGCCCATGATCTTAGCTTGATGGTATCATCTTGATATAGTTGACTAAAATTAATAAAGCTCCATTTGTAAAAAAATACCATGTTGTGTGAAGCAAATAGAATCTATATATAAGGCAGGATGAAGCTGCTACGCTAGAGTAGTTACTCCATGGCGTGTACGAATTTTATTCAAAACCACAATATTGGGTACAGTATACCAGTGGCAAGTGCTACATTTCGTCCATCCAAGGTGTCACACCCTGAAATTTGCATTTCTTAAATTAGAATTAAAATGATTTTTTTTATAAATTTTTGTGCTCATAAAATATAGGGAAATAAAATTTTTCTCTAAATAAAAATTTAACCTAGGGTTTAGAAACATGTTTGTGCATTCATGTTGGAGCATTTGAAGTCTTGTGATGTGTGGTTTTGGGTTAAAATTCAATTTGAGCTCAAAATGGTTTTAAAATAATTTTAAAATAAATTTCATGGAAAAGGGTTTTGAAAATAAAGACTTCTTGTTTGTTTTCAAAAAGTTTGGAAAAGTTTAAAGTTTCAAAAACTTGTTGTTTCGTCTTGTATTGCGAGTGAGTAAAGTTTTCCAAAAACTCGTTTACTAAGTCGTTTATCTTTCTCCGCCTTGTCCATATTTTCTCCTATAATCAAATTCTTTGTTTCCTAGCTTAACTCTTCTGTTGGAGTCTCCCAAAAATCTTTTTCGCCTGCTCTAAATTATTCCTTGGTGCTCATCATTCATCATCATATCTCCAAAATCTTCTCGAGAAGTTTTCCAGCTTTTTCCGACACTTTTTCCTATTTTTCTGGAAACATAATCTAATTTTTAGATGTCCCAAAATATCCTTTCATGAGCTCCAAATATTTTATTTGGGTTCCTCATGTCTCCAGATGTCTCTGAGAATTTTTCCTAAATTTTCGGAACCATCAGAGTATTTTTTTTCCCTGGCTTAAATACCAATTCTAGACTTTTCTAGAATTATTTTAATCCAGAAATTAAATAATTTCGAAAATATAAAATCTGTCTTTTTTCTTCCTCCCACAAAGCCCATGTGCAATAATTCTATTAAATTCCAAATATCAACGTCTTTATTTACTAATGGGCTTTTATATTTATTTAGGCCCATTAGTAAAGGTGAGAGTTACAACATCAATTAGTACCGTATTGCTAATTGATGTGGGAGTGGAGAGTTTTCCTCTCTATATATCCGCACCAACCCCAAGTGGTTCCTCTCATTATTCTCTAATAAATACCGTTGTCTCTTCTTTTTACGAATACCATACGATTCATCCCTAACCTCTCTTCTACTTTTCCTGCGAGCATCTCCTTGGGTGCTCCTCTGTTGTTCGTGCGTTGTTATCGGCCACCCGGGCTGCAGGCTGTGCGGGCTTCTGTCCCAGCCGTATGCCCGTATCCCGCTCGTCCCTGGGTCCAGGGCAGCAAGCAAGCACGGCCAACACCCTGGCCCTGCCACCGCAGATCCACGCGGCCTTGTACCGCTGGCTGACGGCCACTGCTTCCGGCCGGTCAGCATCCAATGCCGATCCCCTCCCGGCCAAAAGAACCAGCTCAAGCAAAAGGCGATCAGGGCTGACTCTGTACGTGAGACAAATAAGGTAATTACGTTTTTCCGTTAATCCTTGATCGTCCATCGTTTATTTGTTTTAGATTCGTTTCAATCCATTCAAGTTGCGTTAGATTCATAATTACGTAATCTATCCATCTAAATTAATCTTAATTATGTTTCAACTTTTAAATTTTGTGGTTAGATCTAACCTATTATTTTTATTAATAAAAATTTTGTTAATCCATAACTTTCTTATTTCAACTCCGTTTTGATCCGTTTAACTTGCGTCAGGTTTGTTTCGAAAAGTTCTTTCAAACTATATAACTTTCAATACTGTTTTTTCATAATTAAAATTTGAGTTAAATCTAATCTAGTAATTAGTGTCTTTAATCTTGTTTAGTTCATATCTTTCTCGTTAAAACTCCGATTATTGTGATTTTCGCGTCTGCGTGATCGTAGCGAACCGTAGATCAGTTTTCAAAACTCTTTACCTTGTTTTCTTATGTTTGATGTACTGTTCTAATAATAGGCTATGTTTGCTTTTGCATGATTGCTTTTGGATGTGTGTGTGGTGTTATGTGATCGTATGTCCAGTCGGTGAGTTATGCGTTGGTGATCAAGAAGAAGATCGTGATCAAGAGTCAACCTTTGGAAGTATATAAGTCAACAGAAGAAGGATCTTGAGTTTAAGGCAAGTATAGCAATCGAGTGTTCTTTTCGCAATCATGATCATGTTACTTAAATAATGTATGCATCGAATGATAAAAATGACTTATTAGCAACTTAAGAAATTATCTGTACGAGCACTTTCGGGATTTATAGTGCAACTGTTGGGGGTTATATGGCTCTGGCTTTAGCTCAGTATGAGGACCTTTTCTAGCTTGTTAGTGGTTACCCGAAAGGGCGCGAAGGCGCTTGACGAGCTGGATTTAGGGCGGCTACTTTCTCCTTGCCTGCGTTGCCGCAAGGTTGATAGACCCTTCTTCCCCTTGCCTTAAGACCTAGCGGCCCTAACTTGTTAGACGAACCGTTGAAAGGCTTCATCGTGAACCCTGCCGACCTTCCATGGAAGTGGGTTAAGAGGCTGGCTCCCTCGGGCGAAAGGGCAATTCACGTCTCGCAGTGAAAGTGTACACCTTTGCGCAAAGTTTATTAAACTGATATATCAGCGTTGCTCAAGGACACGAGCGGCCTTGAAGACGTAAAGATTATGACTTTTGTTGGTTAACATGTTCATTGTTTACCGTTTTATGCTATTCATTATTTATGTTACATTGATCATGAAACTTGGGATCTATATCACTTGTTGCTATACTTGTGGAGTTCGACATGGACTCACTCTTGCTTTTCCCCACACCTCAGAGAGTTAAGCTTTGGAGAAGCTTAGGCTTGTGATCAACCAGTCAGTTGTTCCCTGTGAAGTGGTGTCTCCATCTGAAGATCGGAGTGTCTTTCCGCTGTCTGCTCTTTAAGGTTATGTTATTTGTTTTATATACGTTATGTATTTGAGCATTGTCTTCCGATATTACCCTTTATTTGTAGCTATATGTGAGATTTGACTTCCTGGGCTCACATATGGTGTATACCCGGTTTTGTTCTTAAAACCGGGTGTGACAAAGTGGTATCGGAGCAATGCTGACTGTAGGACGCAAGCCTAGTTAGAAACTAGTCGTTTTAAACTTTTGAAAATTTCTATAGAACCTTTGTTCTATCAACCTTGGTATTTTCTTCTCTATTGTATCTTCTACCCTTGTTATTTGTCTCCTCCTTGTTGCTTAAATTTTAAATCTTGCTCTCACCTTCACTCCTTGCCTTGGATTGCTTTTGAAAACTTCCCTCTGTCTAAGTAGATGGATCGTTGACCAAGCTATGTCGTCTCTGACCAAAGTTAACAAACAGAAGCTAATCACTATGCAAAGTCAAGACCTGGGAGGAATGACGCAACAGCAAGACGCAACACAAGGACCAACCAACATGGAAGGAAGCCATAAAGAACAGTTACAGCAAGATTACATTTACGGAAAATTGAGGCATGTGGATATGACTACTATTCATGGAGCAAAGAAATCTGTGTATGGCATGATCCCAGTTAATTCGGTAACTGCCATGGTTCTTTTTGACCCCAGTGCCTCGCACTCGTTCATCTCTGCCAAGTTTGTAGCTCGCCTGAAGATAAGGGAATGGCCAACAAAGAAGCTCATAGTAGTTCGCACACCAACTAGGGAAATTGAGACAAACCATGAATGTCGAGATGTTAGAGTCCAGATAAAGGAAAGTGAATACATAGTGAAACTGAATGTTTTGGAACTCTCTGGAATCGATGTTATCCTTGGACATGGATGGTTAAGGGGTCGTAAAAGTGAGGTCAATTATTCCCGACGTTCAGTGTTTTTAAGAACACCATCAGGCGAAAGGATTGAATATCGAGGTATGCCATTATCACCCAATGAATGTCAAGCAAGTCTGTTGGGAGATAGCAGCAGTAAGATGCAAGAGGTTCAAGATCGATGTCTATGTTGCAAGCATTATGGGAATTCTTGTCTTCAAGAGAAGTCAACCAAGGATGAGGTCAAAGTGAACCCAAGTGGTGTAGTCAAGGAAGATAAGAAAAGGAAAGCAAATTCATTCGAGTCACCGTTAATACATCACCAACAGTTGAGTTCTACTCCAGAATCACATCCAGTTTCAACCTTTAGTCAGATAAGCCTAGATCAGAAGCATGTAGAAGCACCTCCAGTGAAGAACTTTCCACGTGAGGTTTACATAGATGGATGGACAATCACCTACAAAGAATTCCAACCACTGAAGCGAGTTAAGAAGCAGAATAAACTGGTAAAAGTCAATCCTCTGAGTCAGCAAGATGGCAGCACATCAAGCAACGCTTCTACCACAGCAGATCCAGCCAAAGGAAGATGTTATCATTGCCAACAGGAAGGACATTATGTCAGATCCTGCCCCAAAAAGATCAACAGTCAACTCATGGAAGTAGCCAGAGCCCAGTCACTACAGAGTAGCCATCAACATGTGATGTCAGCGCCTGATGCAAAGGAAGTCTCTGATAGCAGATGAGAAATGAAGAGTGTACAAGAAAAGCTGCTCTTGATGTTCTTGCAGATGTATCGTGTTCTAGTTCTTGAGCCCTTATGTAATAAGACGTTAGTAACGAAGTTAAGTCAAGTCCTTGGCCCATGTGTGGCTTGTGAACCTGTGATGTTTGTTTTGCATCTTTGTAATGAGTGCAATGATTTTGTGGGTTTCTTCACAATCTCATTTAAGTTTAGTTGATAGGTTCATGCATAGATAGTTGGGTTTTTGCTCTTCTCTTGTCTTCTCTATCCTGTCTTTTCGGAGCAGTCTGTCTTTGTCAGCTTATATCTCTGTTTATGGATGTTCCAAAATCATGGAATAATTCTGGACACAAGTAGACTTCATGATCTTTCTCTGAGCGCAAGAACCACCCTGATAGCTGTTATGGTTTTGGAGTTATGAAATTCACAAGTTGATGCATCTGTGCTGTCTGGAGTCTGGAACAGTTACTGTTGTCTGCTGTTTTCGACGACCTTAACTACAGAATCTGGAAAAGTGTTCTACATGAAAATTGTAGAGGATTTCATAAGCTTTCCAGAAAGGCAAACTGCAACTTCATTGGATGAACAGAACTCGAGTTATGGCTGTTTTACTGCACTGCTGTTTTGCTACTCGCGAGAAATTTCAGAATTCTTGTTCTTACCTTTACATATGAGTTTCTCTGGGATATCAGAAGTTGGTTATGGCTGTCAATATGTTGGGAATAATATGTAAGCTACCCTTGGTACCCCTAGTTCAACCCTTTTTAAGGGGGGTAGCCAAGATAAAAGAGTCACAAGAAGAAGGTTTCTCACATCCTAGTGTTTCTCTGCGAGGTGTTATCTTTATGGTTGAAAAGTCACTATCAAGAGCAGTTATCTTCTTTAATGGGTTTAGTAACATGTTGGATTGTTTTCAAGAAGCTCAAGTATGCATCAAGTTTGATCTTTGTTGCAAGATGAGAGTCGATCTTCAACATACCCAGAGCAAGTTGGTTTTGACCATCTATAAGTCGACTCCACGAAGATTCAGAAAGCCTCACTGCTACACCGGTCGTGATAAGTAGGATGAAGTTACTCGAGAAAGTACGGATGAAAGTTCAAAGCCAGAGTATCTCTATCTCTTTGTTCTTCTTCTTTCGAATCTCGAGGACGAGATTCTTCTAAGGGGGGTAGATTTGTCACACCCTGAAATTTGCATTTCTTAAATTAGAATTAAAATGATTTTTTTTATAAATTTTTGTGCTCATAAAATATAGGGAAATAAAAAATTTCTCTAAATAAAAATTTAACTTAGGGTTTAGAAACATGTTTGTGCATTCATGTTGGAGCATTTGGAGTCTTGTGATGTGTGGTTTTGGGTTAAAATTCAATTTGAGCTCAAAATGGTTTTAAAATAATTTTAAAATAAATTTCATGGAAAAGGGTTTTGAAAATAAAGACTTCTTGTTTGTTTTCAAAAAGTTTGGAAAAGTTTAAAGTTTCAAAAACTTGTTGTTTCGTCTTGTATTGCGAGTGAGTAAAGTTTTCCAAAAACTCGTTTACTAAGTCGTTTATCTTTCTCCGCCTTGTCCATATTTTCTCCTATAATCAAATTCTTTGTTTCCTAGCTTAACTCTTCTGTTGGAGTCTCCCAAAAATCTTTTTCGCCTGCTCTAAATTATTCCTTGGTGCTCATCATTCATCATCATATCTCCAAAATCTTCTCGAGAAGTTTTCCAGCTTTTTCCGACACTTTTTCCTATTTTTCTGGAAACATAATCTAATTTTTAGATGTCCCAAAATATCCTTTCATGAGCTCCAAATATTTTATTTGGGTTCCTCATGTCTCCAGATGTCTCTGAGAATTTTTCCTGAATTTTCGGAACCATCAGAGTATTTTTTTTCCCTGGCTTAAATACCAATTCTAGACTTTTCTAGAATTATTTTAATCCAGAAATTAAATAATTTCGAAAATATAAAATCTGTCTTTTTTCTTCCTCCCACAAAGCCCATGTGCAATAATTCTATTAAATTCCAAATATCAACGTCTTTATTTACTAATGGGCTTTTATATTTATTTAGGCCCATTAGTAAAGGTGAGAGTTACAACATCAATTAGTACCGTATTGCTAATTGATGTGGGAGTGGAGAGTTTTCCTCTCTATATATCCGCACCAACCCCAAGTGGTTCCTCTCATTATTCTCTAATAAATACCGTTGTCTCTTCTTTTTACGAATACCATACGATTCATCCCTAACCTCTCTTCTACTTTTCCTGCGAGCATCTCCTTGGGTGCTCCTCTGTTGTTCGTGCGTGGTTATCGGCCACCCGGGCTGCAGGCTGTGCGGGCTTCTGTCCCAGCCGTATGCCCGTATCCCGCTCGTCCCTGGGTCCAGGGCAGCAAGCAAGCACGGCCAACACCCTGGCCCTGCCACCGCAGATCCACGCGGCCTTGTACCGCTGGCTGACGGCCACTGCTTCCGGCCGGTCAGCATCCAATGCCGATCCCCTCCCGGCCAAAAGAACCAGCTCAAGCAAAAGGCGATCAGGGCTGACTCTGTACGTGAGACAAATAAGGTAATTACGTTTTTCCGTTAATCCTTGATCGTCCATCGTTTATTTGTTTTAGATTCGTTTCAATCCATTCAAGTTGCGTTAGATTCATAATTACGTAATCTATCCATCTAAATTAATCTTAATTATGTTTCAACTTTTAAATTTTGTGGTTAGATCTAATCTATTATTTTTATTAATAAAAATTTTGTTAATCCATAACTTTCTTATTTCAACTCCGTTTTGATCCGTTTAACTTGCGTCAGGTTCGTTTCGAAAAGTTCTTTCAAACTATATAACTTTCAATACTATTTTTTCATAATTAAAATTTGAGTTAAATCTAATCTAGTAATTAGTGTCTTTAATCTTGTTTAGTTCATATCTTTCTCGTTAAAACTCCGATTATTGTGATTTTCGCGTCTGCGTGATCGTAGCGAACCGTAGATCAGTTTTCAAAACTCTTTACCTTGTTTTCTTATGTTTGATGTACTGTTCTAATAATAGGCTATGTTTGCTTTTGCATGATTGCTTTTGGATGTGTGTGTGGTGTTATGTGATCGTATGTCCAGTCGGTGAGTTATGCGTTGGTGATCAAGAAGAAGATCGTGATCAAGAGTCAACCTTTGGAAGTATATAAGTCAACAGAAGAAGGATCTTGAGTTTAAGGCAAGTATAGCAATCGAGTGTTCTTTTCGCAATCATGATCATGTTACTTAAATAATGTATGCATCGAATGATAAAAATGACTTATTAGCAACTTAAGAAATTATCTGTACGAGCACCTTCGGGATTTATAGTGCAACTGTTGGGGGTTATATGGCTCTGGCTTTAGCTCAGTATGAGGACCTTTTCTAGCTTGTTAGTGGTTACCCGAAAGGGCGCGAAGGCGCTTGACGAGCTGGATTTAGGGCGGCTACTTTCTCCTTGCCTGCGTTGCCGCAAGGTTGATAGACCCTTCTTCCCCTTGCCTTAAGACCTAGCGGCCCTAACTTGTTAGACGAACCGTTGAAAGGCTTCATCGTGAACCCTGCCGACCTTCCATGGAAGTGGGTTAAGAGGCTGGCTCCCTCGGGCGAAAGGGCAATTCACGTCTCGCAGTGAAAGTGTACACCTTTGCGCAAAGTTTATTAAACTGATATATCAGCCTTACTCAAGGACACGAGCGGCCTTGAAGACGTAAAGATTATGACTTTTGTTGGTTAACATGTTCATTGTTTACCGTTTTATGCTATTCATTATTTATGTTACATTGATCATGAAACTTGGGATCTATATCACTTGTTGCTATACTTGTGGAGTTCGACATGGACTCACTCTTGCTTTTCCCCACACCTCAGAGAGTTAAGCTTTGGAGAAGCTTAGGCTTGTGATCAACCAGTCAGTTGTTCCCTGTGAAGTGGTGTCTCCATCTGAAGATCGGAGTGTCTTTCCGCTGTCTGCTCTTTAAGGTTATGTTATTTGTTTTATATACGTTATGTATTTGAGCATTGTCTTTCGATATTACCCTTTATTTGTAGCTATATGCGAGATTTGACTTCCTGGGCTCACATATGGTGTATACCCGGTTTTGTTCTTAAAACCGGGTGTGACACAAGGCCACTCAATCTTTTGTTGGGTTCTTGTCAAAAAAAAAAAATTGTTGGGTAGAATGTGTACAGTGTACTATATTGACATCCTGTCTTATTCGCTACGGTAGATCTTAGAGCATCTAAAAAAAATCTCCTCGCTCAATCCCTATAAAACAATTATATTGGGGATAACTATAGTTGTTCTTGTTGTAACAGTTATTAATATCATTCTTTTTTTGCGCTCATCAATATTCTTTTCAGTCGTCTTTTCTCGTAACACCTATGTTACTCTCCTATAAGGGTTTCGGGGAGACATATTAGGATACTAGTGTAGCAACTCCTCTAATAACCACAAAAATAATATTAGGCTATCCTAATACAATATATTAAGGTTAGATTATTACAAAACCAATGGAGATGATCTTATTAACGCTACTCTATCCTAGTGGTTGGGCTCGGAATATTGTACCTAAGCAAAATTCCCTTCATCCAAAGAGAAAGCGAATGGACAATCATGTGATTCTGATTTCCTTTATGAGGTAAGTTTCTTTTATATAAGAACTAGCTACTAATGGCTGATTGTCTTCTAGGTTTATCATTTCTTAAGAGTTTCTGCTTGTGTCATATATTTAGAGTTTCTGTTCAGTCATTTGTTGGCGTGCGACTCGTGACTGTTTTAAGTTCGTGATTTTTGTAATAAGTAATAAGTGGTCCAATTCTACCTTCTGGTAGATGAAGCCGGATAGCTTCTATCCTTTATCTAAAAAAAAGCTACTAGCTATGCTTTGTCTTCAGTTACATACACCAGTAGAAAGATGATTTTTCTTAGAGCCTCCTTTTCTTACTTGCGGTTTTAGTTACCACGCGCCTGTAGAAATGAAACGGTGGGCCTCAAGTCTAGAACCGCCTACAGACGGGGATTTCTACAGGCGGTTCGTTAAGACATCTACCTGTAGAAATACATGTGTTTTTTAAAATTTGATTTTTTCAAACGATCTCGAATGAGAAAACACCCAAAATAAAAGTTGTTTGTCTCGAAAAGTTATGAAACTTTGTAAATTACAACTTTTTTATTTGAAGTCATCTTGTCAACGAAAAATATGTTTGAATGGTCTCAAATTTGAAATTCAAATTTTGTAACCAAGTTGTTCGCCTCGAAAAGTTTGAAACTTTGTAGTTGACAACTTTTTGATTTCAAATCGTTGAGGACCTCAAACAAGCAAATTACACTTGAAGTTTGTATAATATGTGGGGAACCGAAAGGGTATATGAACATATATGAGTGTGCGCTGCAGTGGTAGAGGAGGCTCCGCGCGAGGCTGAGGTCGTGAGTTCGAATCCCAGCGGCCGCGTTAGCCGTGAATTTTGCGCGAAAAATGCCGCGACTTGCTGAGGTCGTGAGTTCGAATGCCGGCTAGGCGGTGCGGAACCGCATGTGGAAATGGACGCGTACACCTGGTTTGCTCCATAGAAGTAGAAGTTCCTCAACTAATGGCCTCAGGTAGACATCGATGTCGTTGCCAGGTTGCTTCGGCCCTTGGATGAGCAACGACATCATAATGAACTTCTGCTTCATGCATAACCACGGAGGAAGGTTGTAGATACATAGAGTAACTGGCCAAGTGCTATGACTACTGCTTTACCCCCCAAAAGGATTAAAATCATCCGTACTTAAAGTGAACCTCAAGTTTCTAGCCTCATCTGCAAACTCTGAGAATTCTTTGTCTATCACTCTCCACTGGGATCCATCAGCTGGGTGCCTTAGTATATTGTCTACCTTACGGTCTTCTTTATGCCACCGCAATAACTTTGCATTGTTTTTATTTCTGAACAAACGTTTCAAGCGTGGTATTATAGGAGCATACCACATAACCTTGACAGTGATTTTCTTCCTGCTGGGACGTTCTTCACTCTCAACGTCGCCAGGATCATCTCGCCTCATCTTATACCGCGATGCTTCACATACCGGGCATGCATCCAAATTCTCGTATTCCTCCCCACAGTACAGGATGCAGCCATTAGGACATGCGTGTATCTGCTGGATTTCTAATCCCAAAGGGCAGACGACCTATTTTGCTTCGTACGTAGTGGTGGACAATTCATTCACTTTCGGAAGCATCTTTTTCATTATCTTCAATAATTGCCCAAATACCTTGTCGGATGTACCATTCTTTGCCTTCCATTGCAGCAGTTCCAGTGTAGTACCCAACTTTTTTTGGCCATCTTCAGCAGTGGGATATAACAATTTCCTGTGATCCTCTAGCATGCGCTCGAACTTGACCTTCTCCTTGTCACTTTCACATTCTCTTTGTGCATCACGAATGGCATCACCAAGAGCATCAACATCAGCTGCCACATCTTTTGTCGTTGTCGCATCTTCTTCATCATCTCCCCCTACCGCATCATCATTAAAGGCACCATGCTGAGCAATAATATCGGCGTGGGCCAATTCTTCTTCATCTTCTTCACCATCATCCATTACAACCCCTTTCTTCATGCTTCGTCCAACAAATATAGTTTGTTACGAAACCTGACTTTAACAAATGCGTATGAAGAGTTCTTGAGCATGAATATTCCTTCAAATTCTTACAGACGGCGCATGGGCAACACATGAAACCATCCTGCTTGTTTGCCTTAGCCACACCTAAGAAATAGTGCACGCCAGCAATAAACTCTTTGGAGCGGCAATCGATATTATACATCTAATTGCGTGACAACATCTGCATTAAATATTACAACCATGCACTTAGTTTCTTAGGTTATTGCACAACACGCATGCCATCACATGATTGATTAATTCAAGCAAGCCTGACTACAACACAGACAATCACAGTTAGCAATAAAAAAACTACGAACTAAAATGCACTTAAACAACATAATTAGTTCTCGTCCTATCCCAACTAAAACAAACAGTTGCACATCGATGAGCTTCTTCCGCTGGCTCACTGCCTCATCGCCTTCAGCGGCAACCTCCTGTGCAACAGAATTTCGTACGTGTTGAACGTACTCTTCCTCCCAGTACCAAACTTTACATTCACCGGTGCCCTCCCACTACAATTAGAACAAAAAATAAGGAATTTAAACAACATCATCAAGCAAACCGGTACAAATTAACCATATTAATCAAATGCGGGGAAATAATAACCCACCTTATGGTCCGGACACTTGTAGAATATACGACCCTTGTTGATTTCCTCTTTTTTCACTCGGTACTCCTTCACAATCTTCTGCTTACACTCGCCGCAAGCAATGAGAGGAAGATCCAGCCGCAGACGCTTTGGATCCCGGTGATGAGAGACTGAGGACCCGGTCACGGTGGCCATCTACTATATCCATACTCATTTCTTTAAACTATTACAAACATAATATTTTCTAGAGAAAAGTAATTAAAAATACACTAAAAATAAAATTCTATACTTGTCTTGATTTAAGCATTAAAAATATAATGGATACTATCTAGCAATAAAAAACTATCAAGTCAATTTGATGAACTCTATGTATACATGCATGCTCAACCTAACAAATTGATATAATGACGGAGAATATCATAAGGAAAAAAACAACATGAAAATGACATGGGAGGATGAAGCTAGTTACCTCTAAACACGAAGAGTCGATGGCGGAGTCGAAGAAGATGGGCACCGGCGACGATGATTCAAACTATAACCATTGATTTTGAGCTTAAAATGGTGGAGAAATAACAAAAACAAAAAATGAAGTCAAAAAGATAAGAGAGGATAAAGTTAGTTACCCCTAGACCTGAAGAAACGATGGCGGCGTCGAAGATGATCACCAATGGGCGCCAGCGATGAAGAACAAGCAAGAACAAACAATGGCAAGCAAGATAGCCCTAGGCGTTCGGTCAGACCGAACCGAACCGATCAGTTCTTCGGTCTTTTGGAAAGTTCGGTCATATGAAAACGGAGACCGATCGGTTAGTTCTAAAACTCAGGACCGAGCAAGTTCGGTCCCGGTTAGTTTGGTTCGGTCTCGGTCATGACCGAACTAACCGGACTAGATAAAAACAGGTACTAAACATTATAATTTGCAAGAAATTTTAGCAATATTTTTCTATTTCAAGTTAAAAATAACAACACAACATATAGATTAAACAAAATAGTAAGAGTGGTGATTGATATAAATCCATTAAAATAAATATTATATCATTAATAATATTTCAAAATACACTTTATATCAACAAATTCTAAAATTTTGGTTAGTTCGGTTACCCGAGGCATGTAACCGAACTAACTGTAAAAAGTTCGGTTAGTATCGACTCAGGACCGAACTAGTGACCGAAAATTTCGGTCTCGGTCACTTCGGTCTCGGTCTCGGTTAGTTCGGTTCGGTCTTCGGTCATTTATGCCCAAGGTTAAGCAAGAACAAGGTGGCTGAGTTTGAATCTCTCGGGCTCGGGCACGGGCTCGGGTGTCACACCCAATTTTAAGAACAAAATTGAATGCAATAACTCATGTGTGCCCAGAGATCAATCACACACATAAGCCACAAATTAAGAAGTACCATCACATATGTTTATTACATAACGAATATTATTCAAGGACTTTACATAGCAGCGGATAAATAAAGTGTCTCTCGCGGTAGCTCCATCACAGGGAAGATGACTGGTTGACAGCAAGACTAGAACTCTTCAGGGAAGTCGTCATTACCATAGCAATCTGTTACCCATCCGGGATTTTATCCAAGTAGAAAAGAAAATAAACAAGCATAAGTACATCTCGTACTTAACAAGTGTAACATGGGGTTCATGAGGCTCAAGTAAGGCTGACACTGGTTAAACTGCAGTAGCTTTTAGTTGGCACAATTTTAGCATTAGATAGCATCAATAATAACCATCCCAAATAAACATGTGATCATTGTGAACATGAAACCATTGAAAGAGATAGAAACATTAATTTAAAAACATTAATTAAAGCAACAACTATACCATAAGAATTCCAGGTCGCTCGTAACCGTGAGCACGGCTGATATATCAGTTTTACACTCTGCAGAGGTTGTACACTTTACCCGATGAGTCGTGATATCCAGATGCCCGGGTTAATTACTCCCATAACACTTCCGAGGTGAGCGGGCAGGATACACGCAAAGCCTTTCAAAGGTTCGTCTAACAAGTTAGGGCCGCTAGGTCTTAAGGCAAGGGGAAGAAGGGTCTCTCAACCTTGCGGCACGCAGGCAAAGTGAAAGTAGCCGCCCTAAATCCAGCTCGTCAAGCGCCTTATGCGCCCTTTCGGGTAACCTCTAACAAGCTAGAAAAGGTCCTTATACTGAGCTAAGGTCAGAGCCATATAACTCCCATGGTTGCACTGTTGTCCCGGGTGATCCCTTATAGTAATTCCTAAACCATGTTGCTATAAAAGCCAATTTTACCAAGTTGCATATATCATTAAAATTCAGATTCACATGATCAAAGTTTAATTTGAGCACTAGCATAGTTCTACCCAATGCATACCAAGTTTAACAAGGCACAAGATCAACAACTAGGATATGTCTAAATAGGCATCGAGGTAGACACATGCATATGATGTTTATAGTGATTTATGGTTATTAGGACATCAAGGAGGATCCCATGCTATACTTGCCTGATTCAGCGAACTCTGGTTGCTCTTGGTTGTCGTAGAAGGGTTCCTGATCACCAGCGTATGTCTCACCGTCTATACTCGATTACCACATCAACACACAATCATCGGGACAACAATCATGCAAAGCAAACAAACTATAATTAGAACATTACACCAACATCAAGAAAATAATATAAAAAGTTTGAAAACAGAAACTACGATCCAACACGATCACATAAACGCGAAGATCACGAAAAACGGAATTATAGCGCAAAAGTTATGAACTAAACAAGTTACAAAACCGTAGTTAGTAGATTAAACCTAACTCAAATTTTAAGTACTGAAAACAGTATAGATTTTCATACAGATAGATAGATCTTTTCAAAACGAATCTAACGCAACTTGAACGGACTAAATCGGACTAAAAACGTAGAAGTTATAAGCATTTGAAACTGGTGGCAAAACTGTAAATAAACCAAACTCGAATTTGAATTTAAAATCAGTTTAAATCGAATATGCAGATTTGACTGGACTGCGCTTCAATAAGGAAGAAACGCAGGGGCTTATAAAGAAGTTTTTGCAGACACAGAGCACAGTGTCGTATGGACCGCGGGTTTAGATCCAAAAAGGTGTAAGGGTTCTTATGCAAAGTTGACGCCGAAGGGGTATCGGCCGATGGAGGTCGTTGAATCTAAGATGGACGGCTCAGATTAGATCCGAAGGGAAGGGGCGGCGCTTCCGTCGGAGAAGAAAGAGAGCGCGGCGGCGCCATGGCCGAAAAACGGCGGCGCGGCTCGGGATTGCTCGATAGAGCGGTAGAGACCTCGGGAGTAGGTCCAATCGAAAGAGGAGATCAAAGCGAACTCACCCGAGGTGATGAGGGCGTCGGTGAAGTCTCTGAGACGGCGGATTGCACGGCGAGGCGGACAGCGGGGGCTCTGCAACGACGGCGAGCACGGGTTAACGCGAAACCAGGAGAAAACAGAGGGGAAAAGGTGTAATGGCTTCGCGTGACCAAGACGAAGCTAGATAGGAACCTTGCGACGGCTGGAACTTGATGAAGCGTCGGGTTGACGGCGGCGGATCTTCGGCAGCCGCGGAGTTCGTCGCCGGAGCGAACTAGGGCACGAGAGCAAGAGCTAGATGCGTGGGGAGAGGCGCCGAGCTCTCGGGAACCTTATGAGAGAGTCGGTTCGGCCGATTAGGCAGGCGAGGGAGCGTGGGGAGGATGGAGTCGATCTCGGGTTCGTATCCTGGCCGGATACGGGAGGGAGAAGGCGAGCGCGGCAACGCTGAGAGACTGACCGGTGGAGCCCAGTCGTCAGCGAGAGAGAGAGAGCGACGCGCGCGTGCGGGCGGCGAGCGGGGCTGGGCCGTCTGCGCGGGGCTGCGGCGCTGCGCGCAGGCGTTGGGCCGGGCGGCGGCCCACGCGGGCGAAGGAGAGAGGGAAAGGGGAGAAGAGAAAGCGGGCCGGCGCGAGGGGAGGAGCAGGCCGGCCAGGCGGCTCGGGCCAAAAGAGAGAAAAGGAGAGGGAGAGAAGGAAAAATGGTTTTCCAATTTCCAAAACTGATTTTCAAGAATGAATTTGAAATCCCTTTGAATTCAAACAAGTTTTGAGCAAAAACCAATCATCACATAAAATAAGATATGCACCAGCATGTATGCTTCATCATGGTCTTTGGCCTAGGATTTATTTTAGCTTTTGCAAATAATTTTATTAACTAGTTTCCATGCAACACATATAATGCATAATTAAATCATATTGCCTATTTTTAAATTGATGCAAATTTTGGGTTGTTACAATTCTACCCCCCTTAAAGAATCTCGTCCTCGAGATTCCAGCGATGCTTACTCAAACAACTGCGGGTAAGACTTTCTCAGATCCTCTTCTCTTTCCCAAGTTGCCTCTGCTTCTGAGTACCGATTCCACTGAACCTTGCACATCCTTATTACTCTGCTACGGGTAACTCTTTCGGCTGTTTCCAAAATCTTTGTCGGATACTCATCATAAGTCAAATCTTCCTTAACTGTGAGCTCTTCCAACGGTATCTGCTCTTCGGGCACTCGTAGGCACTTCTTCAACTGAGAAACATGAAACACATCATGCACTCCTGACAAGCTTTCAGGTAACTCTAACTGATATGCCACTTCACCACGCCTTTCAAGGATCTTGAATGGTCCAATATACCTTGGTGCTAGCTTTCCTTTCTTATTGAACCTTTTCACACCTCTCATCGGTGACACCTTTAGGTAGACATAATCACCTACTGCAAAAGTTAGATCTCGATGACGGTTGTTTGCATAACTCTTCTGCCGAGACTGAGCGGCTCTCAGATTATCTCTGATTATCCTGACATGTTCCTCGGCATTCCTCAACACATCAGGTCCAAACACTTGACTTTCACCTGTCTGATCCCAAAACAACGGTGTTCTACACGGTCTTCCATACAAAGCTTCAAACGGTGCCATCTTAAGACTCTCCTGATAGCTGTTGTTGTATGAGAACTCTGCATAACACAAATTCTTGTCCCAACTGGTGCCATACTGCAATGCACAAGCTCTCAACATGTCTTCTAGAATCTGATTTGTTCTTTCTGTCTGTCCATCAGTCTGCGGATGATAAGCAGTACTGAAGTTCAATCTTGTACCCAAAGCTTCATGTATACCCTTCCAGAAATGTGACGTAAACTGCGATCCTCTATCGGACACGATCTTTCTTGGAACTCCATGTAGACAGACTACTCTTTCCATGTATAATTCTGCTAACTTTGCCCCATCGTAAGTAGTCTTGACGGGTATAAAGTGAGCAACTTTGGTCAATCGATCAACTATTACCCATATGGAGTCGTATCCTCTCTGCGTACGAGGTAAACCAACTATGAAGTCCATACCAACTTCTTCCCACTTCCATTCAGGTATCTTCATCGGTTGTAACAAACCAGCGGGTCTCTGATGTTCTGCCTTTACCCTCTGACATGTATCACACAGAGCGACGTACTCGGCTACATCTCGCTTCAGTCCATCCCACCAATACTTTTGCCTCAGATCAAGGTACATCTTAGTGCTTCCAGGATGAATGGAGTAAGCTGACTCATGCACTTCTCGCAGTATAGTCTCACGTATCTCCTTGTTTTCAGGCACACATAACCTCTTCCCATGCCATAACGTACCTTCATCATCTAATCGAAAACCTGGTGCTTTGCCAAGAACAATGTTATCGGCTAACTGCTTCAACTTCTCATCTGCCATTTGACCCTTACGTATCTCTTGCATCAATACCGATTCAAGTATCAATTCCATTTTATTGATCACAATCCCCAGATTCAGATGTGCAAACTCAGCACACAGTTCTTCTGACATAAGAGCAATTCGGATTTCATTGGCATGGCTCTTCCTACTTAAGGCATCTGCTACTACATTAGCCTTACCGGGATGGTAGTGTATTTCCAAATCATAATCCTTAATCAATTCCAACCATCTGCGCTGTCTCAAATTCAAATCAGACTGAGTGAAGATGTACTTCAAACTCTTATGATCAGTATAAATGTCTGTCTTGTGACCCACTAAGTAGTGTCTCCAAATTTTTAATGCATGGACAACAGCTGCCAACTCTAGATCATGAGTGGGGTAATTCAGCTCATGCTTTCTCAACTGCCTCGATGCATATGCTACAACTCTGCCTTCTTGCATAAGAACACAACCCAAACCTTGACGAGATGCATCACAATAAATAGAGAAGTCCTTACTTAGATCTGGTAGTGTTAACACTGGAGCTGTAGTCAGACGTTTCTTCAACTCTTCAAAGTTAGCTTGACATTTATCGGACCAGACAAACTTAGCATTCTTCTCTAGCAGAGCTGTTATTGGCTTAGCAAGCTTGGAGAATCCTTCAATGAACCTTCTATAGTAACCAGCCAATCCAAGGAAACTATGAATCTCGGTCACATCTGTTGGTGGTTTCCAATTCAACACATCTTCAACCTTGCCTGGATCTACTGAAATGCCTCCATTAGAGATAACATGTCCAAGGAAAGAAACTTCCTTCAACCAAAATTCACACTTACTGCGCTTGGCATACAACTTGTGCTCTCTGAGTTTTTGTAGTACTAACCTCAGATGTTCAACATGATCTTCCTTGTTCTTAGAGTATACTAGAATATCATCAATAAACACAACAACGAACTTGTCGAGATATTCCATGAACACTTTGTTCATCAAATACATAAAGTAGGCAGGTGCATTGGTCAACCCAAAGGACATGACTGTGTACTCATACAACCCATACCTGGTAGTAAAAGCGGTCTTTGGAATATCAGATGCTCGAATCTTCAACTGATGGTAACCAGAACGCAGATCAATCTTAGAGAACACACATGCACCTTTAAGCTGGTCGAACAGATCATCAATCCTCGGCAACGGGTACTTGTTCTTGATGGTAACTTCATTAAGCGATCTATAGTCAACACACATTCGTTGACCACCATCCTTCTTGTCAACAAAGATAACAGGAGCTCCCCAAGGTGATGAACTAGGACGAATAAACCCTTTTTCTTGTAGCTCTCTAATTTGTTTCTTAAGTTCTTCTAATTCAGGTACTCCCATTCTATATGGTCTTTTAGCTATGGGTGCAGTTCCAGGTAAAAGTTCAATAATAAATTCAATGTCGCGATCAGGTGGCATACCTGGCAGGTCATCGGGGAACACATCCGGGAACTCATCCACCACTAGATCTTCTGGGAAAACCTCTTCATTCATCTGATTCACGGTTGCAGTCGGTGTTGGTTGTAGCACTACATTCACACTGATTCTGTCCCCCTTAGCTGTGGTAACTGTCACAACCTTATCTTGACACTGAATACCTGTCTTGGTTTTCGTCAGCCAATCCATACCCAGTATCAAATCAATACCAGCTGTCTTCAACACAATTGGGGACACTGAGAAATCTACTCCCCCTAGGGACACAGCTAGCGGCATACACTGGAGCGTAGCTTGTAAACCTCCACCCGGTGAGGTAACCATTATGGGGGTTTTCATGAGGCTATCAGGTAGATTATGCATTCTAACAAATGTATGTGATATGAAAGTATGCGATGCACCAGAATCGAAAAGAACTGTAGCGGGGATGGAACTGATATTGAACGTACCAAGCATAATCTCTGGCGCTTCTTGCACGGTCTCTGTGGACACGTGATTCACCTTTCCCGAATTAGGGGGTACTTGATGCCTTCCTTTCTGCCCATTATTCTGAGGTAGGAGCTGATCTTGCCTCTTCGGACAGCGGTTGGCATAGTGACCGGGATCACCACAACGGAAACAGGCATTGGGTGTTCCATTCTTGACGGGGGTGTTGGGTGCACTAGTCTTCATGGGAGCATTGTTGGGAGTGCCTTGGCGTTGGGCTTGATTATTGTTCTGCTGCTGTTGCGGGTATGAAGGACGTTGCTGTCCCTGGTTGCGGTTCCACTGAGTAGTCGGTCCCTGGTACCTCTGCTGATTGCCTGGTGCGAAGTTGGAACGAGGGCGGTTGTTACTACCAGAAGACTGACCTTGGAGCTTCCTCTTTCTAGCCTCCATCTCCTTGCGCTTGTTGTCAACCACAATAGCACGGTTGACTAAGGTCTGGTAGCTGGCATACTCATTGGACATAAGCTGCAGTGCCAGTCCGTCATTCAGACCCTTGAGGAAGCGACGCTGCTTGTCGGCATCCTGAGCAATATCAGCGGGAGCATAGCGTGACAATTGAGCAAACTTGTCACGGTACTCAGCAACGGTCATGGCTCCTTGGCGCAGAGATCTAAACTCTTCCTGCTTCAATTCAATCAGACCAGCAGGGATATGGTACGCTTTGAAGTTGGTCTTGAATTCCTCAAAGGTGACAGGTGGAGCATCGTTGGCTTGACCGAACTGAAACGATTCCCACCAATCCAGAGCAGCTCCTTGCAACTGACCAGAAGCATAGAGCACCTTCTCCTGTTCATTGCATTGCGCGATGGTAAGCTGGCGTTCAATAGCACGAAGCCAGTCATCAGCCTCCAGGGGATCAGCGGCATGAGAGAACACTGGCGGGTGACCCTTTAAAAACTCACCCCTCTTGTCCCTCACTTGCATCGGTGGTGCTCCTCCAACTGGCTGATTCTGCATATGTTGCATCATGGTTTGCATAAATTGGGCTTGGATGCCCATCAACTGCTGAATGTTAACTGGGGGTGGTGGTGGTGGGTTAACAGGTGCTCCACGACCACGGCCACGTCCACGTCCACCTCCAACTCCACCTCCTCTGGCGGCCATCTGTGTTTCCAAACAGGGATCAAGGTTAGCGAACTTTTTAAGAAAAGATCACTTTATGAGAGGAAACAGGAGATCTGAAAATTTCTGGGCGAGATCCGGTAACAGCAGTACAGAAAAACAGTCATATTCGGAGTTCCAGAAATCCAAACAGGGCGTGTGATACACGGTTGGAAAGATAACGAAATTATCTACAACTTTTATTTAAGTGACTTTCCCAGATTCTGTGGTTAAGTTAGTCAAAAACAGAGAACAAACAGATCTGTCCAGAGCTCAAAACTGCGCAGAAACTCTAACTTGAAACAGCCATATCTCACAAACCATAACAGCTATTGAAGTGATTCCAGAGGCATTGGTTAGATATAGGAGTCTATTTTCCACCATAAAATTTTCAGCCAAGATGTACGATCAGAACTTGAGATATAACCAAAAGATCACAGGTTGCTCCAGAAAACAGCATAGGACAAGATATGACTAACCCTCTTATTAATCATAAACGTTATGTCTAACTATGAGATTTGTAGACAGGCCTACAATATCTCAACACTCATTACAAAGAACCAAATCACACATAAGCATAATAATAATCCAACTCACACATAAAGAAGCACACTAGCACAAAAGTTAACTAGACTCGACAAAACGCTTACTAATATCGTCTTATTACATAGAAGGGTGACCTATGCCTATTTGTAGAGCAGTTCGCGGAGCCTCTTGTACATAGGGGGTTGGTGGAGAAGTTCCAAAAGCCCATGAATGGTGCTATAGCATCTTTTGAGATCTTTTCCCAGGGATATCACCTCCTTTTCCAAGTCCGCGTTAGACCTTTCCCTGTCAAGGAGAAAATCTCGTGTGGCCTTCTCGGTTGGAGTTGCATTGGGGGTCTTCTACCATAGCCTCCTTATTCTCACTGTTCCAATAAGGCAGATAGCGGTATGCATCATCCCTCATGTCTTCAATGCGACGACCCCGGAACGCTTTGTAGGCTTCAACTGCCACGGCTTCCAAGGCCGATGCTAGAGTGGACCGACGAGCCCTGTGGCCAATCACCATCTCATGCAGGTATAGGCCACTCTCTGGTTCTCGGACGGCGACAGTCACTCTTGCCTTCCAGTAGGTCCTTTCCATGGGATGACTGTACCTCCAGTGGGTGTACTGTACGATGATGTTCTTGTCAGGGTAGTAGGCATCAAAAAGTCCCATCAGCCTGTGATGTGTGGGACTCTGAGAAGTTGTGGGCGCTCCGACGAAATACCCGGAGTCCACGTCCCAACCCGTTGGAAGCTCTTCATCGTCTTCAACCTCCAACACTTCTGGGGGCACTGGCGCGGGAGGTACTGGAGCTTGTGGAGCTAGAGCTTGTACTGGTGGTGCCGGCGCTTGTGGTTCCACTTCTTGAGGTGCTTGTTCTTGCAGTACTAGCTCTTGCGGTGCTACCTCCTGCTGTTCTGGCTCCTGGGGTGCTTGCGGTGCTTGCAGAACGGGGTTGCCTGTCCTCCTGCGTCCACCGATGGTCCTGCGGGTGGTACGACGAGCCATCTATGGAGTAGACCAAGAGATAGATACAATAGAATCAATATATTTGTGTAATAGAGTAAGTAAAGAGAAGCATATAGTTTTGATAAATTAACAAGGCTAAGATAAATAGCAAGAATTGAGAAGCAAGGACCACTAAAACGACCATAACTAACTAGGCTTGCGTCCTACAGTCAACATAGCTCTGATACCAATTTATCACACCCAATTTTAAGAACAAAATTGAATGCAATAACTCATGTGTGCCCAGAGATCAATCACACACATAAGCCACAAATTAAGAAGTACCATCACATATGTTTATTACATAACGAATATTATTCAAGGACTTTACATAGCAGCGGATAAATAAAGTGTCTCTCGCGGTAGCTCCATCATAGGGAAGATGACTGGTTGACAGCAAGACTAGAACTCTTCAGGGAAGTCGTCATTACCATAGCAATCTGTTACCCATCCGGGATTTTATCCAAGTAGAAAAGAAAATAAACAAGCATAAGTACATCTCGTACTTAACAAGTGTAACATGGGGTTCATGAGGCTCAAGTAAGGCTGACACTGGTTAAACTGCAGTAGCTTTTAGTTGGCACAATTTTAGCATTAGATAGCATCAATAATAACCATCCCAAATAAACATGTGATCATTGTGAACATGAAACCATTGAAAGAGATAGAAACTTTAATTTAAAAACATTAATTAAAGCAACAACTATACCATAAGAATTCCAGGTCGCTCGTAACCGTGAGCACGGCTGATATATCAGTTTTACACTCTGCAGAGGTTGTACACTTTACCCGATGAGTCGTGATATCCAGATGCCCGGGTTAATTACTCCCATAACACTTCCGAGGTGAGCGGGCAGGATACACGCAAAGCCTTTCAAAGGTTCGTCTAACAAGTTAGGGCCGCTAGGTCTTAAGGCAAGGGGAAGAAGGGTCTCTCAACCTTGCGGCACGCAGGCAAAGTGAAAGTAGCCGCCCTAAATCCAGCTCGTCAAGCGCCTTATGCGCCCTTTCGGGTAACCTCTAACAAGCTAGAAAAGGTCCTTATACTGAGCTAAGGTCAGAGCCATATAACTCCCATGGTTGCACTGTTGTCCCGGGTGATCCCTTATAGTAATTCCTAAACCATGTTGCTATAAAAGCCAATTTTACCAAGTTGCATATATCATTAAAATTCAGATTCACATGATCAAAGTTTAATTTGAGCACTAGCATAGTTCTACCCAATGCATACCAAGTTTAACAAGGCACAAGATCAACAACTAGGATATGTCTAAATAGGCATCGAGGTAGACACATGCATATGATGTTTATAGTGATTTATGGTTATTAGGACATCAAGGAGGATCCCATGCTATACTTGCCTGATTCAGCGAACTCTGGTTGCTCTTGGTTGTCGTAGAAGGGTTCCTGATCACCAGCGTATGTCTCACCGTCTATACTCGATTACCACATCAACACACAATCATCGGGACAACAATCATGCAAAGCAAACAAACTATAATTAGAACATTACACCAACATCAAGAAAATAATATAAAAAGTTTGAAAACAGAAACTACGATCTAACACGATCACATAAACGCGAAGATCACGAAAAACGGAATTATAGCGCAAAAGTTATGAACTAAACAAGTTACAAAACCGTAGTTAGTAGATTAAACCTAACTCAAATTTTAAGTACTGAAAACAGTATAGATTTTCATACAGATAGATAGATCTTTTCAAAACGAATCTAACGCAACTTGAACGGACTAAATCGGACTAAAAACGTAGAAGTTATAAGCATTTGAAACTGGTGGCAAAACTGTAAATAAACCAAACTCGAATTTGAATTTAAAATCAGTTTAAATCGAATATGCAGATTTGACTGGACTGCGCTTCAATAAGGAAGAAACGCAGGGGCTTATAAAGAAGTTTTTGCAGACACAGAGCACAGTGTCGTATGGACCGCGGGTTTAGATCCAAAAAGGTGTAACGGTTCTTATGCAAAGTTGACGCCGAAGGGGTATCGGCCGATGGAGGTCGTTGAATCTAAGATGGACGGCTCAGATTAGATCCGAAGGGAAGGGGCGGCGCTTCCGCCGGAGAAGAAAGAGAGCGCGGCGGCGCCATGGCCGGAAAACGGCGGCGCGGCTCGGGATTGCTCGATAGAGCGGTAGAGACCTCGGGAGTAGGTCCAATCGAAAGAGGAGATCAAAGCGAACTCACCCGAGGTGATGAGGGCGTCGGTGAAGTCTCTGAGACGGCGGATTGCACGGCGAGGCGGACAGCGGGGGCTCTGCAACGACGGCGAGCACGGGTTAACGCGAAACCAGGAGAAAACAGAGGGGAAAAAGGTGTAATGGCTTCGCGTGACCAAGACGAAGCTAGATAGGAACCTTGCGACGGCTGGAACTCGATGAAGCGTCGGGTTGACGGCGGCAGATCTTCGGCAGCCGCGGAGTTCGTCGCCGGAGCGAACTAGGGCACGAGAGCAAGAGCTAGATGCATGGGGAGAGGCGCCGAGCTCTCGGGAACCTTATGAGAGAGTCGGTTCGGCCGATTAGGCAGGCGAGGGAGCGTGGGGAGGATGGAGTCGATCTCGGGTTCGTATCCTGGCCGGATACGGGAGGGAGAAGGCGAGCGCGGCAACGCTGAGAGACTGACCGGTGGAGCCCAGTCGTCAGCGAGAGAGAGAGAGCGACGCGCGCGTGCGGGCGGCGAGCGGGGCTGGGCCGTCTGCGCGGGGCTGCGGCGCTGCGCGCAGGCGTTGGGCCGGGCGGCGGCCCACGCGGGCGAAGGAGAGAGGGAAAGGGGAGAAGAGAAAGCGGGCCGGCGCGAGGGGAGGAGCAGGCCGGCCAGGCGGCTCGGGCCAAAAGAGAGAAAAGGAGAGGGAGAGAAGGAAAAATGGTTTTCCAATTTCCAAAACTGATTTTCAAGAATGAATTTGAAATCCCTTTGAATTCAAACAAGTTTTGAGCAAAAACCAATCATCACATAAAATAAGATATGCACCAGCATGTATGCTTCATCATGGTCTTTGGCCTAGGATTTATTTTAGCTTTTGCAAATAATTTTATTAACTAGTTTCCATGCAACACATATAATGCATAATTAAATCATATTGCCTATTTTTAAATTGATGCAAATTTTGGGTTGTTACAAGGCACTCGAGTAGCAGCTCTAAATTCAAGTCTCTTGCCAACCCAATGATTAAAAGGAAAACAAGAAAGGTTGACAAGAGAAGAATGCGGAACTGTCCCTACATCCTCATAGTACAGAATTAATACAAGAAAGAGAGAGATCCTAGAAGGCATACTCGAGGAACAATGCGCCTTCACTGATAAGTCGACACAAGAGAAGGAAGGTCGATACCTCTAAAGATGATTCCACCGTGATCTTCCTCCTCTCAAGCATACTGTGAGACAACAAGAGAAGACAAACCAACTAGACAAGAGAAGCTTCCACAAGGTGGTTCGACACATCACTCTTTAATGACAAAGTAACATTTCAAGGTAAGTAACCATCACTTGAAAAGCTTCTTCTTGATTCAGTATGAACATAAATAAAAAACTAAACATGTTTATGTTCATCATTGATAACCTGATCTAATACTACATACTTTTCAGTTCCTTTGATCTTTGTGTTCTAGCTTTACTCTCTTGAATCTCACTGTCTTAACTAAATGAGCTAAAATGTTGTGCATCTAAACCTTTGGAAGATGATATATCTCAATTATAAAAAGATCAACACTTTATGCATAGATTATCCTTCCTTGGGTTAAGTAATCTGATCTGTTAAATATTTAAGATGCTACTTTCATGCTCATCCCCTGATCCTATCACTCATGTTAAGATTGAATAGAACACATAAACAACAAGTTTGTCTTGTGCAATGTGCCTAAGGTTAGAGAGGAATAAACAAAACTTTTGGTTCTGTTGGTGTTTTTCCACCAACAGAGCCTATGCACTTGATCTCTACCTTGTCTTTATGAGCAGGACACACTCTTAAGCAAAACATGGAGATGTTTGTCACTCCCAAATTATACAGAGTGAAGGTCCTAGATCTATAAGAACATGCACACTAAGCAAGATGCAGCCAACGTCCACAATTAACGCTTCACTTCAAATTGCTGGACGAACAAATAACATGAGTGACACCATATCAAGAGGCATAAACAAGAAGGAATGATGGAAGACGTCGTAGTCAGAATTAGAGGTCATGAAGTCCCCACAGACTTCTTAATCTTCGACATAAGAAGACGATGATGTCCACCTCATCCTAGGAAGACCATTCCTCTACGCTACAAGTACAATCATCTACAAGAGGAAATCCATTTTCACTTTCCTGGAGAAAAGGTACGATGCTACTTCATCAACTACATGCCCAATAAAGCACCCAAGAAGAATAGAAGTGAAATACGCCGCTCTCAACGCCAAAGAAGACAAACTATCAAGAATAGAGAGGCCAATCACGAAGAAGTAGCTATCGACACTGTCCTAGAAAAGAAAGGAGAGAAACCTCAAGACAGTGAACCACAGGAAGTGAAGACTCAGACCAAGAAAGTATGAAAGAAAGCGTCTGCACCTAAGAGGTACAATCAATAGCAACTTTCCAAACGTCTGACATACCTTGGGAGGTCTGAACCAAGGGAAGGTCCGGTTCGTCAGACCTAAATATCCGAACCTTCGCCAAAAGGTAAAACCGTTAGTTATCTTCATATTTTTCATATTTAATTCTTAGTCAATCATTGCATCGTCATATTCACAAACATTTTAATTTCCGCATTGCACTAGAAAAGAAAATGAAAATATTGCATTTGTTACACTACATCATAAACTATGAAGCCCCAAGTGAATAATTCTATGGTGTGTAAAAAACCCACAGAATGTTCACCGTGGTGGCATAATAATAATAATAAAAAATAATATGCATGCATTCATCCTGTTGCATTTTCTCTTGCATCATAAAAATATAAAAATATAAAGAGATCTTACTGAAATTCTGGACAACTAAGGCTCGAGTGGCCAACCGCTAACGCTTAATCTGTTCCACAAGTTTTGTTGTCTATTTGAGTTTCACAGGATTTGAAAGGCCAAGAAAAGCTGACGAGCAAGTGAATGCTCCATCCACTGTTGGAGCACTGTCTCAACAAAAATCAACATCAATCAAAGCTCTAATAGAGGAAGGACATATGCACTGCCAATCCGCTACATTGCAAGATCGAACGACTACGTCACATTCAGCTTGGGGGAAGGCACCCTCATGTATCCACGTAAGTATCTCTATTCTCTTAAGTTTTTCATTCTATAAATAAATTCAAAACACCAAAAATATGTGAGCACATGAAGGCTCACCCTTAAAAAGAAACGAACAAAAAAAAATATGTGGGCACATGGAGGCCCACCATTAATTAAAAAAAGAGAGACAAAAATATATGGGCACATGAAGGCTCAACGCTGTTAAGGGAACCAGCTTGAGGGAGACGCACCCCCATTATCTTCGCGATTCAGGTATGTCTTTATTATTATTACAACTACTATTATTATTGACTTTTATTTATATCTTAAAAATGTATTAGATTAATTAAATAAAATAGTGTGTCTAGTTTGTTTTAAGAAGTTGATGACTAAAGAAGAACCCTCTCTCTGATCTTTTGCATGGAAATGATGAGTAGTTGCTCTATCTAATTTCTTTCAAGTACCTAGCCTTTAAAGCACGAGTTCTCCTAATTAATAATGATGCTTAAAAATGAAATTAAATATATGGGTAGCAAATGCTTGATCCAGAGTCTAGGTAATTGATAGATATGACATGTGATGATCTGAGCTACTATTATCTTGTTCTAAACAACACTAGAGTTCCGGAGATTTCTCATTATAAATATGACTAATAATGCCATTGAGTTAAATTAAGCTTTGTTGACCCTATGAGAAGTCATCATGTTATTGAATTGAGATCACTTACATATTCCATCCATCTTCCGCATAAATGCTCATGATTATCTATTGTTATCCTCTCAACAGTTTGTTGGAAGCATATGGCTATTGAAAAAAAAGAGAAAAAAATCTGAGGAAATAAAAAGGGACAAGTGTCTGAAACCTCAAAAAGAAAGATCCTGAGGAAATAAAAAAGGGACAAGTGTCCAGAACCTCGAAAATAATAATAATAACAATAATGAAAAATGAATATCAGAAAAATAAATGGGCATGTGACCGCCAGTAGAATTAGCCTGATAGCCATATGTCTCTAATAAGCAGAAGAGAGTGATATATTCAAAAGAGCATCCGCCTCCATTTTCCATACACATGCACTTCTCGACTCAATAGTGTGGTTGACTTTCTCTTTGGATCCTTTGTTTAATTTGGCAACATATGTTCTTAAACTTTTGAAAATTCATAAAAACTCCAGAATAATGGTGAGGTGAAAGAGTTAGAGACATGGTGCTTGATTTGATTGTTCTATCTTTCAATTACTCAAGATTCAAGGTAAAGTACTAAGCCCTGTGATGAATAATATGATACTTTTTCTATTCCATATGAGAACTTTTGTTTGAATACATGTGTACTTGTTGGAAGTGAAGATATAGTAGCAACTCCTGATCCATTGTTAAGTTTTGGTTTTGCTAAGGGACTAGCAAAGGGTAAGCTTGGGGGAACTTGTTGACGCTGGTTATCTATCAAAATTAAAGGATAAATAAATATGAAAAGGGCATGAATTCAATCACCAACAAAGGTTTAGGGTTTCAACTGACAATATTCCACGAGTTTTGGTGAACTATGATTCTGCAGGGACTAAACCAGGAAACCAGCGCTGATTGCTTCCCCTAGCAGGAAACCGACGCGAGATAACGCAACCGGCACGTCAGGAATATTCCAGAAGGTTCTAGAGGACACCAAAGGACACCACGAGGCGGGACACCTCGAGAGGCCGCCAGGTGGACCGACCGGTCCCACCCTTAGACCGGTCGGTCTCCCCCCGGGCCCGCTGGCTTCCGTCTTCTGCAAGCTTCCTCCACCAAACCCTAGGATGCATCTCCACCGTCCCTGAAGTCGGTTTGATCCAACGGCTGCGGTTGATCCCTCAGGGCTATATAAGCAGCCCCGGACCCCCCTCTCCAGGCATCTCCCTTTCATTATTCATCTCCACATCAGAAACTAGGGTTCCAATGTAGAAGTAGAGGTCCCTCTAGATGAATCTCTTCTAGTTCATCTAGAATTAGATCTAGTTCATCTAGTTGTAATCAAGAGCCAGCTATCAAGTAGAAGACTAGATACCCCTCTAGTAGGATTAGAACCTAGTCTTATTTAGAACTAGAAGAGAGAGAGAGAGGAAGAGATCAAGAGGAAGCTCTGGCCTATCGGATCAACTTCTTCATCTTGTACCTGTGGATTCAAGTTCTTCATCGACTTGCTTCGACGATTGTTTCGGTAATCAACATCTATATTTAAGTTTGAGCCATTGTTCTTATTGTTCTTAAGGTTTATGACTCTCTTTTGATTACTTTAATTCTAGTCACTCTAGAGTTAGAGTAGTTGGATAGTATAAGCGTGGTGCTTAGACTTGATAGCTCATATTTACCTCCTATAACGCCGGTAGTAGTGGTAGTTCGCAAGGGTGACTCTTATATCCTTGTTGATTCTTCTATAGTCCACTTACCCGTGTGTAGGCTCGGTAGGATTATACATTTGCATAAAAGAATCATACTCTGTTTGTGACCTTTTATGGCAACTTCCCCATTAAGAATAATATAAACATATCACTCTTAAGTTGGATTTAGATAACCTTAGTGATCCCCTCTATACTTTTAGCTTCTCCGTCCTTGTTAGTTACTCAGGGGTTATACACTTAAGACTCCACGCTATCCGTTCCCTTGGGTTCGATATTAAAACTGGGTTACTCTGGTGAATTGCTACATTAGTAGATCTTATCTGTGCGCTTGCGGATAATTGAGAGTGTGCGTTAATTTATACCAACACCAGGGTGTTCAGCATATGAACTATGAGATGCTAGAGATTCATGCCCCTCATGTCCCTTAGTACATTGCCAGAATTAACTACAAGGGAAAGGGGAATACCAGACTTGCTAGAGATCAGAGGAGGATCGATCCCAGAGGTTTGCCCAAGATTCAGTATGACTACAGGTTTCACACACAGTTTCACGCAGATTTCTATACCAGTGTGATCCTATCTAGGAACCTAGTGATTGCCAGATCTGAGTGGGTGGATTGGGCAGCTTTCAGAGAGCTCGAGAAGGACTCCATAGATCATGCTATTGCTATCTGTTAGCGAGTGGGGTGTATCAGATTATGGAGTTTCAGCATGACTGGAACTCAGAGGCCATTGCACAGTTCTATGCCACCTTGTTCGTTGAGGAGGAGTCGAGACGCATGCATTGGATGCTTGAGGGAGCTTGGTACAGTGTTGAGTACAATGCTTTTGCTACCTACCTTGGCTTTACAGAGGAGGATCTTGAGAGGGATCAGATTCACTCAGAGCTTGCTCTACCACCAGAGTAGATGGGATTCATGTATCCAGCAGGTGGTCCAGGAGTGGTTAGGAAGGTTCTAGGTCTTCACCCCACCTACAGGTACCTTGAGAGGATTTTCAGGAGGACTATTGACTACAAGGGTGGAGACAAGGAGACAGTTGCAGATTATTCAAAGAACCTTCTCCAGAGGATGGCTCCAGGTGCTAGACCCTTCAATGTCTTTGATTTTATATGGAGCGAGATCAGGAGTGTTGGTGAGAGGCCCCTCAAGGGCTGTGGCTTTGCTCTGTACATCATGCATATGATTGAGCAGGTGATAGGACACACGTTTGACTATGTCTGTCGTCACAGGATGTTGAGGCTTGCTATGGACTTGACAGAGACACACACCCCGCCACCAGGTCCAGGAGGAGGAGCAGCAGCAGCAGAGGACGCACCTGCAACAGGTGCAGGAGGATCAGCTTCACCTCCGCCACAGGCCCCTTCGCGTTCAGCTTCACGCCGTGGCAGCCCTCCCTCTCCAATTAAGAAGTTTTTCAGTGCTATCTTCGGTATGTGCAAGGACATCAATGTAGTCAAGAGGAAGCAGCATCATGAGAGGAGGGCCAGGAGAGAGGACTCGAGGATGATGAAGATGCTGCATGAGCACTTTCAATTTTAGCCACCCAGGTCTCCTTCGTCTGAGGACACTGACGAGGAGCCTGAGTCATTTGAGGAGCAGCAGGCTAGGTACCAGAGGGAGTACCAGGAGCACTTTGGTAGTCACTCTCAGCAGCAGGAGCCGCAGCAGGAGACACAGCAACAGGAACCCCACAGTTCTTCTCAGCAGAGACTATTTCTTGGTGGACAGTCTAGTAAGGGTGCAGCTCGTCCTAGTGCAGCAGAGGGGTCAGCTACTTTCTGGTGGGAGGATATCTTTGGGTACGGGCACCAGCAGGGTTCCTACGTTCAGGACCCCTACTTCCAGGGTGGTCTAGGTGACCCTGGCCAGGGTGGTTCTCGTCCTGCAGGTGCTCCTCGGTCAGACGACGAGGGTGACGGTGACAGTGGCGACGAGTGAGCTCCAGTGTCAGATACAACTTTGCAGCCCCTTTGTGATATGTTTATTCTTGTCAGATCTTTTGTGGTGATGGATGACAAAGGGGGAGAGATTGTGATGATTAAAGCTTCGGAGATGCTTCATATGTTCTATTCTTGTATCTGGAGATATATATACTGCAGCTGTGTTTGAGTTGAGTTATGATTGAGCTTCATTGATGTATCTTTTATGTATCAAACATGTATCAAACTAGTTCATGTATCATGTGTCAGATCAGTTATGTACTAGTCTCAGTTTGATGATGATTCGAGTTGTATCATGTGAGAGATGAGATTCTATGAGACATGATCTTTATTTCCATATCTATCTTAGTGGCTTATGGATTTGGGAATCCATTGTGATGAGTGCTATGTGTGTGTTTTTACTTATGCATTTAATTTCATATGATCCATGCTTGACTGAGTAGTATAGCCTTATGGATGGTGTATTGCTTTTATTTTGATTATTGTGTGATATAACATGTCATATGCATTTCATTTGATTTATTTACTCTTGCACTCATCGGATGCAATGATTTAGGGGGAGTTTCCAACTCCACTTGGTATGTGCAAATTGACATTTTGAGGTTGTTTTTTATAATTCAATTCATATTGCACATATCAAGGGGAGCTTTCCATAAATCATTGAACCCAATAAGCTTAATTGTTTTATTCTTTTGTAGCTTTAATCAAGGTTGTCATCAATCACCAAAAAGGGGGAGATTGAAAGTGCATGCTGCACTTAAGTATGTTTTGGATGACTTGATGACATCATTGATTAAAGGTCTAATGTGTTTGCTAAGTGTGACACAGGAAAAAGCTTATCTCACAATATGTTTGAAATGAAATGCAAAGCCAAAATGATTGATGTGATATTCATGTCACAAGCACAAGACAACAATGAAAATGACATTGATGAAAAGGCTACTCTATTGTGGGATATTCATGGATCATATGTGTGCTAACAAAGGATTCAAAGCAAAGTGTGATTGAATGGCTTGAAAATGATGAAGATAGCAAGGAAAGAGTCTTCGAGGTACTAAGCAAGGGTGAAGGGCAAGCGACGGCTTGGCGGCCGAAGAACCTAGCTAGGGTGAAGAAGAAAGTACATGCATTTAGTCAAAGGATCAATCAAGCTTGAAGATTACATTAAGTGGAGAATCAACATTCTAGCAACAATATTGATTGAAGTGACTTGACACATTTGGGATTTCATCATATCACTTGTATGGAGTCAAGTCACATGCTCAAGTTGGCTATGCTCGAGGGACATCTACTTCTAATCATGACAAGCATTCCTCTAAATGAAGAAGGCGAAAGAGAAGCGGCTTCGGTTCGATAAAGATCAACTCAAGAGGTTTAAAACTTGTTTTTCAATTCATCTTGAGTAATTAGGAAAGTCGTACTATTAAGAGGGATGCAACATATAGTAGATGATTCTCATAAGTGCTCAAGTATAAATATAAAATCAAAAGAGACACAAAAATCACTTCACGAACACTTAGAGAGGTTGTTGTCGACTTCCAGCGTGGGAAGTTCCGACCCTAAAGTCAGAAGTTCCAACACTGGGATTTTCAGCAAGTAGAAAGCTTTTCTGTCCTGCCAGCGTTGGAAGTTCCGACCCGAGTTCCGACTCGAGTTCCGACACTCCCAGCGTTGGAAGTTTCGACGCGAGTTCCGACTCGAGTTCTGACACTCCAGCGTTGGAAGTTCCGACACGAGTTCCGACACTGTCAGCGTCAGAAGTTCCGACGTGAGTTCCGACAGTGGGATCTCGACCTTCTCAGCCTCCCTGCCGCAAGCTCGTCGGAAGTTCGGACCCGAAGTTCCGACGTGCCAGAAATTCCGACCCGACTTCCGACACTGACTGAAAAGTAGCGTTATATCTCTATGAACAGTGTTTCTAGTGAACGTCGGAAGTTCTGAGATCTAGACTGGAAGTTCCGACCTTCACATTTTCAGACCAACGGCTAGAAAACGGCTAGTTTCGTGGGTGGGGCTATAAATACCCCCAAGCCTTCTCATTTGAAGGCTGCTGATTCTGCCACTTCCCACACCCATTCTAGAGCTTCCAAAACACTTTCCAACCCTCTCTTAGTGAGTGATTGACCTCTAATTGCAAAATCCATTAGTGGGTTGAGAAAGATTCAAAATTAGAGAGCAAGCCACCTTGAGCACCTTGTGCAAATCGTTGATCTCGTTGTGCGCATTCGTTAGTCTTGGACTCTATGGTCCTAGACGGCTAGGCGTCGCCGTTGAGCACCCAAGAGCTTTGTGGAGTGCCTCGGAAAGTTTGTGAAGGTTCGATCTCTCCTCAAAAGAGATCATCTAGTGGAAGGAGCATTGCGGGTGAAATAGACCGCGGCTAGAGTGACTTGTGGTGTCCTCTAGAGCCCACCTTTGTGGTAGTTCGTAACCGGCTCAATGGAGAGTAGGACCCGAGGGGGTGCCGAACTTCAGTAAAACAAATATCGTGTCTTCTCTCTTTATTCCTTTCAATATTTGTGTGGCTCGAGCTTTCTCTGCAGGTTCTGTGTGTTGTGCATATATATAGATTGTATCTTTGTAGGCGTGGCAAAGTTGAGAAGAAACCGGTGTCAATTTGGAGCTCGGGGCTGAAATTGCAAATACCGGACGTGTCCGGTATTGCATTAGGGCTCAGGCTATTAGGGCTTACCGGACGTGTCCGGTATCCCTACCGGATGTGTCTGGTATTAGCTCCCTGTTCAGGATCTTTTATATCTTGCTCTAATCTTTTGTGGTGCAGGGACTTGACTCCATATTTATTGTATAACTTTCATATATTGTGTGTTTATCTCTTGAGGGGTTGATTTACTCCGATTGAGAGGAGCTTCCAAGAAATTGGAAGCTCACATACTAATCGCTTCTGCATTTAAGGTGTTAATTTTTCAGAAACGCCTATTCACCCCCCTCTAGGCGACATCTTAGGTCTGTTTGGTCCTTTCACCGAGCTTTGTGGTGAGCTTCCGCCTCTTGGGGATGTGTCTGCCGAAGCTGCGATGACTGTTGAGGCGCACGCTGTTGTTGACTGTCTGAGAGTAGTTGCTCGTTCTCAGTGTGCTTGGGACTTGGTTGAGGAGTATTGTTGTGCTAAAGTATGGCCCTTAGCCGTAAGCAGTCCTGGTTCGAGGTTGAGGATGACTCTAAGTATGAGAGGAGAGGTTTAAAGAAACCTATGTTGGATTTGAATAAAGTTTGGGAACCTATTCATAGGAAATTTCCCAATCGTGGGGATGGTGTCGAAGCTGTTTTTAAACGGGTCCAGCAGAAAGTGGAGGATCTTGTTGGCAAACTTTCCATTAAAGCTATCCATAGTTCGGTGGGAAGCGGAGGTCGAGTTAATAGACTCTTTGACATGTTGGGCATTCTTACTCCGATTGGTCGGCACCTACGAGTGAGGATGCACCTAAGAAGAGAAAACGCTCATCCACGAAGGAAAAAGAGGTTGTCGCAGTGCCGAAGAGGGGTCGCGGTCGAGGCCGCGGGAGTGTTGGAGGTGGCCGTGTGAAAACTTTGGCGAGGAAAGTCGCAGTTGCGACGTCTGTCGTTGGCGCAACATCTTCTTCGGCTATGTTTCAGGCTGTTGGAGTTGGAGGCAGTGGCTCTGGCGCTGGGTCTGGTGCAATTGGGCGCGTGCCTCGAGTTGGAGTTATTGGCGCGCTCATCCAAATTTCGGATGACGAGGCTACCTCCGACGATGATGAAAGGGATGATGAGAAAGATGCTGAAAAAGAGGCCGGCTCCGAGGGTGGTTCGACTGATGAGGCTAGTGATACCTCCGGTGACGTAGGGGGTTCAGAGGATGAAGTATCCATTGGTGATGACCGAGGGAAGATGGTTGTTTCATCGACTGTTGATGTTGCCGCTTCGGGTAGTGTTGATGAGATGCTTCGGGACCTTGAACCTGAAAGTCCCGTGCGAGGGTCTGTACCTGAGTTCGCTGGGTCGCATATCTGGGTTGACGGTTTTGAGGCGTCGGGTGATCTTGATTCTGAATGGATCCCTGGGAAAAGGCCATATGGCGAAGCTAGTCAATCCAGTCTTCCTTTTGCATTGGGGTTTCAGATCCGGCGACAGAGCTATTTACGAGTCCGGATCTTTGGGAGTGCCACTTGCAGTGTGCCCCGGAGGAGAGGCGTTTTCTCGACCGAGTGTTCGGTCGAGTTTGTGTGCCAGAAGCCGAGCTTCGACTAGCCAACCATCCTTTGGGTGACATACTTGATGATATTGATGTCAAGGTGGCTGAGTTGATGCTCCTTAATCGCTCGGCACGCCTGAGGGCCGGTTATAACCACGATTACCTGAGCGGTCGGTTAACCAAGCTTGAGAAAGAAAATAAAGAGCTTCGGCGAAGTTTGGAAAATAAAGAAATCGAGCTTAAAAGTGTTGCGGAGAAAGTTAAGAAATCTCGCGAGGAAGCGTAGGAGGTTGTGAATCGTAACGTTGACTTGGTTTCAGCTTCCCGCGAGAAGGACAAGGATTTGACATCTGCGAAAAGTCGCATAGCGGAATTGACCTCGGAGTTGGCTTCTCAATCTGAGGCATGGCAAGTGAGTATGGAGAAGATTAAAAATAAAGTTGATGTGTGCTTGACTGAAGCCGGCGGTTCTGCTGGGGAGCCACTACCTGCTACTAACGCGGAAGCCTTCGGAGATTGGCTCTCTAATGAGCTTGATGTTTTCAGCTCATTGGTTGGTAATGGAGTCGACTTTGGGGGTTACGCTGGGACTTTGGCCATGGCCAGCTGTTGACGCGGGTTATCTATCAAAATTAAAGGATAAATAAATATGAAAAGGGCATGAATTCAATCACCAACAAAAGTTTAGGGTTTCAACTGACAATATTCCTCCACGAGTTTTGGTGAACTATGATTCTGCAGGGGACTAAACCAGGAAATCAGCACTGATAGCTTCCCCTAGAAGGAAACCGACGCGAGATAACGCAACCGGCACGTCAGGAATATTCCAGAAGGTTCTAGAGGACACCAAAGGACACCACGAGGCGGGACACCTCGAGAGGCCGCCAGGTGGGACCGACCGGTCCCACCCTTAGACCGGTCGGTCCCCCGGGCCGCTGGTTCCGTCTTCGCAAGCTTCCTCCACCGAACCCTAGGACTCATCTCCCGTCCCTGAAGTCGTTTGATCCACGCTGTCCTCGGCTCTCACCGACCCTAGGATCCGCCCCGCTGTCGGTTTGATCCCCGGCTCCCGAGCCCCCCTCTCGCATCTCTTCATTATTCATCTTCACATCAGAAACTAGGGTTCCAATGTAGAAGTAGAGGTCCCTCTTGATGTGAACAAGGGTTCCCGATCTTCCGAAAGGTTCTGGTAACTCTCGATTTGGTGAAAACGAGACACAAGTCGGTCCGGCTTCCGAACAACACGATCCGAAACCCCGCAATCGCAGCACCACATCTCCTCTGGTTATCAACCGGCGTTGCACGGTTGACCTCGCCAAGAAGGCTAATTCTTGCCTACGAATCGAAGGACACAAGCAAGAACAAGGTAGAATGCAACCAAATTGCGGATGAATGATTAATCTCACGAGTTGGGGTCTCACAAACCGACGAAACGACGAAACTGTTCTTGACAGATTAATCTAAGCAAAACCCAAACCCTAACGTAGGCAGTGGCTACTGATTATATAGCCTAAGGGGCGTCCAAGGACCCCTACTCATGTCACTAAGGTGCCCTAACAAGTTACAAGGCCCAAGCGGCCCAAAAGACGGCGACACAGCACCTTGACAGATTCTGGACATCAACTTGTTTCGACGATTCCCGTTGATCCCGATGGTGTTTTAACCTCAAACCAAAGCCATTGGTTAGCTTATCAAATTATCTTTCCATCCATATGTGGATCATCGAAAACGGAGTCTGTATGTGACCTGGGCGTCCGTTTTACCGCTGGCTGCTCCTGGATTCTGAGATGGACTCGAACTTGACACGGATTGGGCCTCCAACTTGGGTTGGACGACTTGGCTGCCCTTCTAAGGTGGTGGCCAAGGAGGAGGATGTCTTTGAGCATCCTTGGGCTCTTCTCCACTTATTTTGGGTGTGCTCCAACTTGGGCCAGGGTCCCAAGGTTGCATGACAAGCCCATATCGACGTCGTAGCACCCGGCAGAAATAGTAGCAGATTGTCGTGACAATTTGAAGATCTTGTTGATATGATATTGAGGTGAGGCCAGATCTATTTGAAAGCTTATCAAATAAGCTTTCCATCAAGTGCTCATTGACCTCAATCGCTCTCCGGATGGATGAGATATGATCTCCCCAATGAACCATTGTTGGGCTGCCGACGAACTTTGATAGACTTAGACTTCGAGATATGTTTGTACCTACAAGCAAATAATGACATGTACATGTGGAACCAAGTGAATTGTACCAAAAATCACTATGTAAATGTAGGAACGAGCTCACCTTATAATCAACGGTCGTATCCGAAGGTGTCATGTCCTCATCATCCTCCCCTTCTTGACAACAAACCGTCCTCGGTTTGAGCTTACTTAGAGGACATATTGTAGGTAGTAGCCAATATTGCTCCTTCTTGAAATCTAACATATTGTTTATAACAAAACTTGGGGATCTTGACAAGACATGATTATAGCTATTGCAGCCCTCTAATTGATCATATTGTTGTATATCAAAAGGAGATTTCAGATTTGAACAAATATAAACCCGGGTGCACCATATACTCTCCTTTATAATTATACTTGCCAATAAAGTGATATGTACATCTAGACAACCATGGCAATTCAATGCATAAAATTTCTTCTTCAAATTACTTAAAGCACACAGAGTATCAATCTCAATATAACCCAAAGTATTTAAAGAAGATAATAATTCTAGTTCATCTTGTTCAGTGGCAATAGAAAACAAAGTTTATTTTCAGCACATGTATTTTGGTCCAAAACAATAGAGTCAATATCATTCGCTAGTTGTGACATAGGTATACTGAAAGAACTATCACACAACTCTTCTTTATCACAATGATTAGTTGAACAATTATTTGTGACAAAGGTAAATCAGATTTAGTGTCCCCGAAATGTTGCTCTATTATAGCATGAGTGGTGGATAATTTGAGCACGTCATCATCAATTTCATCAATATCAGATTTTGTAGCAAGTACAAAAGAATCATTCAATTTAGATACTTGGTAATTTCAGATTTCATATATAATTCTTTCTTTTCATCAACAACTCTATCTTCAGTAATCTGTATAATTTCAGCATGCATTAAAATTTATCAAACTCTTGAGTGGACGTGGGTGGTGGTGGTGGTGTGAAGATGTTGTTGAAGCGGCAGAAGTGGCCACTCTCTGCTTATCACATTCTGTTGTAATCAAGAGCCAGCTATCAAGTAGAAGACTAGATACCCCTCTAGTTTAGGTTTAGAACCTAGTCTTATACTAGAACTAGAAGAGAGAGAGAGAGAGAGGAAGAGATCAAGAGGAAGCTCCGGCCTGTCGGATCAACTTCTTCATCTTGTACCTATGGATTCAAGTTCATCATCAACTTCAACGATTGTTTCGGTAATCAACGTCTATATTTAAGTTTGAGCTATTGTTCTTATTATTCTTAAGGTTTATGACTCTGTTTTGAGTACTTTAATTCTAAGTTGCTCTAGAGTTAAAGTAGTTGGATAGTGTAAGCGTGGTGCTTAGACTTGATAGCTCATATATGCCTCCTATAACGCCGGTAGTAGTGGTTGTTCGCAAGGGTGACTCTTATAGCCTTGTTGATTCTTCTATAGTCCACTTACCCGTGTGTAGGCTCGGTAGGATTATACATTTGCATAAAAGATTCATACTCTGTTTGTGACCTTTTATGGCAACTTCCCCACTAAGAATAATATAAACATATCACTCTTAAATTGGAATTAGATAGCCTTAATGATCCCGTCTATACTTCTAGATTCTCCGTCCTTGTTAGCTACTCAGGGGATAGACTTTAAGACTTAACACTATCCGTTCCTTTGGGTTCGATATTAAAACTGGGTTACTCTGGTGAAGTGCTACATCGGTAATCTTATCTGTGCGCTTGCGGATAAAGTAGAGTGTGCGTTAATTTATACCAACAAGCATTTCTGGCGCCGTTGCCGGGGAACGATAGATCAACTTAAGTCTTAGTTTAACCTTGTAATCATACTTTTATCTTTTCCTTTTTGTCCTAGTCTTTTCATTATTTTTGTTTTCATTCTTATGAATGTTGTTTTTGAATTCCACTCTTATCTATCACTACTCCATGAGCAAGCCATAACCAGTAGAATCCTTACACCCCATCATAATACCTGGTTATGAGCTATGCCTACCTTTCTGCTGCACTGTCCTTGTAATGAGCATAGAAAAATATAATTATGAAAATATTCCTTCGGGTATTTTGTCACTAACCTTTCTAGGTCTGGAGTAGAAAAGAACGAAGGAACAACAAACACAAGGTATGTCCAACCAATCATCATGCAACATTGAATTACATTCATCCAATCTTGATTTGTGCAAAATCCAAGCTTGGGGAATAGACTTTCTAAGAACATCTCTTGCCATGTTGCTATGTTGGTTGTCCCTACCTTTAAGATATGCTCATCATGCTCTTTCATCATCATCTGAGTAAATCTCTATAATGCCTTCATGTTACCTTATTTGCTATAGTATATGTTTAGGTTTGAAGTACTTTCATACATCTCTTAAATGAAGCATGGTGCCTAGTTTAGGAGTGGGTGATCTTGCTTTCAAGGCCTTTTAATTTAAGCATGCTTAGGTTAGAATGCCCTCTTAAATCAAATTAGACGTGGTGTCTAGGTTGGTTCTGAGCCGACAGTATGCTATAGTGGATGTTGGATATTTTGTTGGACTAACCCCTGCAGGGAAACTTTCAATATCAATTTGGGAAAGTCCAGAGATGAACTCACACTGGAGATGAAGAGACACATGAACTTCAACAACTTTGCACAATGAAGACCCGACTCATTCATCATAGATGAAAGAACTGTGAGTATCAAAGTTTATTTATTTTGTCTTCTACTGCAAGTTATGCCTTGAAATCATGCAGCAAACACATACTAGTCTATGCTAAAGTAATCCTAAAAATATCTTTTTATTAGCATAGATGCAAAATACATAAGTTATGGATAACAACCCATGCTTCAAATTCTTGCAATCCTTCGGGTATATGTCCACTAACATTATGCAGGAGAGAAATTTTGCTCATCCATGGTTTGGTGTGAACATTGAAGATCCAAAACTCAAACCATAGACACACAAACCTACTCTCAGATCACAAAAGGTGCTAGCCTAGCTTTGAGTCTTGCTTGGGCGCTGATGACAAACAGGATGCAACTTACCTCATATGAGACAACTTATGCCTGCAACCATCATTGTCCAAGACATCAAGACAAGAAGTGGGGAGTTATCTTCTCTTCTAATCAAGAGCTAGCTTGGGAGACAAGATGGTACCACTACAACAATAGCAAGATCTACAAGTCAAACACATGAACATATTGTTGGGAGTCCATCTACATCACAAGCCAGCCTGGAGAGAGACAATTTCATTGTCTAGATGTGTTTCACAATCAAAGGGAGGAAGGAGAAACCCAACTTCAAACATATTGATCTCCTACTACCACTTTGATCAATACAAACCACTAGATGCTATCCTAGTTGAGAAGAAGAATATGATCCACCACTCATTCTTGGAAGATCGTTCTTGAACGCCATCAATGTTATCATCTTTGCGGACCTGGAGAAGTCAACTTTTGGATCTTTCGCTGCATCTTCAACATCTACATCACTTATGAGCAGCCAAAGAGAACCAAGAGAAGACGTCGAAGGGAGAACCAACTGCCAAGAATTGAGGAGGGCATCATGAAGGATGAAGCCACTGCACCACAAGAGTTAGAAGATGAGAGATTACCTGAGTTAGCAAATCATGAAGAACAGTCGATAAGATCTCCATCATCTAGACACTGTTGAGAGGACAAGTCTCAGTTGTGACATTACAAGACAAAAGACTATCATAAAGGCACTCGAGTAGCAGCTCTAATTTCAAGTCTCTTGTCAACCCAATGATTAAAGGAAAACAAGAAAGGTTGACAAGAGAAGAATGCGGAACTGTCCCTACATCCTCATAGTACAGAATTAATACAAGAAAGAGAGGGGATCCTAGTCAGCATACTCGAAGAACAATGCTCCTTCACTGATAAGTCGACACAAGAAAGGAAGGTCGATACCTATAAAGATGATTCCACTGTGATCTTCCTCCTCTCAATCACACTGTGAGACAGGCAAGAGAAGACAAGCCATTCATAAACAACAACCAGCTAGACAAGAGAAGCTTCCACAAGGAGTTTGACACAATCACTCTTCAATGACAAAGTAACATTTCAAGGTAAGTAACCATCATTTTAAAAGCTTCTCTTGATTCTAGTATGAACATAAATAAAGAACTAAACATGTTTAAGTTGCACCTCACTTGATCCAACCTAATCAACTCAACATGTTCAGTCCTTTGATCTTTGTTCTAGCTTTACTCTCTTGAATCTCATTGTCTTAACTAAATGAGCTAAAATGTTGTGCATCTAACCTTTGGAAGATGATATATCTCAATTATGAAAAGATCACACTTTATGCATAGATTATCCTTCCTTGGGTTAAGTAATTTGATCTGTTAAATATTTTAAGATGCTACTTTCATGCTCATCCTCTGATCCTATCACTCATGTTAAGATTGAATAGAACACATAAACAAAAAGTTTGTCTTGTGCAATGTGCCTAAGGTTAGAGGAGAATAAACAAAACTTTTGGTTCTGTTGGTGTTTTTCCACCAACAGAGCCCATGCACTTGATCTCTACCTTGTCTTTATGAGCAGGACACACTCTTGAGCAAAAATGAAGAAGTCACTCCCAAATTCTACAGAGTGAAGGTCCTAGATCTACAAGAACATGCACACTGAGCAAGATGCTGCCAGCTCCACAATTAACGCTTCACTTCAAACTGCTGGACAAACAAATGACATGAGTGACACCATATCAAGAGGCATAAACAAGAAGGAATGATGGAAGACGTCGTAGTCAGAATTAGAGGTCATGAAGTCCCCACAACTTCTTGATCCTCGACATGAGAAGACGATGATGTCCACCTCATCCTAGGAAGACCATTCCTCTATGCTACAAGTACAATCATCTACAAGAGGAAATCCATTTTCACTTTCCTGGAGAAAAGGCGTGATGCAACTTCATCAACTACATGCCCAATGAAGCACCCAAGAAGAACAGAAGTGAAAGACGCCGCTCTCAATGCCAAAGAAAGACAGACTATCAAGAATAGAGAGGCCAATCACGAAGAAGAAGCTATCGACACTGTCCCAGAAAAGAAAGGAGAGAAACCTCAAGACAGTGAACCACAGGAAGTGAAGACTCAGACCAAGAAAGTATGGGAGAAAAATGTCTGCACCTAAGAGGTACAATCAATAACAACTTTCCAAACGTCTGACATACCTTGGGAGGTCTGAACCAAGGGAAGGTCCGGTTCGTCGGACCTAAATATCCGAACCTTCGCCAAAAGGTAAAAATCGGTAGTTATCTTTATATTTACTTTGCTGCATATTTCTCATATTTAATTCTTAGTCATTTATTGCATCATCATATTTAATTCACAAACATTTTAATTTCTGCATTGCATTAGAAAAGAAAATAAAAATATTGCAATTGTTACATATAAACCATAAAGCCCCATGTGAATAATTCTATGGTGTGTAAAACCCACAGGAATGTTCATCGTGGTGGCAAAAAAAAATAATAAAAATAAATATGCATGCATTCATCCTGTTGCATTTTCTCTTGCATCATAAAAATATTAAAACACAAAAATATTAAGAAAGAGATCTTACTGAAATTCTAGACAACTAGGCTTGAGTGGCCAACCACTAATGCTTAATCTGTTCCACAAGTTTTGTTGTCTATTTGAGTTTCACAGGATTTGAAAGGCCAAGAAAAGCTGACGAGCAAGTGAATGCTCCATCCACTGTTGGAGCACTGTCTCAACAAACATCAACATCAATCAAAGCTCTAATAGAGGAAGGACATATCCACTGCCAGTCTGCTACATTACAAGATCGAACGACTACGTCAACATCAGCTTGGGGGAAGGCACCCCATGTATCCACGTAAGTATCTTTATCCTCTTAAGTTTTTCATTCTATAAATAATTCAAAACACCAAAAATATGTGAGCACATGAAGGCTCACCCCTAAAGAAAAGAACAAAAAATGTGAGCACTTGAAGGCTCACCATTAATCAAAAAGATAAAAATATGTGAGCACATGAAGGCTCACCATTAATCAAAAAAGACAAAAATGTGAGCACATGAAGGCTCACCATTAATTAAAAAAAGACAAAAATATATGGGCACATGAAGGCTCAACGCTATTAAGGGAACCAGCTTGGGGAGACGTACCCCGTTATCTTCGCGATTCAGGTATGTCTTTATTATTACTACTACTACTATTATTAGCTTTTATCTTAAAGTGTGTTAGATTAAATAAATAAAAGTGTGTCTAGTTTGTTTTAAGAAGTTGATGACCAAAGAAGAACCTCTCTCTCTAATCTTTTGCATGGAAATGATGAATAGTTGCTCTATCTAATTTCTTTCAAGTACCTAGCCTTCAAAGCATGAGTTCTCCTCATTAATAATGATGCCTTAAAATAAAATTAATGCATGGTGGCAAATACTTAATCTAAGGTCTAGGTAATTGGGATATGACATGTGATGATCTGAGCTGCTATTATCTTGTTCTAAACAACACTAAAGTTCCGGAGATTTCTAAATATAAACATGACTAATAATTGCATTGAGTTAAATTAAGCTTTGTGACCCTGTGAGATGTTATCTTGCCATTGAATTGAGATCACTTACACATTTCATCCATCTTTCGCATAAATGCTCATAATTATTGTTGCTACCCTCTCAGAAGTTTGTTGGAAGCATGTGGCTATTAAAAAAAAGAAAAAAAAGAGATCCGAGGAAATAAAAAGGACAAGTGTCCGAAACCTCAAAAAGATAGATCCCGAGGAAATAAAAGGGACAAGTGTCCGGAACCTCGAAAGAAAAAAAAGAGAAAAAAAAAAATGTCAGAAAAAATGGGCGTGCCATATGTCTCTGATAAACAGAACAAAAAAAGTGAATATTCAAAAGAGCATCCGACTCCATTTTTCCATACACATGCACTTCTTGATTCAATGGTTGGTTGACTTCTCTTTGGATCCATTGTTTAATTTGACAACATATGTATTAATGCTTTTGAAAATTAATTAAAACTCCGGGATAAAGGTGAAGTGAAAGAACTAGAGACATAGTGCTTGATTTGATTGTTCAATCTCTCAATTATTTAAGATCTAAGGTAAAGTAATAAGCCCCATGAAGAATAACATGATATGTTTCGGAGAATTTTTGTTTAACAGCAGGTATACTTGTTGGAAGTGAAGATATAGTAGCAACTCCTGATCCATTGTTAAGTTTTGGTTTTGCTAAGGGACTAGCAAAGGTAAGCTTGGGGGAATTGTTGACGCTGGTTATCTATCAAAATTAAAGGATAAATAAATATAAAAAGGGCATGAATTCAATCACCAACAAAGGTTTAGGGTTTCAACTGACAATATTCCACGAGTTTTGGTGAACTATGATTCTGCAGGGACTAAACCAGGAAACCAGCGCTGATTGCTTCCCATAGAAGGAAACCGACGCGAGATAACAACCGACACGTCAGGAATATTCCAGAAGGTTCTAGAGGACACCAAAGGACACCACGAGGCGGGACACCTCGAGAGGCCGCCAGGTGGGACCGACCGGTCCCACCCTAGACCGGTCGGTCTCCCCCCGGGCCCGCTGGCTTCCGTCTTCTGCAAGCTTCCTCCACCGAACCCTAGGATGCATCTCCACCGTCCCTGAAGTCGGTTTGATCCAACCGCGCGGTTGATCCTCAGGGCTATATAAGCAGCCCCAGACCCCCTCTCCAGGCATCTCCCTCTTCATTATTCATCTCCACATCAGAAACTAGGGTTCCAATGTAGAAGTAGAGGTCCCTCTAGATGAATCTCTTCTAGTTCATCTAGAATTAGATCTAGTTCATCTAGTTGTAATCAAGAGCCAGCTATCAAGTAGAAGACTAGATACCCCTCTGTTTAGGTTTAGAACCTAGTCTTATACTAGAACTGAAGAGAGAGAGAGAGAGGAAGAGATCAAGAGGAAGCTCCGGCCTGTCGGATCAACTTCTTCATCTTGTACCTGTGGATTCAAGTTCATCATCAACTTGCTTCAACGATTGTTTCGGTAATCAACGTCTATATTTAAGTTTGAGCTATTGTTCTTATTATTCTTAAGGTTTATGACTCTCTTTTGAGTACTTTAATTCTAGTGCTCTAGAGTTAGAGTAGTTGGATAGTGTAAGCGTGGTGCTTAGACTTGATAGCTCATATATGCCTCCTATAACGCCGGTAGTAGTGGTTGTTCGCAAGGGTGACTCTTATAGCCTTGTTGATTCTTCTATAGTCCACTTACCCGTGTGTAGGCTCGGTAGGATTATACATTTGCATAAAAGATTCATACTCTGTTTGTGACCTTTTATGGCAACTTCCCCACTAAGAATAATATAAACATATCACTCTTAAATTGGAATTAGACAGCCTTAGTGATCCCCTCTATACTTCTAGATTCTCCGTCCTTGTTAGCTACTCAGGGGATAGACTTTAAGACTTAACACTATCCGTTCCTTGGGTTCGATATTAAAACTGGGTTACTCTGGTGAAGTGCTACATCGGTAGATCTTATCTGTGCGCTTGCGGATAAAGTAGAGTGTGCGTTAATTTATACCAACACCAGCACTCTTCGCCAGGCCGATTGTGATCACCTTCGCAAAGTGGAAGAGGCGAGTCACATTTTCCAACTGTTGACGAGGTGCGTGCTATGAAGGTTTTAATGGATGCGGAGGTCGTAACCGCACAATGTGCTTACTCGTGGTTTTGGATTGCTGGTGGGGTCGTGCTCTTGCCTTTGAACAGGCCGCTGAAGCACCTCGGGTTGGATAGTGCGAGATGTGCTATTTTTTTGCTTCTTATTTATGTGTTTTATGTTAGTTTTTTTTATGTATGGAATTTTATTTTTATTGTTGTGGCCTTTTTGCAGGCTCGAAAGGACACGCTGCTTCGCCATCGGCAATTGATGAAACTGCGGGGTGCTCCAAGTCTGCGCCTGCGCATAGCTCTGCGGAGGTTCCGCCGGTCGAAGTGCTTCCACGGTTGAAAATGCTCTACGACTAATGAGGTTGTTGTTGATGAACCGGTCGTGGTTGAAGCGCCTGCTGCAGACCATTCCACGACGGAGACTTTGGCGACTGGTCGAGCTGATGCTGAAAGATCCGAAGTTCCCGAACAGGTGTGAGGGGAGGAAAAAGACTGTAGGGGTTTTTTTGTATGGTTTTTGTGTGTAAGCGAGGGTTGTTAAGGACAAAGAGTCTTTGTTTGGTTGTTTGATAATGCAGGTTCCTGATGGAACCGTGTTTGAGGTGTTTGATGTGACACCAATTATGTTAAACTATCAGGATGTTTTTATCTCTGGCGAAACCTGGGCTCGTGCTAAACTCAAGCATCCTTCACTGTCCTTCGATCGGTTTTGGTGGTCAAAGGTGCGAAGACATGATATCAAAAACAGCATGTCGAGCTGCTTTTGGCGTAATGCTGATTATACGGATCGGCAGGCTTCGCGAGTTTTATTTGGTTCTTCATCGCAACCTCCTTGGATGATGATATTGATGAGAATGATGCGTTAGGTTTTTTGTTTGGTCATAGTAACCTTAGTCTAGACTCAAGTGGTGCACTTGTGGTCCCGAAGGAGAACCTGTAGAGATTAGCGAAAAGGATCGTAGATACATGTATAGAGCGAGGGTGTTGCCAGGTGATCTTCCGATTGTACCCGCTGCTCCCTTGTTGTGGGGGGCACATTGTTCCATCGGATGTGGAAATTGAGGAAGGCACCGAAGGTACTGGTTGTGATTAGTCTTTAGTTTTTGTTAAGATTACTTGTAACTTGAGACCTTGTGGAGTTCGTTTTTAGGTTTTTTGTAAATGGAATCTTACAGGGGTTTATAACAGAGAAGTTGTTTGGTGGGTGATTGTGGAAGTTTAGAAAACTATTCCTTTAGCGAGGCTGGACTCTTGTGTTTGTTTAAGAGGGATGTTTGAAAAAACAGTGACACCCCCTTTCTTTTTGGCAAGGCTCGACTCTTGTGTTTGTTGAAGAGGGATGTTTGAAAAAACAGAGACGCCCCCCTTTCTTTTGGCGAGGCTCGACTCTGTGTTTGTTGAAGAGGGATGTTTGAAAAAATAGTGACGCCATCAGAAAATATAGACATCATACATCTTTGAAAAGAAGCAGGTGCATTACATAATCCAAAAGACATTCAGCGATAAGCATAAGTTCCGTATGGACATGTAAGGTGGTTGGTTTTGCTTTGATCATCTAGGTAGATTGGGATTTGGTGATATCCAGAATATCCATCAAGAAAGCAAAAGAAGAGTGATTGGCTAACCGTTCTAACATTTCGTCTATGAAAGGTAGCAGGAAGTGATCTTTCTTAGTTGCCTTGTTTAATTTTCTGTAATCAATACACATTCTCCAACCAGTACACAGTTCTTTGTTGAATTAATTCGTTCTTCTCATTTTTTACCACAGTCATGCCTCCTTCTTAGGCACAATTGGACAGGGCTCACCACTCACTGTGTGGCACAGGATAAATGATCCTGGCGTGTAAGAGATTCAAAATCTCCTTCTTTACTACCTCTCTCCATCGCATTGTTAAGCCTGCGTTGTTGCTCTCTAGATGGTGATATGTTAGGATCAGTAGGAATGCAATGGGTGCAAAAAGTGGGGTTGATTCCCTTTAGGTCGTGGAGTGAATAGCCGAAAGCTGATTTATGCTTTCTAAGACAGTGATCAACCTAGTCTGTTCCTGAGTAGATTATTATTTATGATCACAGGAAACTCAGGATCATTATTCAAGAAAGCATATCGAAGCCTAGAGGGTAAGGGTTTTAACTCTATGGGAGGTTTAGGAGGTTCTTCTAAGGAATCTAGAGGATCTGGATCTGGTGTGTCATCCTCTTCCACAGTGAAAAACTGTGCATCTTCTTTTTTTCAGGTTCATTTATTATTTCAAGAGATGCTTCCTTAATCTCTTCCATAGGATCTAGCTCGGGACATGACTCATTCTCAGCGTTTAGAGAGTGAGTGATAGGTATGGTTCCTTAAGATTTTTCCCAAGACAGAAGTTTAAGATCCTTGTTTGACCTTCATGAATGAGTTGTTTAAGTGGTGGCCTATCAGAAGATTAAACTCTTTAATATCAAAGATATAGAAGCTTAATTGTATTGGAGTGTTATCTATAGTGACAGGCAGGACATACATGATCCCTGTGCTAGGAATAACATGTCCTGAAGGGCTTTTCAACATTTAGCTGTTGGGGTAAGTGGCATTTGTTTTAATAAATCTTGAGCAAAGGTTTTAGACATAATGTTGGTTCCCACAATAGAATTATAGAGAGCTTCAAAGGGTTGTTGATGGATTTGGCCTTGAATGTGTGTAGAAGGTGAATTTAAGCGGATTATATCAGTGGAAAGCTCTGATTCTTCTAACCATTCATGACTTATATAGAGGCTAGTCCCTTCGTAGTCTCTTTTAAGAAGTCCTTATCAGTAAGTTTTCATGTGTGATTTTCGATTTTGTGGCTTCCTAAATGTGTGATATTTCGAGGTATTACCAAATTCGATAAAATATTCATCCTCGAAATCAAAGTGTCTCCTAAGATTGAGGTTTCCCTCTTACTAGGAATTAAGGCTGAGGTTTGTTCGTGATTAGGAATGGATATAGGCTCAGCTTCTGGATTTACTTCTAGTGATTCTTGAGGTTTAACTTCAGGAGTGGGAGTAATTTGAGATAAGTTTTGTAACATTTCCTTGCCTTGGAGGCTGGGGTATGTAGGAATGATCCGTTTGAAGAAGTTAAGGTAATTAGAAGTTTTTATATTCAGACCATTATAAAAGTGTTGAAGTAAGACAGGGTCTGGAATAGATAAGGCTGGACCAGAGCGAATAAGATTACCGGATCTTTCCCAGGCTGCAATTAGAGACTCATCATCTTCTGGATGAAGGACAAAATCTCTAAACGAAGACAAACAATTTGGAGACAGGGAAGTATTCTAAGCAAAAGCTAGAGCAGAGTTCTTTCCAATCCCCATTTTTACTTTGTGCAGTTTGAAGGTTCCATGTTTTGGCTTTTCCCTCTAAAGAGAATGGAAAAAGTTTCCATCTAAGGGTTTCGTCAGACATGCCTGCAATGTGTAGGCACACAGGTTTGTTCAAATCATTTATGTGAATGTGTGGATTTTCGTCTTCTAAGCCAGAGAAAGTTTGATTCTTAACCATTTCTATCAAGCATGGGCGTAGCTAGTAGTTGTCTGAAAGGATAGGCTTAGCAGATTTGGGCAACTCTAAGTCTACGACAGTGCGATAGGTATACTGGTTCAGTGGAATGGAATCTGTAGAGCTAGTGATTGGCTTTGAGAAATCTTGTGAATCGTGAAAAGAGAAAAAAGATAAAGGAAAAATAAAGGGAAAAGTATAAATAAAAGTATAATACAAGGTTAACTTAAGACTTAAAATGATCTACCGGTCCCCGGCAACGGCGCTAGAAATGCTTGTTGGTATAAATTAACGCACACTACTTTACCGCAAGCGCATAAAATCACTCCATGTAGCATTCACACGGAGTAACCCAGTTTTAAAACCCCAAAGGAACGGATAGTGTTAAGTCTTAAAGAGTATAACCCCTGAGTAGCTAACAAGGACGGAGAAGCTAAAAGCATAGAGGGGATCACTAAGGTTATCTAAATCCAACTTAAGAGTGATATGTTATTTATTCTTAGGGGGAAGTTGCCATAAAAGGTCAAACAAAGTATGATTCTTTTATGCAAATGTTATAATCCTACCGAGCCGACACACGGTGAGTGGACTATAGAAGAATCGACAATGTATAAGAGTCACCCTTGCGAATAACCACTACTACCGGGTTAAAGGAGGCAACTATGAGCTATCAAGTCTAAGCACCACGCTTACACATCCACTACTCTACGACTTAGCTCAGCGCACAGAATTAACTCATCATCTAAACATTAAGAATAAAGAACACTATACTATAAAAGAATAAATATAACTATAACAATATAAGAATTGATAGCTCAAACTAATGATGAGAAGAACTTCTACACATTGTTGCAGAGTGAAGAGTACGACATGAGAGACAGTCGAGCTCTCTTCTTGATCTCTCCTCTCTCTCTGTCTCTCTTCTAGTTCTAGTATAAGACTTAGGTTCTAAACCTATCTAGAGGGGTATCTAACTTTTCAACCGAGCTAAGCTATGCATAAGCAATCAGAAGCTTGAAGCAACAGTTTCGGTCTTACACTCCACGACTCAAGTTTGACTCAAAGTGCAATGAGAAACAGTCTCGATACTGATATCGTGATGTGCTATAGTAATCCCATCTCAATCTTTTCAATTCAATTAGACTTGGTTCAAAATTTTAATAGGATATGAACATACCAAGCAAGTGAAGGACTCAGAACTAGAGACATAGCAACCTAGCATATATGAAAAGCACAAGTGACTTCAACACATTCTACACATGCTAGTTGCCAAACTCAATGGTGAACATGTTTCAAATTTTGTGTTGAATTAAGCATATTCACAGTTCTGAAAGTATTCTACAGATTATAGACATGAAGCTCGAAAAGATAAAGATGCAAATATGATGAATAGCGGAAAATAACCAAGAAGAAAATAAAAGAAGTCAGTCTATGATACAAGAACCAAAATGTTTCCCCCAACTAAAAGGGAAACCGCACACCAAGCTCACCTCTCAACCTAGCAAAGGTTGATTGGTCCAAAGGCTTGGTGAAAATATCTGCCAAGAAGATGAGTATCGACATGGTGAAGGTCGATATCACCCTTCTCATAGTGGTCTCGCAAGAAATGAAAGCGCACATCAATGTGTTGGTCTTAGAGTGCAACACGGGGTTCTTAGCAACGCTAATCGCACTCGTGCTTTCACAAAGCAATGGAACTCGAGAAAAACTCAGACCAAAATCACGCAAGGTGGCCATCATCCACAACAACTGGGAACAGCACCTAGCCGCAGCAAACAATTCAGCCTCTGTGGTAGACTGAGCGACACTAGACTGCTTGCGAGAAGACCAAGATACAAGAGAAGAACCCAAAAACGGACAAGTCGCAGAAGTGGACTTGCGCTCTAGTCGGCAACCAGCAAAGTCAGCATCCGAGTAACCGCAAAGGGAGAGGGTGGAAGAAGCAGAATACCAAATCCTAAACTCAGGTGTGAAAAGGAGATACCTCATTATGCGCTTGACTGCCTGACGGTGAGACGTGCGCGACGACGACTGAAATCGCGCGCAAAGACACACCGTGAACTGAATGTCCGGGCGTGTCGCCGTCAGGTACAGCAGCGATCCGATCATACTCGGTACTCCTTCTGGTCCACAGCTTCTCCATCCTTGTCCGCATCCAGGGCCGTCATGGTCGACATGGGTGTTGGAAGAGGCTTGGCGTCACCCATATCGAACTTCTTCAATATGTCCTTGGTGTACTTGCCTTGGTGCACGAACGTCCCTTCTCAGGATTGCTTGATTTGCAACCTAAGGAAAAACGTCAACTCGCCCATCATGCTCATCTCAAACTCCCTGCTCATAGTATCTGCAAACTTGGCAACCAAAGCATGAGAAGAAAACCGAAAATGATATCATCCACGTAAATTTGGACCAAGAGAGTATCAGTGCCTTGCTTGAGGAGAAAGAGCGTTTTATCTACACATCCCATTTTAAACCCTTAGCAAGCAAAAAGGTTTTCAACCTATCATACCAGGCTCTAGGGGCTTGTTTCAAACCATACAAAGCTTTGTGAAGTTTAAAAATATGGTTTGAAAACTTGGATTTTCGAACCATACACCTCTTCTTCTATGTAGCCGTTTAGGAAGGCACTCTTGACATCCATTTGAAAAAGTTTGAAACCCCTGGATGCAACAGAGGCCAACAGGATCCTAATTGCCTCCAAACGAGCTACAGGCACAAAAGTCACCTCATAATCTATCCCCTCCTTCTGACTATACCCCTGGGCTACAAGTCTGGCCTTGTTTCTCACAACATGGCCATCTTCTCCTTGTTTGTTTTTGAAAACCCATTTTGTCCCAATAGGGTGACACTCAGGAGGAAGAGGAAGAAGAACCCAAACCCGATTTCTCTCAAAATTTTCGAGCTCCATGTTGACGGAAGTTATAGCATGTTTTACCTTATCAAAATACCGTCAACAGGCCTCGGTTTCAAGGAAGAATAGCATATCATGAGCATATTTATCACTAAAAGTTCCACTTGTACTCTTAGCTTGTGAACTTGTAGGAGATGGCAAAATGACAAAATGAGGCTAGGTGGGCCCACCAAGGGGTCGGCCGACCCCACCTTGGGGCCACCTCGGCCATGGTGACATGGCATGATCCAAGAGAAGCATGTTCAAGTCAATATCAACCATTGGATTAAACATGTGCTTTTGCTCAATGGTGCAAGATGAGAAGCACATGGATTCATGGGTCCACACCGAAAACCAAATGTGACCAACTTCACAAGACTTGCTCCATGACATGTGGGGTCACCAAGGGAGAGAAGTGTGGGCCAGCCCTGTCATATGGGGGTCGGCCGACCCCCGTTGGTGGGACCCAGCAGCACTATCATCAGGTGACATCAGCACCTTCTAGAAGATGTACCCCAGGCCCACATGTCAGAGACAGGGGTCGGCCGACCCCATGGTGACCCTCATCCAAGTCGGTGGCAAAGTGCATGTTTCACACGTGAAGAATATCCAAGCCATTCATCAAGGTCGGTTGTTATGGCGATGGATCCAAGGGTGAAGAGAGGAGGATCACGCGGATCGCTGACGTGGCACCGGAGTAGCCCCTACTCCACCTCCACTATAAATAGAGGCCTCCATCCTCTCATTCATAACACCCCGAGATAGTTTACATATCTCACAACACATATCTCCACTCTCATGTGAGATCAAGCAAGAGTAGTAGTAGTTAGTCTAGAGTGGGAGTTAGAGTTGAGTCGGGCGAAGCTCGGGTCTCCGGAGTCGTCTTCTGGGAGTCTGGTATAGCCCTTGTATCTTTCTTCTTTTGTAAGACTTTATTTATAATATACTTCTTTCTTTACTTTACTTTGCATTACTTAAGTATTTACTTTCCAAGTATTTATTTAAGTATTTACTTAGTGCAAGTCTATGTTTATATAGTCTTGTTGTGTGCTTATCTTGGTTCTATAGTTGTCTTAGTTAGATTGATTTCCTTTACATAGCTTCTTGTGTGTGCGTCATCGTCCTATCTTAGGATAGGGGCTTTAGCTATTTTGATCGGTAGCTAAAGGTGTAGATAAGTGTGAGCGTGGTGCTCATACTTCATCTTATCTTTGACTACCGCTGGCTTGCACGGACAGTAGGGGCGCATGGGCAAAAGGTGACAGATTTTGCTTAGCTACCTAGATCCCCTCACGTGAACTCAGGCTAGTTTTTAAAAGGTAAGGCGTCCATAAGCCAAATATCCGCTTGAGTACTGGGTTAGGTGAACAACCTTCTATCGCTTTACTCTCTCGTTTATCCCTCTCACACAAGTAGCAAGGCATCAATCTAGTAAAGTCATCTATTCAATTAGGATTAAGTTCATAGAGTAAAGGTAGAAACATAGGAGTACTTTATACTCACTTGTTGTCCTCCCACCTAGCTAACTCTACTAAAGTATCTTTCATATCATATACTCTTTGCTTAACTTATTTATCTTATCTATCTACTCCCCTATATCCACTTATCCCCTTTTGCTTCTCTATTTGATATAGAGTATAGTAAGACTATAGGATCTATCTTTCCTCTCTCTACATCTTTCCTAGCTTGCTTTCCTTTGGGATAAAATAAATAACGATACCTGGAATACTCCGGGTGAAGTGCTACATCGGTATATTCTGTGCGCTTGCGGAATCATCCAATAGTCAATAGTTTTACCACCAAGACACTTCTAGCGCCGTTGCTGGGGTTAGTGTTAACACATAATTTTCGCACTATGACGAGTGGGCCAGCGCGATGCAGGTTCGGGAGGAGTCACCACCTAAGGGATTCAGCAGACAGCGAACGCGGTCGGCTAACTCAATGTATTCGGCAAGGCTGTGAAGGCGACTAGTCAACGGCGAACAGGTTTGGCAATATGATGCTGCGGTCGGCTACATCAGATTAAGGTCGGTTTGCGCCAGAAGACGACAAATGCGGCATGTCAGAAGATTTAGCAACGAGGATCTCGTCATTTTTAGCGAGCGCCGGTTATTATGGGAAGCTTGGAGCAGAAGGCGTCATATTTTAGATAGTTTCCTGATTTTGTCGTTGTAATCGTGTCCTTCTAGGACTCATAGGACACCAGGGTATAAATATAAACCCTGAGGCCATTGTAAAGACGTTCAACAATCAATACAACCAACTCGGCCCAGTGCCGTCTTCGAGTCCAAGTCGTGCCATCGTGTTCTTCGAGAGGGGCCATCGATCCGTCGACCTCCGTATGTCCCGGCAACCTTGCTATCATGTCTAGTATCGTGCGGCGGATTTAGATATGGTGCAAGTAGTCTCGTACGTTAAGCTTAGTATCGTGCGCGGATTTAAGCTTATGACGGGAAGTTTTTGCTTATGCCTTGTATCGTGTGGCGGATTGAGTCGTGAGTAAAAATAGTTATCGGCTCTATTAGATTTGGCAAATCTGATAGATTCATTAAGTTACCTTGTGTTATATTTTTATTATGTATTTCATCATAACACTTTTGCCCAATCTAGATACCGTTCGGTTCGGCTTTATCTTTTATAGATCTGCCTATTCTTTCACGTTTATTATTGTAAAGTCTTTTATGCAGTAGATCTATTGTTCGTAATAGCCGATTGGATCGTATCTGGGTTGCCACGTGTGAGGGTTCATGCACGTTGAGTATGCTTGACCTATGATAGAGCTAGGTGTCGTGCGGCAGGCGCAGGCTTTATATTAGTTTAGTCATGCTTAGTTGTATGTTCAATCCCCATGGACCCCAACTCGTTGTACAATCGAGATTGGTTAAGCTTTAACTTATATTTAATACATCATGCAAGTACAATTCTCATGCAAACGTGTTCGGCAACCTGTTATTCACGTAACTCTGTTCATATTGCCGAATGATCTTTAAACCCGTTGGCAGATAGCTTTCATAGCTATATGTCGTCGTAAGTGGCTTCAGGGCCGTATATTTGGAACTGTCTGGTCATACCTGGCACGTTCCAGCTTTGTATTTAATAGTTTCTTTCCCTTGTTAGTTGCAGGGCAAACTGACTGGCACGCACCGGACTTCTGAGCACCTGGGCCACGTTTGAAGCCAGCTCCTTCGGCTTGCTGTGTGATTGGCATAGTGCGTCACTTTTGGTGCCACACACTTTTTGGCACGCCCGGTGGGACACTTTTTCCTGCAGCAATGGTTGAAGTCACTGAGACCGAGGCCAGCAACAAGGCGGGGCTCGTGCAGGTGCAGCTCGCCGAACTACCTGATGAGTACAAAGAGCAGGTGGATAATGCTTGTGCCGAATTCCAGCCAAGTGCCTAGAAGCCTTCTCCAAGAACAATAGCGGAAAGGTTCGCCGTCTGCACGATCTGCCGAAGCCCGTCCAGCTCAACCCGAATGATCTCGGGGAAGTGGAGGCAGTGCTGAAAATGTCTCACATAGTCAACAAAGCCGTCTCTGCCATCAGTCGCATGCATGGGGCGTTTCTCACACACTTTCTGCAGCATCATGATCGCCCAATTTGGCCCCAAGGCCGACGAACTCATGAAGGCGGAGTTCGGCCCTATAACGGGGCCACATCTTTTCAACCTGCCGGATCACCTCAAGGGGGCAGGAGCTGCTGGTGAGGAGACCCCGCCTAAGGCTCAATCAAGCGGGATGACCATTCAAGAGAAGCACACGCCAGAGGGCCAATTGCCAACCATGGGTCAGTTCACGTTCGACACTAAGGGTCAGCCGCCAGAGTCAACACGTAGGATCTCCCACAAAACCTATAGGCTCATAAAGGACTACTACAGAAACGGGTACCGCCCGTATAAACAACCTCCGCGCAGGATCTACAAGGAGGAGGTATTGGCCGACGTGAAAAGGAAGTGGAAAGATTACTGGAAGCTAATTTCATTCGGCCGTGTCGATATGCGGACTGGATCTCCAATATTGTCCCGGTGATAAGAAGAACGGGAAGATGAGAGTCTGCATCGACTTCAGGAACCTCAACAAAGCCACTCCTATGGACGGCTATCCAATGCCAGTGGCCGATTTGCTAGTAGATGCTTCGGCCGGTTTTGAAATTATAAGCTTTATGGATGGCAATGCGGGTTACAACCAGATCTTCATGGCTGCAGAGGACGTGGCAAAGACCGCCTTCAGGTGCCCTGGCCATATAGGTTTGTGTTTTTGAATGGTTGTCATGACCTTTGGTTTGAAAAATGCCGGTGCTACTTACCAGCGAGCCATGAATTACATATTTCATGAGTGATCGGCAAAATCGTAGAGATCTACATTGATGACGTGGTGGTCAAGTCGGGAAGCAAACAAAGACACTTAGCCGATTTAAGGAAGACCCTGGAGTGCACAAGGAAACACGGTTTAAAGATGAATCCAGCCAAGTGTGCATTTGGGGTGTCGGCCGGTGAGTTTCTGGGATTCTTGGTCCACAAAAGAGGCATCGAGGTTGGAAAAAAGAGCATGGAAGCAATTGATAAGGAAGTGCCGCCGACCAATCTCAAAGAACTGCAATCACTGCTCGGCAAGATCAACTTTGTCAGAAGGTTCATATCCAACTTGTCTGAGAGCGTGCTACCATTCTCTCCACTGTTGAAGCTCAAGAAAGATCAGGAGTTCGTGTGGGGTGACGTGCAACAAAAAGGCTTTCGATGAAATCAAAGAATACATGAAGGCACCACCAGTATTTTCCTCCACACACTCGACAAGCCTTTCAAGTTGTACGTGGCGGCCGACAACCTAACAATAGGGTCGGCCCTCATGCAAGAATTCGAAGGAAAAGAGAGAGTCGTAGCCTATCTTAGCGAAAGCTACTGGACCCCGAAGCGATGTATTCGGCTACGGAAAAGTTGTCCTTGTGCGTTTTCTATTCCTGTACTAAGTTTCGGCACTATCTATTGAACGCCGAATGCGTAGTAGTATCAGAGTTTGATGTAATCAAGCACATGTTATCAATGCCATTTTAAGTGGAAGATCGGTAAATGGGTTTTAGCTCTTTCTGAAATTGATTTGCGTTTTGAATCGGCAAAGGCTGTTAAGGGCCAGATTATGGCTGATTTCGTCACTCACCATCATGATCCTAACGCTAACATATAAATTTGCCCCTGGGCATTGTTTTTGATGGATCATCGTGCAGCAAAGGTTGGTGGAGTCGGGATCATGTTGATTTCTCCCAAGGGGGCACCTTTCAAGTACTCTATACCGATCGAGTACCCGGTGACTAATAATCAAGCGGAGTATGAGGCACTGCTTCGAGGATTGTGGTTGCTTGTGGATGTAAGGCAGATGCCGTGGAGATCTTCGGTGACTCGGAATTGGTGATCAGGCAGCTGACAGGTGAGTACGAGTGCAAAAACGACACGCTGCAGGAATATCTGAAAGGTTGCCAAGAGCTCCTTAAACGGTTTCGATCAGCAACCTTGCAACATTTCCTAGGGGGCAAAACGAAGAAGCAAACCAGTTGGCTCAGGCAGCATCCGGGTATAGGGAGAATCAAAACATTTTTGCACTCGAGGAAGGGCAAACAACCCCAGAAGATGATCAAGTAATCCCAAGTGATAATCAGGACAATTGAAGACTGGAGAGACAAACATTGCCGATTACCTCAGGGACCCATCCAGAAAAGTCTCCCGAAACTCAGGTACAAGGCTCTTAAGTTTACGCTCTTGGACAATCAATTGTACTACAAATCCATAGATGGGTTTTGCTTAAGTGCCTGGACCAGGACGAGCTAGGAACTGATGTATGAGGTGCACAAAGGCGTATGTGGTGCACACCAGTCGGCTCACCGTATGAGATGGATAATCAGGAGGACTGGATATTTTTGGCCGACTATGCTCGAAGATTGCTTTGAAATACTACAGAGGTTGTCAGGATTGCCAGCGATTCGACAATGTGCAAAGGGCCCAGTATCGGCCATGAATCCGATCATTAAGCCTTGGCCTTTCAGAGGGTGGGGCATTGATTTGATCGGCCAGATCCACCCTCCATCTAGCAAGGGACATAAGTTTGTTCTGATAGCCACGGATTATTTCACCAAGTGGGTTGAAGCCATCCCATGAAGAAGGTGACGTCAGGAACATGGTGTCCTTCGTCAGGGAGCATATGATTTTACGATTCGGCATTCCTCAGGCATCACTACATCGCTCATCAATTCCTATGAGTGGGAACTCAGTTCATGCTCTGAGTTTTGACTTTGCCGAAGGATGGGGATTAAACTCTATAATTCTTCCCTATTATGCACAGGCAATGGGCAGGTAGAAGCTTCTAACAAAATCATGATTAAGATTATTCAGAAGAAGATCGAAGAAAAACCCAAAAGGTGGCACTTGGTACTCAACGAAGCTTTGTGGGCTTACCGAATGGCTTGTCATGGGTCGACTCAGACGTCACCATATGAGTTGGTCTATGGGCATCGCGCAGTGCTACCATGGGAGTTGCAATCAGGATCAAGACGAATTACATTGCAGAGCGACTTAACTAAGGAAGATATAAAGATTTGATGATGGATGAGCTAGAGGATTTGCATTTGATTCATCTCAAAGCTTGGAAAATATTGAAAGGAACAAGATACGCGTTGCCAAGTACTACAACTCGAAAGTGAAAGAAAAGGATTCGAAGAAGGAGACTTCGAAAAGAGTTAACCAGACAAAAAATCAATTGGCGATCGGTACAAGACAAGGTCGACAAATGGTCCCAAAACTGGGAAGGGCCTTTTCGGGTTCTGAGGTGTGTCCCGGTAACGCGTACATTTTAAAAACCTCCAAGGAGAAGAGTTTGCTAGGGCGATTAATGGACGTTATCTAAAGAGATTTCATCCTAGCGTGGAGGTCGGTGCATAGTGGAATCAAGAACTTGCGGACAAAGACGGCCGATACGAAGTTGTATCGCCCTTAGCACAAAAATGGCGATAGAATCTATCGCCCTTAGAGCAAAAACAGCCGACACGGCGTGTGTCGCCTTTAGCGAAAAAACGCAGAAATACAGGGCAAGTGCACGCGGTGCTGTGCAATCGGCTAGATAAATCAAACACTCAACAAGCACAGAACGGGAGAACGGGTTGTACACACGAACGTGGTAGAGTGGAGCATTGTTCATAGTGGGGGCTGTGCAAAAGGTGCAGATCAGTTACCGAACACCCTGTTGATGACCGTCTGCGGGTGGTGACTATGGTGAGGGCGTGAGCATGATCCTCGTAGGATTCCAGAAAATCGTCGATCTGTGCGACATCTTCTGGGGATGCCCCGCCGGGAAGCCAACCGGCACCACGGAGAAGTCCTCCTCTGTGCGGACTGTCAGCGCCGATGACCCAGCACCACGCCGTGGTGCACGCCCGCAGGGCGACCTGCTCGACGCGGTCGTGGCACATTGGCCAAGCGCGCCGGGCGGTGTGGCCCGGGCGTTCACCAGATCTGCGATGGCATTCGCCGCCATCTTCAGGCGCTCCAGCTCTTCAGACAGCGTGTGGACGATGAGTTGGAATGGATCGGTTAAAAGATCAACAAGAACGACCGAAAGCCGATCTAGGATTGGGTGTTCATACCCGTGATTGTGTCGCAGAATTGCCGGCGCTGGTCCTCCCACTCCAGCTGATCGATCCGTACTGCTTCGAGACGGCGGCCAGCTCCTCCCGGGACTCATCCCGCAGCGCCATGAAGTTCAAGGCGTCGTTGTGGTCGTAGAGTCATCGTCAGAATCCCGGTCCGGATTCGCCTCCCAAGGATGGGAGTGGTAGGAGAGGTCGTCGGAGGAGCTCGACGAACCTGATGGCGGAGCTCCTGGCCCCCCGTTGTTGAAGAGGGCCGAGCGTGCCGCCGGCGGTGGAGAACGGGAATTCTGCCGGCGAACAGTAACAGAGTGTAAGTGGGGTTTTCAAGAAACTGCCACAAAGGGCGTAGGCGAGAAGTCCTACCCACGCTGACGGAGGGCCGAGCGCGACTCCCTCGGCCTCGGTCGCCGGGCGCTTGCACGATCATCATGGCTCGCCATGTACTTGGGGAGTTAGGGTTTTCTGGAGCGGAGCGAGCAAGGAAGCCGAAACGGCGAAAGTACTAAGGAGGCAAATGCAAGATGAGAAGAAGGAGGCCTTTAGGGACAGTTATAAAGGCGGAACAGTGATCGTGGCAGAGTCCCCGGGGTAACACGCCGAATATCAACCGCGGACTAGGGTTTTCCCACTTCCAAGGTGGGGCCTCTACAGTAACGAGCTAACGAACCGTCTAGATGCGCTTGCGTGTTTGGCAGGAGCAAGGGCACCTGGCTTTGGCAAAAATTGCCGATTTAGATGTTCGGGCGGACACTTGCCAGATTGCCGAACACGGTTATAAGGCAGTTAGCCACGATGTCATCGGAACAATAACCGATTGAATGAAAGATGCAGATATATCACAAGAAGGTATTTGAGTCTTCTGACCGGGATGGTGAAATTAGAGTTCATTACATAGTCATCTCAGTTGTTCAAGAATTGAGTTATAGCTGCAGAGTATCGGCTTGACCTGGTTGGCATGTTCCAGTGCTTTTTGGTCTCCTCTTCGGTGCTTGCGTTGTGAAAGCCTTGCATGAGCTGATGTCCTCATTAAGTGCTAGTGACAGTTGGAGGATGTTGCTCATGATGTTCGGCAAACCAGACAGTTGAGAGGGGCATGACTGAATGTCAGAGTTGACTTGAGCTAGTTGAGCTTCCAGTTCAGACTTCCTTTCTTGCATTCTTTTAGCTGGGTCTCCAAGTTCCTGAGAATTCTTGGCCTCTTGGAATTGGGCATACAGGTCATTAACCCCCTGGGTGCATTTGGATTTGGCAGACCGCAGATCAGTGCTTCTAATTGCTCGTTTCACCTTGGCAAAGCTGTCATCTAGGTAGACACGGCTTCCAGATGGAGCCTCAGATTTTCTGGAATATCTTCAGCAATAGGCTCGAGGAAGTTTTTGACCTCATCGGCGTCTCTGACTAAAGACAAGATTCTTGGTCCAGAAAGTTTTTTATGTGCTCAGGACATCTTGGACGAGTGCCGATGGTCGTGGGCCACCATTATTTTGCTAGGAACCATTAACATCAAATGCATATTTGGGAGCCGAGCTGGCAAAAGTCTGTGTTAATTCAGACAGGTTAGCCGACTCAGGTAGATATGAAGGAGGAATGAAGTGAGGAATTAATTCTTACTGACGAATCGGCTGATTGATGGGGTCTTGGTTGGTTGAGAACTGGATGGGCCAGCAGGATCTGGAGTTGCGCCAATGAAGGTCTCATCAACCTGTTATCTGTGAAATTGTGACACGTCAGGAGTAGAGGCAAAAAAATCTGCTGGTTGAAAGGGTGATTGAGGAACCTACCAATGTTGACATCGTCCTGGTTCTGGGTGTTCATGTCTATTTCCCGGCGCTGCATGCTCATCATCTTCCAAGGTAATAAAGATTGGGGGCACTATTGTTTGAGGGATTTCTTGTTCAGGGGAGGAGGCCTGTAGTAGCATACAAGCAAGTCAAGAATAAGTTAATAATGATGGAAGAACTAAGGGCATCTTACCTTTGGGGGAGGTGTGTTCTGCTTGGTCCTGGTTTGCCTGGAGTTGGAGGTGTCCTCAGTGACCTTTCTCTTCTCCCCTTTAGCTGAGAGGATGGCTAGTGAAGCTACTTGGGATCTCATAAACTGAGACAGTGAAGGAGCACTGTGTCCCAGGACAGTGATTGGGCCTGCTTGATGATTGGATAGGCCTGATGTCAGGATTGGGTGTGAAGTCCTGTGGAAATTTTGAAAATAAAAGTTAGTAATCTCAAGGATCAAATACTAAAGTAGCAGATGACTTGTTATTGTACCTCGCTGTCAGAGCTGAAATCTGCTTGGAGTCCAGACACATGGGATGGACCGGGCTGTTGAAGATATGATCATGCCATTTTGCCACCAGGACTCAAAAAGAGGATGAGCAGACTAAATTAAGTGGAATGGTACTGGCTTGTGGTCTGGCAGATCTTGCCCCAGGCTGAATACTCGATGGGCCTGCATCCCTATTGTAATCCGCTCTTTGGACTGATTTGCTCCCTAGACCTGATGACAGTGGAAAAGATGAGTTTGGAGGGAGCTGTCCACAACCTAATGCCTAGCTGCTTGTTAGGGTGATAGAACTCATAGGTGGCTTCACTTGTCTTCCCCTGTTGAATTCGGTGGTAGGATGCAGGGTTTGATAAATGAGTTGAAACTCCTACGGCCATTTCATCTATGCAGCCATCATCAAAGCTGAATTTGATAGGGAAAGTGAGGTTGTCATTTCCCTGTAGGGTAACCAGAGCACCTGATTAAAGCCCTTGAAGAATAATTTGAAGAGATTGCCAATACTCTTGCTGATGGTTATAGCAGTGGCTACTTCCCCATAAGTTTGGCAAGCTTTCTCTGTGGCTTCTTCATCCTCAGCAAAGTTGCTGGGAAAGCTGAGGTTGTCCAGTGGCACAACAATGATTTGATGCATGTATAGCTGAAACCACATTTGAACAAACCACCAAGGACCATTGACACAATCAATTGGTGGCAGTCTATCTGTGCTTTCATGGGTAGCATGATACATTTGAGTGGAGACTTGATGCATCATGTGGTATATAGATCCTAGAAAGAGTTTGCCTAGAGGGATTTGTTTTCCTTTGGATAATTTGTCAGCAGTGCAATGTAATTGAGGGTTGGCTCATTGGATCTCCCACAGAAGATGAATCTGCACAACCACATGTTCAGAAAAGCCCTGTGCTCTGTCTCTGCTACTGGGCCTGATAATTTGTTGTGGATTTCCACATATTTCATCCATCCACGCTGACATCAATGGACCTATGGGTGATTTCTCTAATAGCTCATCAGCATTCATGATTGAAGTGATGTTCAGACCACTCATCATGAAGACATCAGCTAAAGTGATTGTCATTATGCCATGGCCGAACACAAAAGCATTAAGAGCGTCTGACCAAAAATGAGAAGCCGCTATGAGCAGTGGTTCATTTTTAGGCATGTCGGCCAGAGACAGTTCCAGAGCATGATGAATGTCTTGGGTTTCAGTGAGGACCAAATTTCGCCTGGATTCTTCTGTACCAGTTCCTCCAACCGGTGACAGCAGGCAGGGGCCAGTTCTTAAAGGTGTATCGCCACCTGTTTGATGAAATGACTCCGTACATGAAAGGGATTCTGTTGGTTTCCATACCGATGATTGGTTGGATTGGGGTTTCCATTGGACCAAGAAATAAGAATCGGGATCCGCATCGCATGGAATCAGGATTTCATCCCTTAGGGCCTAAAAGAAGAATGTGTGCAGAGGAAGCTAAATGAGGAATACCGACATAAATTGACCGAATGCGTTGAGAGGAAAAGTGAAGTTTACCTCCGGAATCTCATCATGGGTCGCCATTACGAAGCTCAGGTGGAAATTGAAACTGTTGGCGATTTGGGGAGAATGCGGGTTTGAAGCAGTGCTGACCTAGAACGCACGGTGGACTTGTGGTCAATTTCAGAACAAATGCCTTTATTTAGAAATTGAGGGGGCATGTGTTAACACATAATTTTCGCACTATGACGAGTGGGCCAGCGCGATGCAGGTTCAGGAGGAGTCACCACCTAAGGGATTCAGCAGACAGCGAACGCGGTCGGCTAACTCAATGTATTGGCAAGGCTGTGAAGGCGACTAGTCAACGGCGAACAGGTTCGGCAATATGACGCTGCGGTCGGCTACATCAGATTAAGGCGGTTTGCGCCAGAAGAAGAAGACAAATGCGGCATGTGTCAGAGATTAGCAACGAGGATCTCGTCATTTTTAGCGAGCGCCGGTTATTAAGGGAAGCTTGGAGCAGAAGGCATCATATTTTAGATAGTTTCCTGATTTTGTCATTGTAATCGTGTCCTTCTAGGACTCATAGGACACCAGGGTATAAATATAAACCCTGAGGCCATTGTAAAGACGTTCAACAATCAATACAACCAACTCGGCCCCGTGCCGTCTTCGAGTCCAAGTCGTGTGTCGTGTTCTTCGAGATGGGCCATCGATCCGTCGACCTCCGTAAGTCCCGGCAACCTTGCTATCATGTCTAGTATCGTGCGGCGGATTTAGATATGGTGCAAGTAGTCTCGTACGTTAAGCTTAGTATCGTGCGGCGGATTTAAGCTTATGACGGGAAGTTTTTGCTTATGCCTTGTATCGTGCGGCGGATTGAGTCGTGAGTAAAATAGTTATCGGCTCTGTTAGATTTGGCAAATATGATAGATTCATTAAGTTACCTTGTGTTATATGTTTTATTATGTTTATTTCATCAACACTTTTGCCCAATCTAGATACCGTTCGGTTCGGCTTTATCTTTTATAGATCTGCCCTGTTCTTTCACATTTATTATTGTAAAGTCTTTTATGCAGTAGATCTATTGTTCGTAATAGCCGATTGGATCGTATCTGGGTTGCCACGTGGTGAGGGTTCATGCACGTTGAGTATGCTTGACCTATGATAGAGCTAGGTGTCGTGCGGCAGGCGCAGGATTTTTATTAGTTTAGTCATGCTTAGTTTGTATGTCAATCCCATGGACCCCAACTCGGTTGTACAATCGAGATTGGTAAGCTTTAACTTATATTTAATACATCATGCAAGTACGATTCTCATGCAACGTGTTCGGCAACCTGTTATTCACGTAACTCTGTTCATATTGCCGAATGATCTTAAACCCGTTGGCAGATAGCTTTCATAGCTATATGTCGTCGTAAGTGGCTTCAGGGCCGTATATTTTGGAACTGTCTGGTCGTACCCGGCACGTTCCAGCTTTGTATTTAACAGTTTCTTTCCCTTGTTAGTTGCAGGGCAAACTGACTGGCACGCACCGGACTTCTGAGCACCCGGGCACGCTTTGAAGCCAGCTCTTCGGCTTGCTGTGTGATTGGATAGTCGTCACTTTTGGTGCCAACAGTTAGGCTCCATAGTCTAGTTCTAGTGGTTGCGTTAAGAAGTGTCAACACTCCTCATGCATGGCATTAACCCAATCCGGATCAGATAAAGCGTGTCAACATCTCGGGGATCAAAATCAGCAACAAATGCAGAATGAGCAAAGTGAGAGATTTGTTGTGACCTAGACGAGTAACGCGTTCATGGATGTCGCCGATCATTTGTTGAGGGGGGTGTTGACGCTGAATGTGTCGTGGCGCCCCCTTGCTGAAGTGACCTCCCCTTCAATAGTAGCTGATGCCTCCTCGGGTACAAGTGGTACAACCCGAGGTGGTGGATCATACGACCCCCATGTAGTGAAAGTAGACGGGTCGAGCCGCGAGCAGTAGTGGTCGAAGTCGACCCAATCGGCACCGCAGGTGGAGGAAGTGCTGGATCATCAATTCTTCAGCACTTCTGCTCATATCAAAAAAGCGGTTCACAAACCTCATTGATCACCTGCACGCTCAAATCTAGAAGAAGGACCAATGCATGGTCTCGTTCGAAGGTGCACGGATGTATCCATGACTCGGTTAGAATCCAAGTTAATAAGTACACGATATGCACGAGTATGATTACCATAACCCAAAAATACACCATCAGAAGAACGAGACTCAAACTTGTCCAGGTTGCCTTTCTTGAGTATAAAACAGTGGCAACCAAAAAACTGTAAAATAACTCACTTTGGGTTGCTTCCCAAATCGCAACTCATAAGAAGTTTTCTTCAGAAAAAGCATGAAGAAAAATGTGATTGGAAATATAGCATGCAGTGTTAATAGCCTCGGCCCAATACCGCCTAGGAGTCCTATGCTGATCGAGCATCGTCCTGGCCATCTCTACAAGGGTCTGTTTTTCCTCTCTACAACACCATTTTGAGGCGGTGTGTAGGGGGAAGAAAACTGATGCTCTAAACCCAAAGAGTTACAAAACTTCTCAAATTCGAGTTCTTAAACTCGGAACCATTATCGCTACGAATAGCTCTCATCGAGTTCTTAGGGAACTCGTTCTGAAGTCGCAAGATCAAATTGCGAACAAAAGTGAAAGTCTCAGTTTTCTCAGCTAAAAAGAAAACCCATGAATATCTCGAAAAGTCATCAATGACAACAAGCACATACCACTTCCCCCAACCAAGCTCACCCGAGCTGGACCAACAAGGTCCATATGCAAAAGCTCTCCAGGGCGCTTAGTCATAACCTGATTTACCGGATGTGGGGAGCGGCTACCATTTTCTCATGTCTACAAGAATGGCAAACAAGATCCTTCTCCATGCACAACTTGGGCAATCCTCGGATTAAGCCAAGTGAACTAAGTCTTGCAAGCAAGTCGAAGCTCAGATGACCTAGTCTCCTATGCCACTTCCAAAGATCAGAAGAGGAAGCTCCAAATGACTCTGAGAAATTCGCACAGAAGACTTTCCCAAAGGGCGAAATCAAACACACAAGATTGCCCTGAGGATCCAAAATACGACTGAGATTCGGCTTAAAACGAATCTCATAGTCATCATCAAAGAGTTGAGAAATAGAAAGAAGGTTAAATGCAAGTTAGGAACAATTACAACATCACACAACACAAAGTGCTCATTTACTCGCACCGACCCATGAGACAACACTTTACCTTTGCTATTGTCGCCGAAGGTGATAAACTCCTTTCCGGCAACTAGACTAAGACTGGAGAACCACTAGGCGTTTCCGGTCATATGCCTTGAGCACCCGAAATCCACCAACCAAATGTCCTTCAATCGTTTTACCTACATCAATAAAAAGACATAGGGTGAGCATACGGTCCAACACTGGGATGAGAAAAATGGGAAGTGTACCAGTGTGGGGCTGGCTGCTCAAATGAACGGTTAGTAGCAAAACCATTCCTAGCACGCCTACGGGGAAAGCGATCACCACGTATAGGAAAACGTGGTCCGCTAAGGGAAGAGCGCCCATCGCGATACTCAAAACGCGGTGGGGGTAACGCTCAATAGCAAAGCCACCGCCACGGGGTCAAAACCTACAAAAGCAGGCTCCCGCCGAGCACGACCTCCTTGCGGCCTAGGACCTTGAGGCATTGGACCTCTAGGCCTAGCAGCTTTCCTCTGAACCTTCGGTGCATGTACATCATGGAAGGGATGGTACATGTCCGAGTTGTTCATCTCCTTTGCACGGCGCTCCTCTCTCTTGCGCCGAAAGCAAAAGTCCCTCAAGTGTCCATCTCTCCCACAGTGCTCACAATGATACCTCACCGCTCTCATAGGGGGTTGTTGGTACTCACGGTAGTGGGTGTGGATCTCTTGGCTCTTTTGTGGCATGAGCTCCTCATGGATTGGTGGCATAGTGTCTGTTGATGGTCCTTAAACACCTGTTTTACCATCAACATTTGACCCTAAAGTCCACAAAAAGGCATGAAATGTAGTCAAATAGGTTTCAAACTAACCAAATTCCACATGTCCATAGAATTTATTTGAATGTAGGATTCGAACCAAATTTGGACATTTGGACCCACCAGAGGCCAAGCCCACTTAGCAGGGCCCAAATGGGCCTAAGGGGGGTGGCGCCCGCCACCTCTAAGTGGCGCCCGCCACTTGGGTTGGCCCAAGCTCCAGCCCATGCCACGTCACCGATACATGTGACCTCCCCAAGGCCAAATCTTGGCCCTGGTCACTAGGTCAGTGGCATCAGATGGCTCAGGATGGAATGGTGTGGATCAAGGCTGTGAATGACGGTTGCTAGGACATGCAACCGACCTCCAAACCGCCTTGGACAACCACCTGGATGCCGTTGAAGCCAAGGCGGTGCATCCAACGGTGAGGGAGGTGGCGGCCGCCACCTAGGGCTGGCGCCCGCCACTAGGGTTAGCCGTAGGTCGGCTGGCTGCCCCCTATAACTACCCCTCACTCATTTGAGCTATAAATACCCTCCTGGTGACACTACTTCATTCATCCCAGTACCATCCCACAACAGGCAACACTCAAGCAAGAGAAGCAAGTGAGAGTTAGGTTAGAAGCTCAGAGAGCTTAGGCAAGTAGGTAGCTAGTAGAGCAAGGCATCTTCGCCCTCGCGGCAGCGCTGCTCAAGGCTTAGCTCAAGAGTAGAGGCGTGCGAGTGATCGGTTCTGGAGCTGGGAAGAGTCTTCCTTCATCTCTAGTTCAGGTTTTGCTCTTGTTACTCAAGCATTTACTATATTCTAGTTCATCATTTCAAGTATTACTTTATTCTACTTATCAGTATTGAGTGGTATAACTGATTGATGGTTGCGTGAGTGCCTAGCTATCCTACAGTTCAATTCACTTAGCCATAGTAGTTAATCTCTAGTGAGCTTAGTGTTGATCTTTGCCAATAGGTTGCTTAGTTAGTTTAGTGTTTATCTTATTAAGTCAAGTGTTTGCTCTGACGTCCGCAAGGGTGTCTCTATTCAAAGCTAGGTAGAGATAGTTAGAATATAATTAAGCGTGGTGCTTAGTTATAGACTTACCTTCAGATACGGCTGGACCCCCGGATAGCTGTGGTAGCAAGCAGGTGGTGACAGCCTGTGCGCCTTGAATTCCACCACGTAGTTGGCCCAGTTTAACAGTAAGGCTGGTTGTGCTAGCGTTCAACCTAAGTAAGTGGTAAAGGCTAGTACGCCCCGATACTTGACAAGATAGGAATAAAACTTTACTTAACTTAGTTGCTTTATTGTCTTTTGCCTGTCTTGCTTCGTAATATCTTGCTTCGTAGTTATCTTGCTTGTAGTTATCTAGGAGTAGTTATTAGTTAGTAGTTAGTTATCTTAGTTACCCTTAGTTACCCTCTATCTACCTATCCATCCACCTTACCTTAGCCATCCATTTCATCCTTACCTAGCCACCCATATATTCTTTCTAGCCCTTCATTCTCTTCTCTTCTCCCCTTTTCCTTTTTCTTATTTCTTCGACTCTCATCCCCTCCTTGACTCAACTCATACACCACCCTAGCCTTCCCTTGGGATCAAATAATCGACACTGGTACTCCCAGGCGAAGTGCTACTACGGTAGTTCTGTGCGCTTGCAGAATCTCCTCCTGTAGATTGCATTCTCTCTAGCTAGCTCCTACTAGTGTCGGGATTGACAACCCCGCTGGCATTAGTAGATAGCTGCTTTAGCTCCACTCCTTTAGGTATAGTGACCGGTCTTGCTTCAAGCACTTCTGACGCCGTTGCCGGGATAGACTCCATAGTCTACTCCTAGTAACAACGTTAGCAAGTGCCAACAAGCATTCCTAGGCCGTTACCGGGGCTAGTTGCCTAGTTCTATTCTTAGTGAAGTTAAGAAAACTACCAACAAGCATTTCTGGGCGTTGCGTTGCCGGAAAGTTCAAAATCGGTGTCGTATGTGTGTCAGTTGAGTCGTGTCGAATTTATCTTCGCTTAAGCTCCCGCCTAGCGAATCCCATCTTACCCCATTCTTTATTTCGTTAGTTCTTCTTATCTTTTTCCTACATCCTCTTCAACTTCTTTCTTTCTTATCTCGTTCTATCTTCACGATGGCCAATAAGACCATTCATGAATTTTCTGCTCCTTCTGCCGCTAATGTAGCGATAGGACCCGACGTGATCGATGCCAACCTCAATTTGAGTTGAAACCGGCTCTGATCACGATGGTCCAAGCTAGCCCGTTCTGTGTGGCAAGGCTCATGAGGATGCCAATGCTCATCTCCAACAATCTTGGAGATTTGCGGCACCTTCACCATTAGGGGGATAACCCAAGAAGCCATCCGCTTCATCTCTTCCTTTCTCTTTGCTAGGAAAAGTGAAAGCAATGGTTCTATACCGATCACAATGTTGTAGACACATGGGACAAGTGTTCCAATGCTTTTCTCGCCAAATTCTTTCCTATGGGCAAGACGAATGCTCTGTGCATCAAATCTCCAGCTTTACGCAACAAGCTAAGAACTACCAATAGTGTCTAGTTTGTTCCTTAGGTGGTGGTTGGTTTTGGAGCCCATGTCTGTTTCTTGGGTGGAGCTCTTGGAGGTTCCACAAACACTCCATCCTTGGTGTTAGGTTTGAGAGGCTCTTTGGGTGGAATTTTGGTCAGTTTGGGAGTAGTGGTGGAGTTGGGCTTCTCACTCGGCTTAAGACCACTAAACTCTCAACCTCCCCAAAAGATGAAGCAACCTCAACACCCTGAGCAAAACCAACACCAGGACTCCAGCAGCACGTTTGAATTGGGGGCTATCATCATACCAAGCTGCGGCTCACCACAAGATACCCATGACAAGATGGTCCGAAGTTAGTTATGTTTTTTCTTCCTCGGTTTGCATCTTGTCATGCTTCATGTTCGCAATCTCCATCTCCAAACCCTCCACACAAAGCATACCTAGACACACAAGGGCTACCCGAGCTGGCCTTCTCAAGAGACACAATCTTGGCATTCTTCTCTGCCAACTCGGATTGCAAGCCTGCACAAGACTTGTACGCACCCAGCAACCCTGGTCTAGCTTTCAGCTCATCCATCTCTCCAACCAAAGCAACATACTTCCCCCTCAAGGTGAGAAGGTCAGCTATGTGCTTGGAGTACATCTCATACTCATCCTCTCAGACACGACAATGGTGGACTTGACAGACTAAGCTCTTTCACCGCGTCCTCCACTTCCTCCTAAACTCCTTTCTCTCTAGCAGCAGCAAGCCTAAGGAGTTTATCTGGACTAGGAGAGCAGCAGTAAGCTTGTCAACCTCAGCAGAGTTCGTCAGGAGTTTGAGATACCTGAGAGGTGTCGTCGTCATCGTCGTCATTCTGAGGGATCTCCTCCAGCTCGCCGTTGACCTCATCACCGAGAGGCGGTGCGAAGCCCTCATTGTCGGCGAAGAAACAGAGGTCGTTCAACTTGTCCTCGATCTTTTCTTCTTCTCGACTCGTCGTCGCTAGATGCAGCAGAGTCGTCATCGAGTCATCGACGTCGCTGAGAGACTGGTGGAAAAACGAAAAAGGCATGCTGCTCGGCCTGGGCCTTCTCCAAGTACTTCTCCTTGATGTACTCCTTGTTGAAGCCGCCCCTCCGCTTGTGCTTGGTGGGGACGTACTTCTCCTTGCACTTCCCGGAGTCGTACTTGTGGCCATGATCCGCCTTGCCGAAGACTTGCTTGTTCTTCTTTGGGCAATTAGCGATGAAGTGGTCCGAGCCTCCACACTCGTAGCAGCCACCTTGTCCTCCTTCGTGACGACGGTTCATGCGGTTGTTGTGGAACCGCGAGAATCGGTTGGCAAGTAGGGCCAACTCGTCGTGCGGATACATGGGTGTATGCCGAGTCTCGAGTGATGAGTGATGTCAACGGGTTTGATCGCAGGTTCTTTGGCTTTTTTGTGCAGGTGTCGAGCATAGAGACAGTGATCGAGGGCAAGGTGAAGGTCAAGTAGAGACGTGCCGTGCCGACGGACCGGGAGCGGTGTGAAGGGCGGACGTGAGGCTTGGACTGAGGGGACCGATGGCCTGAGGATCAGCTGTGGTGGCTGGCAGCCTGGGAGGAAGAGACGAGCGAAGATTTGGGGACATGGTGTTGCCTGGGTCGAGGACCTGGAGACACGTGTCGGAGGACGGGTGCACGGGCGGTGCATCCCGTCTTCAGCCTCAGTTTAGTGTAGTAGAGCCAGAGAAAAACCATCAGGTGGACAGTTTCTAGGTTTGGGCCACAAAACCTGGGCGTGCTGCGGGTTTCCGAGTTTGGGGCCACAAAACTCGGGCTGAGGACGGTTTCCAGGTTTGGGCCTCAAAACCTGGGCGCTGGCGGGTTTCCTGGGTTCGGCCCTCAAAACCAGGGGATGACTTCGAGGCTGGTTCCCGGTTTGGGCCTCAAAACTCCGGGGGTGGACGTGAAGGCATGGTTTCCCGGTTTCGGCCACAAAACCAGGGGGAGCGAGGTCCGTGAAAAGGACGAGTGAGCGAGCGGTGTGTGACGGCAGTGGCGGCAATCGGGAGGTTGCGTCGAGGCAACGCTACGAGTTGTGCGGGCGTGGCCGTCGGATCCACCTACCATCGAGTTGGTCCAGAATAACCTTAGGGTTTAGCTGGTTCGCTCTGTAAGTAGTTAGGGGGTAGAGTGGGAATTAGGAATAGTTAGAATTAGGATAAGTAGGGGGAGACACCCACCTCCATATCTATCTCAGTCATTTGCTCTTTGCTTCTAGGGTTTCCAGCTCTCCCAATCCCCTGCTGTGTAGCTAGCTGAGATCCGCAGAGAACCATATCTCTGTGTACTGGAGATTTTGAGGAAGTGACGCCGTAACCTCACTGTTGTAGCGGTGTGGTAGCCACATGGTTGCATATCGATGACTTGATTCCCATTTTGTTCGTGTTCTTCGCGTTCTTCGTTTCTCCGCGATTTTCCCGTCACTCGATCTCCCTCTCTACTGCGTCTTTGCGAAATCCGTTTGAATCAACTTGTTCTTTATACTGAGGAGATCATTTCCACTGAAGGAATTCATCTAACTCCTCACGAACAAGTAGATCGGGTTGATTTTTTTTCGTGGCGCTTTTTTGTTCATACACCTCCCCTTTCGATTTCCCGGTGTTTGTTGAGTTGATTTGAGCGGATGATTTATTGGGGATAGTCTCCTAACTACCTTGTGATCATCTTCTCCAAGTTTGGGAACGTGGTATTGAGTTTTGTTTTGGATTCGAGAGGATTCGAGAGAGGGGCGACTGAAATCGCCCTCTCTGTTCATCCGCGGACAGTCCGCCACTGGGGGCGCGGACAGTCCGCGCGTCGGGATCGAGCCAGGTCAGTGGGCTGCGGTTCTTGGTCGCATTACTGTTCCTTGACCGGCGGACAGTCCGCCGTAGGAACTCGTGGACAGTCCGGGAGTCGTCCAGGGACTGTTCAGCAACCTTGCTATTTCGGTGTTTTGACCGGCGGACAGTCCGCCATCCCCTCGCGGACAGTCCGCAGTAGGGGCGGACAGTCCGGGACCCCAGGGCCGGACAGTCCACGAATTGGCTGTGTTCTCCGGTTTTGTGCGTTTGCTCTCCCGGCTTCTTCGCTTGGTTTCCGGACTTCTCGTTTGGTCCTAGAGTTGACCAAGGAACCTCTCTAGGTATCTTTGCTACTTGTTAGGATAGGTATTTGGAGATTTCTCGACGTAGCCATCTATCTACGTTCGGGACTTGGTTATTGAGGGTCGAACGTGTTCCGGTGCTTTTGCCGTTGGTTCGCTATCGCTTTGTGGTGCCTCGTTGTGATCCAAGGGATCATCCACCCTCTTCCAAGGGTCGTAGGCATCACGTTCTTGGTTGTAGCTTTTGGGGGTTGATTTTGGGACAATCGGCCAAAGTTTCGAAAGAAATTTTGTGAGCTCCCATTCACCCCCCCTCTGGTCGCCTTGCTAAGTGCATTCTCGGTCCTTCAATTGGTATCGAAGCGGGTTAAGGATCTTCCACCGTAGCCGGTTCCAGATCCACAGAAGGCGACATGGATCGCGGCATGGGCAAACCGCCGTTTTTCGATGGGACGAGCTATGCGTATTGGAAGATACGCATGTCGGCCTATCTCCAGAGCATGGGCTCTTCTGTTTGGGAAATTTGCAACAGGGACGATTACGTTGTCTTGGCTGCTCGTGTTACTCAGCTTCAGATGGATGAGCATGATGCCAATAGCCGAGCGCGTAACGCTCTTTTCTCCTGTTTGAGCATGTCCGAGAGTTTGATCGCGTCTCTCACCTCCCCACGGCTCGTGGTGGATCCATGAGGGAACCTCTCAAGTCAAATCTTGTCTCTACGAGTCGCACAAGTGGGAGTACGAGAACTTTTGACATATGCCTGGCGAGAGCATAGAGAGTTTATTCGCTCGCTTTCAGGTCATTGTCAACAAGATGAGAGCGAACAAGGATCTGTTGCCTTTTGACGATCATGAGAGGGCTTTGAAGCTTTTGCACACTCTTGATCGGTCGGTGTGGGACTCAAAGGTCCAGGCGATCATTGAATCGCCTAACAATGAGACCCTCACTTGCGACGAGCTCTTTAGTAAGCTCAAGTCTAGTGAGATTGACGCCATGTCGAGGGCTTCTTATGAAAATCCTTCTGGCCCGACTATGGCTTTGGTTTCTGGCTCTTCTGCTAACCCCTCTGGAGGATTTGCACTTTCTTCACTCTTTTCTGTCACAGAGGACCAGCTGTAGTCTTTGGGGGATGACGAGTTGGCAATGCTCGCCAACCGGTTCTCGCGGTTCCACAACAACCGCATGAACCGTCGCCGCGGAGGAGGATGCTCAGGATGCTTTGAGTGCGGCGACCCCGACCACTTCATCGCCAACTGTCCCAAGAAGAAGCACACATCTGGGAAGGGCGATCATGGGCACAAGTACGACTCCGCCAAGCGCAAGGAGAAGTACGTCCCCGCGAGGCACAAGCGGAGGGGAGGCTTCGACAAGGAGCACATCAAGAAGAAGTACTTGGAGAAGGCCCAGGCTGAGCAGCGTGCATTCTTCGCCACGCTCAGCGACGTCGATGGCTCGGATAACGACTCCGCTTCTTCAAGCGACGACGAGTCCGAGAAGAAGAAGAGGATCGAGGACAAGCTCAACGGCCTCTGCTTCTTCGCCGCCGACGACGACTTCTGCACCATGGCCCTCGGCAAGGAGGTCGACGGCGAGCTGGAGGAGACTCCTCGGAACGACGACGACGACGACACCTCTCAGGTATCTCTCACCCACGACGAGCTTTCTGCTGAGGTCGAGAAGCTTACTGCCGCCTTGCTTAGTCAGGACAAGTTGCTTAGGCGTGCTGCTAGAGAGCAAGGAGTTTAGGCAGAAGTGGGAGACACGGTGTGTAACACCTCAGGTGCTTACATGAATAAAATATTGTCATGCCATCATAAGCATTCCATAGCATCATGTGCTAGCTCACCTTGAGATGCATTCATTAAAAAGAGTTTAATTCCTAATGTGTGAGCATTTTGTTATTGCTTGTGAGGTAGCTCAAAACCTAATTTGGAATGTCATTATGAAGTAACTTGTGTTCATTCCCTTTTGACTAGAGTCATGTTAAGGCATGAATCCAAGTTCAATTATTCAAAAGGTTACAATTTACTTAGCCTAAAAATGGGAAAATCATCAATTTCTATATAGTTAATTACCCTTTCCAGTTAACTCAAAATCTATGCATAATTAGGGGTTGACCCTAAAAGCTTTTTGGTAGATCTTGAGAAGAGGTACAACTTTGGTATTCAAAATTTTCAAAGTTTCTATAAAAAATTTTAAGTAATTTTGAATCTATTCAAACCCTGGAAATGGTCCCCTTTGATTCTAAACTTGCATTTCAAAAACTATTTGAAATCTGAGTTTGAGATCTACATCAAAGTTGTAGAGAATTTCAAAAGGAACATTTCATACATTGACCATTTTTCAAGTGTCATTGAAAAATCAAAAGTAATTTTGCTTTTACAGCAAAACCCTGAATCTGTCCCTTTTTAAATTTCCAAATTTGAATTGGATTTGAACTATTTTGATTCAATTGACCTTTTTCCAATTGAAATCAGCTTTGGGGTGTTAAAGCAAAGTTGTACAACTTTTCAAACTCTACCTTTCATACTTTGACAAAATTTGAAGTTGTTCAGGAAATTTGAAAGTAATTTTGAATTCAGTTTGGTCCACTTTTGATCTTTTAACCTTATTTCATAATCTAAATAGAATTTGACTTTGATTCATAAAACAAAGTTGTAGAATCCAAAGTTTGGAGCAACTTTGGTTTTGGAAGTTTTTGCAGTGTAGTACAAGTATCTAGAGAAATAGAAAAGGGGGAAAATGCGGTGCTACAGTAATCTAGGAGAGGGGAATAAAGAGCAGAGCATGTGCTCTGCCCTTGGCCGCCGCGTCGCCGCCGCCGTAGTCGAGCACCTCCGCCTGGCTCCGCGTGTCTGGCCATGCAGCTGCTTGCCGCTCTGCGTCACCCCGTGCGGTGGCAAGCTCTGGGAGCTTCCCCACCTTCTTTTCACCCACATCCGCCACCTCCCTCCTGCTCTGTTTTCCGCCGGCTGCGACGAGCTTCTTCTCCACCGTTGCCGTGTCTCTGCCATCTCTATCTTCCCAGTTACTTCGCCCAACTCTTCTACTTCTCCTGAGCTAGCTACCTCAAGCCTTAGTGCTTGCAATCACCACCGCCACCATCTTCTTCCTCACTGCCGGCAGAAAGCCGCCGTGAGTGCCTTAGTCGTGCTCACGGTAAGCCAAGGTATCTCCGGTCAGTACAATCAGTGTTTTAGCTTCGGGTGGTGCCATGGCTCATGATCGGCTGTTTTGGAGGTCGCTAACGCTTTGACATGAGCAGTCCACGACGGGTGCTGTCGGCGCAAGCTCCGCCATCGCCACCGTCGTCGCCAACCTTGGTCCCGTGCTCCTCGAGTCAAGGCAAGGTGAGCACCGTAGTTGTCATGAGCTCCTCGATGTGTTGCGCTCCCTGGTTCAGTCGCTACCGAGCCACCATGGTCGGTCCGCGAGGATCGCCGTCGGCGCAAGAGCCGCCATGGCCGCCACCGTGGACCGCATGTTTGCAAGCCGTCTCTGTCCAAGCTAGGGGGTGCACCATGGTCGCGAGGCGTACATCAAGGTGGTGCTAACCTCTTCTAGGTCGCTATCGAGCCCTAGCGGCCGGAACGTCACGTCGCCGCCGTGCTCAGCATGGCCGAGCCGCCATGGCCGCTGATAGCTTAAGGTCGTGTAGGTGCTAGGGCTAGTGAAGGGTGGAATCGATGCGCGAGATCCAGACGAGGTTGTGGAAGGCCTCGCCGTCGCCGGAGACCTCGCCGGTGATGAGGTTGGAGGCCGGTCAACGGGAGTGCGCGTTCGGTCGAAGCTTTCGGCTGTCAGCCTCGGGCGAGACGGAGAAGGAGTCGAGGCTGCCCGGACGCTGGTCTCGGGCGAGACGGAGAAGGAGTCGAGGCTGCCGGACGCAGGTCTCGGGCGAGCAGGAGAGAGAAGGCCTCGGCGAGGCGGAGAAGGCCTCGGGCGAGGCGGAGAAGGGGAACCTGCTGGCCTCGGCGCGAGACGGAGACCCGCTAGCCTCGGCGCGAGGCGGAGAACCCGCTGGCCTCGGCACGAAGCGGAGAGAGAGGACGCTGACACCTGGGGCCCGGCTGTCAGTGGCAATAGGCCGAAAATGGGCCGAGCCCAGTAAGGAGAGTGTGAAACGTTTTTTCTTTCTGTTTTGGTTGTATAGTGTTAGATTTTGTCTTTTTGATCTTTTTGTAGGAAGCTCCAAAAATTATGAAAATTTTGTGTAGCTTTCTCAAGCTGCCTAATATTTAAAAAATATGGAACTGGAGTTTTGAACAAATTTTGAAAATGATTTAAATAGGTCCTTTTATTAATAAATGGACTTTGATGATTTTTGTAGGCCTATTTAATTGTCCAAAAACCATGAAACTATTTTTGTCACTGTTTTTAGATGAAAGAGTATCATCACAAAAATTTTGAGCTCGGTTAAAGAAAATAAATTTTATTCTTATTTATATGCTTTATTTAATCATATGAATGTTTATGTAAGTTAGTTTTGTTGGTTTGCAACTTTACCGTGGAGGCAAGTTGTTGCAAGTCAAGTGCTTATGACCTAGTAAATTTCCATCTTACCATGATCATGACATGAGCATCTCATTAAGCATACACTCTATTATCGTGTAGCTTCCGAAGTGATCGAGTGTCCAGGCGAGATTGATCCAGAAAGTTCAGAGTGTCTAGTTGACCCAAGTTATCAGGAGTTCCAGACTCTCCCGATCAACGAAGGCAAGCCCTGGTTCATTTAACCATTTCCTTGGATTTACAATTACACTTACTTTGATAACCTGATGCATTAGATGTATCAATCAAATAAATGCTTTAAACCTGTTGATGCATGATCAACCTTGTTATCGATATATCATTCCTTGATACCTGCTTTATGCAAATGATAGAAATGCTTAGCCTTGCTTTAAAGCTTTTGATAAATGTTTTCGATACTTATCGTTTTGGAATGATAATGAGAAAGAATGATGGTTAAGACCAGACGGGCACATGCATCGAACCTTGGGTTGGTGTAGGGTGACCCGGATGTGTCGGAATAGGATTAACCGTTGTTGGCCTGCTAGATTGAGAAACTGTGAAGTACCGATCATATCTATGGTAAGCCCTACCTTGGTGGTTCTTAAATGAGAACGGCTAATCGCGCACTGGGAGTGGAGAGATGGCGGGAGTACTAGCTACCCTCAGGTTAAAGTCCCGGATTGGAGGTGTACAAGTACTCTCGGGTGGCGCGGACCCGGTCTTGTTTGGAGGATCCGAGGTTGGGGTTGGTATATGTGTGATCACGGGTCTACATATATCGTATGATCGTGGAAAACTCCCAGATCTGGTTGAATCGGTTCGAATCGTCGTGCTCCTCGGTTAAGGAGACTCAATCTTTGACCCGCACCGTAGAATGAATGAAATGGAACTGGTTAAGAAAGAATGATGATGATCTCTCACTAATGATTCACTTTCAGTTATTACCAAGTACTTAAATGATTAAGTAAAATTTGGATCTAGAACTACTTTAGTAAGCTTTTATGCAAATGAAAATTCTGTTGAGCCTACCCAAGCCAGCATACCTGTTCTTCTCTTCTCTTGTCGGGTCAGTCTTGTTGAGTACCTTTGTACTCAGGTTTGTTAATCCACTGTTGCAGGTGACGTTCACGAGCAGCCTTGTTTCGAGGCTTGTTGCGTGACCGTCGTTGAGTGAGGAGGACGTGTCCGGGAGGAGTAATGCAACCCTTAGGCAGGGTTGTTTGTGTGCAATACTGTTTTGTAATGTTGTCTCCACTACCTAGAGTAAAGTTTAAAACTATGGTTTGTAATAATGACGCAAGTTTGATCAACTGGTTTGTAAAACTTATGGTGTAATACTTCTGCACTTTTATCTCTGATGTATATTATTTGTGAAATGTTGTAATACTGCAATGACTCTTGCAATGATCCTGAGAGTGTAAGGAAACGTGGATGAGTCGGGTTACTCGACGACACGTGGTGGGTCTTTTGGGCTATTGGGCACAGTGTACGTCTATCCGAGGTCTGTAGGACAAGGACAGGTACACGTGGGCCCTAGATCCAGGAGATTCCGTCACAGCTGGTATCAGAGCGATCATTGCAGCAGTCTTGTAGTATTGTTGCAAAACTTCAAAATGATTTGAGTCAAAACTATTTGAAATCTAGTTTGATCCAAAATGCTTTTGACTTACCTTGTTCATGCTCTTCGATCTATGTTCTGTCTTAAGTAGTAGATCGTAGATTGTTAAGTGGAGCAGCATGTTAAGTTAAGCCTTAACTTGAAATGTTGTTAAATTTCTACTCCTTATAAGGGAGTATAATTTAAATTTTATATGCTTTATGCGTAAGTACGCTTCATGCATCATGCTTAACCAACTTGTGGTATATGGTATAGTGGGGTAAGGGTTAGAATCCAATCCTTTCTTGCTATCCAAAAAGTATTTTTTCTTTATCTGCCTAATTCAAAATCTTATCTCACTAGGATGCCGCGTGGTAAGGAAACACCTCGCAAGAGTACAGGTCCTCATGGTGTACCCATGCACCAACTCGCATCCCGCAAGGAGGAAGAGTCCAGCAGGAGTCAGGAGATTAATGAGGACTTACGGGCAGAGGTTCGTGAGTTGAAATCTCAGTTGGCCACCACCTCTCGGGAGAAGAGTTTAGCACTTGCCAAAGCTGGAGGCATGAAGCTCAAGCTGGAGGGGGCCAGCCGAAGCGTAGTCAATGCAGAAAAGCTCATGACTAAAATGCTTGAAGAACGGAACACTGCCTGGCAGCGAGAAGATGCCGCGTTAGCCCGTCTGCATGAGTTGGAGGCATATGTGACGGATATAGAAGCATTCAATGACCAGTTACATGAGGAAGTCCATGTGTTGTATGATCAACTCCATCCACCTCCACCTCCAAATGCAGCTGAAGATGAGATGGGTACACTCACGGATGAGGAAGAGGAGGTAGAAGGGCAGAGTGAGGAAGATCCTGATGTGGTTGAGTCTGCTGATGACAGCGACAGTGAGTGTGAGGATGACGAGTGAATCGTCTCACACTAGAGTGTCAGGCGTGGATCTTTAACCCTAGGGGGTAAGGGCTGTGTAATAGTTTAGCTGAACATGATCTTAAGCTAGTTGAATCATGTATCAGTTCTGTTATGCATGAATAATGTAACATGAGTATGTAAGCAGTTGTTGTTTTTGTATCATAACCAGAGATCAATAAAGTTTGGTTTGTTTATAAGCAGATGCCTCGTACCCGTGCTGCTGATGGGACTGGTTCCTCTCATGATGGGGAGGTGTTCCCAATGCACCCCCAGTTCCACCAACGCTGGCAGACGCTATTGCTGCACTCATGCGTGCCACAACAGACAATGCACGTCTGCTGCAGGGCCTAGTTCAGAATGCACCATATGGACAGCGTGGCCGACATCATCATCAGGCCCAGGAAAGTACTTATCAAGACTTTACAGAGACCAGGCCACCAGTATTTACTAAGGCTGAGGAGCCTTTAGAAGCTGCAGATTGGCTCCGTACTATGAATCAGAAGTTTGAGCTAATTCACTGTACCGAAACTCAGAAGCCAGCTTTCGCAGCCCAACAGTTGAGGGGAGCTGCGGGAACTTGGTGGGCAAATTTTGAAGCTGCCCAAGCTCCAGGACACCGCGTTACCTGGGATGAGTTCTCGAGAGCCTTCAAAGCTCACTACATTCCAGCGGGTGTGATGCGGATGAAAACTGAAGAGTTCTTAGCCCTCAGGCAGGGGGATCAGCCAGTACAGCAGTATATTGGCAAGTTTAATCATCTATCCCAGTATGCTTTGGATCATGTGAACACCGATGAAAAGAAGCGCAGTAGCTTCATGAGGGGGCATAATACGAAGATGCAGAAGATGCTGGCAATGTGTGACGATAATATCTCCTTCAATGATGCGGTGAATAAAGCTATATCTGCAGAAGAGAAGCATTTTCAAGCATCTCGAAGCTAAAAAGAGTAAGGGTGGGAGTTCAACTGGATCGTTTGGTGGCAATAAGAAGCGCCAGCGTATCATATACCATCCAGTCCAGCATAACCGTCCACCGTACCGTCCACCCCAGCAACAACAAACCAGCTCACAGCAGTCATCTGCTAAAACTGTTGTGAACTCTAATTATCCACGACAGCCGAATGCCCCTGGCATTCGAACCCAGATTCCCCAGAACCATAATTACCCATGCTACAACTGGAAAGCCGGGCCATTTCTCTCGTAATTGCCCGTATCCCAGGAAGAGCATTTCAAATACTCCACAGGGGCAAAGTGGTCAGAATTCCCAGCAGCGGCCACAGCAACCGCCACAGCAGAATCAAGGCCACAATAATAATAAGAAGAATAAGACCGTCCTGAAGACTGGTCGGGTATATTATGCACAAGCGGCAGATATTCCTGAAGGGGAACCCGTCATGATGGGTATGTTTTCAGTTGCTCACCATCCTGCCGTATTATTATTTGATTCTGGTGCATCGCATACCTTTATCAGTAAGAGTTTTGTTGAAAAGCATCATATACCTATTGGGGAAGCAAAGGAAAATTTCCTTATACACACACGGGAGGTCGTTTATATACAAAGGAAGTAGTGCATCAGGTGCCCGTAGAATTTGCCGGGCATACTTATCCCACTAATATGATAGTAATCAAGGATCAGGATATAGATGTGATCCTAGGAATGAACTGGATGATGTACCAGCAGAAGGCAGTATTAGATGCCTTGCATAGAACAGTCAGGTTGATCATACCTAATAGTACTTTTGAGCTATTCATTCAACTTCCAATTCCCAAGAAAACCGTTGACCAGATGTGCGGCAGTGTCTGTGCAACCACTGTTAAGAGAGATTCAAGATATTCCAGTAGTCTGTGAGTTTCCGGATGTGTTTCCTGAAGACTTGCCGGGGTTACCACCAGACCGGGATGTTGAGTTCAGTATAGAGCTAAAACCCGAACAGCACCAATATCTCGACGAGCCTATAGAATGCCACCTAAGGAACTGGCAGAATTAAAAGTTCAGTTGCAAGAACTGCTTGATAAAGGTTATGTCAGACCTAGTTCATCACCATGGGGCTGTCCTGCTTTGTTTGTCAAAAGAAAGACCAAACATTGAGGCTATGTGTGGACTATCGTCCGCTTAATGAAGTGACAGTGAAGAATAATACCCTTTGCCGCGGATTGATCTTCTGTTTGATCAACTCGCGGGCGCTAAGGTATTTCCAAGATAGATCTGAGATCTGGGTATCACCAGATAAAGATAAGGCCTGAAGATGTTGCTAAAACTGCTTTCACCACCAGATATGGCCTATATGAGTATTTGGTCATGTCCTTTGGGTTGACCAATGCTCCAGCTCACTTCATGTACCTGATGAATTCAGTATTCATGCCTGAGCTAGACAAGTTTGTGGTAGTATTCATTGATGACATTCGGATATATTCCAAGACTCCACCAGAACATGCTGAACACCTCAGGGTAGTGTTGGGTCGTCTGAGAGACCATCAGCTTTATGCAAAGTTCAGTAAATGTGAGTTTGGTTAGACAAAGTTCCATTTCTGGGTCATGTGTTATCGGCTGAAGGTGTAGCTGTGGATCCAGGCAAGGTGCAAAAATTCTTGAATGGGAATCTCCCAGAACTGTTCATCAAGTTCGCAGTTTTCTGGGTATGACAGGTTATTACCGCAGGTTTATTCCAGACTTCTCCAAAGTTGCCAAACCTATAACTCAGTTGTTAAAGAATGAGGTCAAGTTTGTTTGGTCGGATAAATGTGAAAAAGCTTTTCAGAAGCTAAAAGAATTCTTAACTACAGCTCCCGTCTTAGCCCAACCCAATATTGAGAAGCCGTTTGATGTGTATTGTGATGCTTCTGGTATCGGGATTGGTTGTGTTTTGATGCAAGAGGGCAGAGTGATAGCTTATGCATCCAGACAGTTGAAACGTCATGAAGAACACTATCCAACTCATGACTTAGAGTTAGCAGCAGTTGTTCATGCCTTAAAGATTTGGCGTCATTACCTCTTGGGCAACACATGTCACATATACACCGACCACAAGAGTTTGAATATATATTCACTCAGTCAGAGTTAAATATGAGGCAACGGAGGTGGTTAGAGCTAATCAAGGACTATGATCTTGAAGTGCATTACCATCCCGGAAAGGCAAATGTGGTAGCTGATGCTCTTAGTAGGAAGGTTCGTTGCAACTGTATCACTGTCAGACCAGTAGATCTTACTCTCTGTTCCGAGTTAGAAAAAACTGGGTATTCAGATGATCACTCAAGGCAGTTTGTCTAATATATCAGTTCAATCATCTATCAAAGACCAGATTGTAGCTGCTCAGAAAGAAAAAAGGGTATTGTTCACCTCAAAGAGAAAGTTAAAGCAGACAAAGCTTCTTGCTTCCGAGTCGATGAAGCCGGAGTGGTCTGGTTCAAAGACAGACGGGTCGTTCCAAAGAATCCTGAATTGAGGAAGCAGATTCTGGATGAAGCTCATCTTACCCCGTTTGCGATTCATCCGGGAAGTACAAAAATGTACCAGGATCTTAGGCAAAGATTCTGGTGGACTAAGATGAAAATCGAGATTGCAAAGTATGTAGCCAGATGTGATACTTGTCAGAAAGTCAAAGCCATTCATCTTAAGTCAGCTGGTGAACTGCAGCCATTGTCAATTCTACTTGGAAATGGGAGGACATCAGTATGGACTTTATTGTTGGGTTACCAAGAACATCAAGGGCTACGATTCTATTTGGGTTATAGTAGATCGTCTAACCAAGGTTTCACATTTCATACCAGTCAAGACCATCTACTCAGCGTCTACTTATGCCAAGATATACTTTCAGAGGATTATGAGTCTGCATGGAGTTCCTAAGACTATTGTCTCAGATAGGGGGTACTCAGTTTGTTTCAAAATTCTGGGAAAGTCTACATGAGTCTCTGGGCACTAAACTCTTACACGGTACAGCTTACCACCCACAAACAGATGGTCAGACTGAAAGAGTAAATCAAATATTAGAAGATATGCTCAGGGCGTGTGCTCTTAACTTTCCATTTAAGTGGGATGAGTGCCTACCATTAGCAGAGTTCTCATACAACAATAGTTATCAAGAGAGTATCCGTATGGCACCATTTGAAGCTTTATATGGCAGAAGGTGTCGGACTCCTTTACATTGGTCCGAGCCTGGTGAAAGATGGTTCTTTGGTGTCAATCTAGTTCAAGAGACCGAACAGAAGGTCAAACTCATACAAAGAAATATGAAAATAGCACAATCTCGACAGAAAAGCTATGCAGACAAAAGGCGTAGACCTTTGACGTTTGCCAAAGGAGATTTTGTGTATCTAAAGGTGTCACCCACCAAGGGTGTTTATCGTTTCGGGGTCAAAGGAAAACTTGCTCCCCGTTACATTGGGCCATTTCAAATCCTGGCCAAATGTGGCAAAGTGGCATACCGTATTCAACTACCGGCTCATCTATCAGAAGTCATAATGTGTTTCACACATCTCTCACTGAAGAAATGTCTACGAGTTCCTGACCAAGTGGTTGATGTTGAAGGGGTACAACTTGAGCCTGATATGACATACTCAGAATATCCCATCAAAATGCTTGATCAGCGAGATAGAGTAACTCAACGACACAGTCACAGGTTCTATAAAGTTCAATGGAGTCAGCATTCTGAGGAGGAAGCAACTTGGGAAACCGAGGAATTCTTGATAGAGCAGTTTCCAGAATTTTATGCAACCATACAGTCAGGGCAGTGAAAGTGGTTGACAATAGAACGTGTTCCTAGTTTTGTAAAAGTTTGTAATCTTTATCCCCGTACCCCACAACTTTAGTAGTTGGTTTAGTTTGTGGTGAAATCTCGGGTCGAGATTTCTTTTAGGGGGAAAGGATGTAACACCTCAGTGTTTACATGAATAAAATATTGTCATGCCATCATAAGCATTCCATAGCATCATGTGCTAGCTCACCTTGAGATGCATTCATTAAAAGAGTTTAATTCCTAATGTGTGAGCATTTTGTTATTGCTTGTGAGGTAGCTCAAAACCCTAATTTGGAATGTCATTATGAAGTAACTTGTGTTCATTCCCTTTTGACTAGAGTCATGTTAAGGCATGAATCCAAGTTCAATTATTCAAAAGGTTACAAAATTTACTTAGCCTAAAAATGGGAAAAACATTCAATTTCTATATAAGTTAATTAACCCTTTCAGTTAACTCAAAATCTATGCATAATTAGGGGTTGACCCTAAAAGCTTTTTGGTAGATCTTGAGAAGAGGTACAACTTTGGTATTCAAAATTTCAAAGTTTTGTAAAAATTTAAGTAATTTTGAATCTATTCAAACCCTAGAAATGGTCCCCTTTTGATTCTAACTTGCATTTCAAAAACTATTTGAAATCTGAGTTTGAGATCTACATCAAAGTTGTAGAGAACTTCAAAAGGAACATTTCATACATTAACCATTTTTCAAGTGTCATTGAAAAATCAAAAGTAATTTTGCTTTTACTGCAAAACCTGAATCTGTCCCCTTTTTAAATTTCCAAATTTGAATTGGATTTGAACTGTTTTGATTCAATTGACCTTTTTCCAATTGAAATCAGCTTTCGGTTAAAGGAAAGTTGTACAACTTTTCAAACTCTCCTTTCATACTTTGACAAATTTGAAGTTGTTCAGGAAATTTGAAAGTAATTTTGAATTCAGTTTGGTCCACTTTTGATCTTTTAACCTTATTTCATAATCTAAACAGAATTTGACTTTGATTCATATAAAGTTGTAGAATCCAAGTTTGGAGCAACTTTGGTTTGGAAGTTTTTGCAGTGTAGTACAAGTATCTAGAGAAATAGAAGGGGGAGGGGAAAATGCGGTGCTACAGTAATCGTAATGGGAGAGGGGGAATAAAGAGCAGAGCATGTGCTGCCCTTGGCCGCCGCGTCGCCGCCGCCGTAGTAGAGCACCTCCGCCCGGCTCCGCGTGTCCGGCCACGCAGCTGCTTGCCGCTCTGCGTCACCCCGTGCAGTGGCCAGCTCTGGGAGCTTCCCTACCTTCTTTCACCCGCATCCGCCACCTCCCCTCCTGCTGTTTTCCGCCGGCTGCGACGAGCTTCTTCTCCACCGTTGCCGTGTCTCTGCCATCTCTATTTCCCAGTTACTTCGCCCAACTCTTCTGCTTCTCCTGAGCTAGCTACCTCAAGCCTTAGTGCTTGCAATCACCACCGCCACCGTCTTCTCCTCACTGCCGGCAGAAAGCCGCCGTGAGTGCCTTAGTCGTCGCTCACGGTAAGCCAAGGTATCTCCGGTCAGCAATCAATAGATTCGGTGTTTTAGCTTCGGGTGGTGTCATGGCTCATGATCGTGTTTTGGAGGTCGCTAACGCTTTGAATTGAGCAGTCCACGACGGGTGCGTCGGCGCAAGCTCCGCCATCGCCACCGCCGTCGCCAACCTTGGTCCCGTGCTCCTCGAGTCAAGGCAAGGTGAGCACCACGTAGTTGTCATGAGCTCCTCGATGTGTTGCGCTCCCTGGTTCAGTCGCTACCGAGCCACCATGGTCGGTCCGCGAGGATCGCCGTCGGCGCAAGAGCCGCCATGGCCGCCACCGTGGACCGCATGTTTGCAAGCCGTCTCTGTCCAAGCTAGGGGGTGTGCACCATGGTCGCGAGGCGTACCTCAAGGTGGTGCTAACCTCTTCTAGGTCGGTCGCTACCGAGCCCTAGCGGCCGGAACGTCACGTCGCCGCCGTGCTCAGCATGGCCGAGCCGCCATGGCCGCTGATAGCTTAAGGTCGTGTAGGTGCTAGGGCTAGTGAAGGGTGGAATCGATGCGCGAGATCCAGACGAGCTTGTGGAAGGCCTCGCCGTCGCCGGAGACCTCGCCGGTGATGAGGTTGGAGGCCGGTCAACGGGAGTGCGCGTTCGGTCGAAGCTTTCGGCTGTCAGCCTCGGGCGAGACAGAAGGAGTCGAGGCTGCCCGGACGCTGGTCTCGGGCGAGATGGAGAAGGAGTCGAGGCTGCCGGACGCAGGTCTCGGGCGAGCCGGAGAAGGCCTCAGGCGAGGCAGGGGAGAAGGGGAACCTGCTGGCTCGGCGCGAGACGGAGACCCGCTAGCCTCGGGCGAGGCGGAGAACCCACTGGCCTCGGCACGAAGAGAAGAGAGAGAGAGAGGACGCTGACACCTGGGCCCGGCTGTCAGTGGCAATAGGCCGAAATGGGCCGAGCCCAGTAAGGAGAGGTGAACGTTTTTTCTTTTCTGTTTTGGTTGTATAGTGTTAGATTTTGTCTTTTTGATATCTTTTTGTAGGAAGCTCCAAAAATTATGAAAATTTTTGTGTAGCTTTCTCAAGCTGCCTAATATTTAATAAAATATGGAACTGGAGTTTTGAACAAAGTTTGAAATGATTTAAAATAGGTCCTTTTATTAATAAATGGACTTTGATGATTTTTGTAGGCCTATTTAATTGTCCAAAAATCATGAAAATATTTTGTCACTGTTTTTAGATGAAAAGTATCATCACAAAAATTTTGAGCTCGGTTAAAGAAAATAAATTTTTATTCTTATTTATGTGCTTTATTTAATCATATGAATGTTTATGTAAGTTAGTTTTGTTGGTTTGCAACTTTACCGTGGAGGCAAGTTGTTGCAAGTCAAGTGCTTATGAACCTAGTAAATTTCCATCTTACCATGATCATGACATGAGCATCTCATTAAGCATACACTTATCGTGTAGCTTCCGAAGTGATCGAGTGTCCAGGCGAGTTGATCCAGAAAGTTCAGAGTGTCTAGTTGACCCAAGTTATCAGGAGTTCCAGACTCTCCCGATCAACGAAGGCAAGCCCCGGTTCATTATCCATTTCCTTGGATTTACAATTACACTTACTTCTGATAACCTGATGCATTAGATGTTTATCAAATAAATGCTTTAAACCTGTTGATGCATGATCAACCTTGTTATCGATATATCATTCCTTGATACCTGCTTTATGCAAATGATAGAAATGCTTAGCCTTGCTTTATAAAGCTTTTGATAAATGTTTTCGATACTTATTGTTTTGGAATGATAATGAGAAAGAATGATGGTTAAGACCAGACGGGCACATGCATCGAACCTTGGGTTGGTGTAGGGTGACCCGGATGTGTCGGAATAGGATTAACCGTTGTTGGCCTGCTAGATTGAGAAACTGTGAAGTACCGATCATATGCTATGGTAAGCCCTACCTTGGTGGTTCTTAAATGAGAACGGCTAATCGCGCACTGGGAGTGAGAGATGGCGGGAGTACTAGCTACCCTCGTGGGGTAAAGTCCCGGATTGGAGGTGTACAAGTACTCTCGGGTGGCGCGGACCCGGTCTTGTTTGGAGGATCCGAGGTTGGGGTTGGTATATGTGTGATCACGGGTCTACATATATCGTATGATCGTGGAAAACTCCCAGATCTGGTTGAATCGGTTCGAATCGTCGTGCTCCTCGGTTAAGGAGACTCAATCTTTCGACCCGCACCGTAGAAATGAAAATGGAACTGGTTAAGAAAGAATGATGATGATCTCTCACTAATGATTCACTTTCAGTTATTACCAAGTACTTAAATGATTAAGTAAAATTGGATCTAGAACTACTTTAGTAAGCTTTTATGCAAATGAAAAATTCTGTTGAGCCTACCCAAGCCAGCATACCTGTTCTTCTCTTCTCTTGTCGGGTCAGTCTTGTTGAGTACCTTTGTACTCAGGGTTTGTTAATCCACTGTTGCAGGTGACGTTCACGAGCAGCCTTGTTTCGAGGCTTGTTGCGTGACCGTCGTTGAGGAGGACGTGTCGGGGGAGGGATGCAACCCTTAGGCAGGGTTGTTTGTGTGCAATACTGTTTTGGTAATGTTGTCTCCACTACCTAGAGTAAAGTTTAAAACTATGGTTTGTAATAATGACGCAAGTTTGATCAACTGGTTTGTAAAACTTATGGTGTAATACTTCCGCACTTTATCTCTGATGTATATTATTTGTGAAATGTTGTAATACTGCAATGACTCTTGCAATGATCCTGGGAGTGTAAGGAAACGTGGATGAGTCGGGTTACCCGACGACACGTGGTGGGTCTTTTGGGCTATTGGGCACAGTGTACGTCTGTCCGAGGTCTGTAGGACAAGGACAGGTACACGTGGGCCCTATAATCCAGGAGATTCCGTCACACACGGTGAGAGAGCTTGAGTTTGCTAAGTCCACCGTGGTCGTTTCTGAGGAGGTGGATTGTGAGATGTGCACCAAGCACATGACTGACCTTCTCACTTGAGAGGTAAGTATGCTGCGTTGGTAGGAGAGGTGGATGAGCTGAAGGCTAGACCCTCGCTGTTGGGGTGTGCAAGACTTGCCCTGTCTTGCATTCTGAGTTGGCAGAGAAGAATGCCAAGATTGTGTCTCTTGAAGAGGCCAAACTCAGGTAGCACATGCGTGGCTAGGTGTGTTCTTTGTGAGGGTTTGGAGATGGAGATCGCTAATGTGAAGCATGACAAGATGCAAAACGAGGAGGAAAACACATACCTTCGGACCATCTTGTCATGGGTATCTAGTGGTGAGCCACAGCTCGGGATGATGATTTCCCAATTCAAGCGAGCTACTGGAGGTCCTGGTGTAGGTTTTGCTCCGGGTGTTGATGTTTCATCTTTTGGGAAGATTGGAGAGTCGAGTGGTCTTAACCCATGTGAGAAGCCCAACTCCACCACTACTCCAAGCTTACCAAGATTCCACCCAAATGTAACACTCTAGTGTTAAGCAGACTAAAACTTGACATGTCATCATATGCACTGGCATTTCATCTGAGTTGATAACCTAAGTATGCATTCACTAAAAGCAAGTTTAATTCATCATGCTTGTGCTTAGTTGATAAGGAGTGCTTAAGTTTGAAACCCTAGTTTATGTTTTCTTATGTTGTGAATAGTGCTTTTGTGCTATAAAAGGGTGTTTTGGTAATCTCATATATAGTAATTGAATTTTGCACCCAACATTGGTATTATGTCTCAAAGGTGTATTGGGATCATGTTTCAAGTCACCATTGAGGTATAATTCAAATTTGGTTGAAATTCAAATAAATAATTTAATTAATTTGAAAATTCTATTTGTTCCCTTTTTCATAATTCTAAATCTAAAGAGAATTTGGATAGGCTCTAAAAAGCAAAGTTGCTCCATTTTTGATAAGGATCAACTTTGATGTATAAAGTTTTTCAAGTTCTTATATGAAATCAAAAGAATTTTGAAAATACACTTTTGCCCTTTTATGCCTCTTTTTGATTTTCAAACCCTAATTCAAAATCTAAACATATTTTGCATATGTTGCAAAAATAAAAGATGTTCAGTATTTAATTCTGAGATTTGATATTTTAACATATTTTCAACTTATATTCAAAAATCTAAAGTAATTTCAAAATTTCTAAAGGGTATAAAGGAGAAGGGGGGGGGGATAAGTTCTTCTTCTGTTCATGGCGGTGGACGGCCGAACCTGGATCAACGACGCCAGCGCGAAGGGCGCCATTCTCTCTCGAATGAGCTTGCACCTGTCTCCATGGCGAAGTTAAGCAGCTGTTGGTGCTCTCCCTTGCTCCGTGGCGCCTTCTCCTGAGCTCGCCGTCGTCGTTTCGCACCCAAGGAACCGACGGACTCCACCCTAACCTAATCCCAAATCTACTGCAAACTGAGCGTCCTCGTCCAAAATTGACCACAAATATAACTTCCTTAGCTCCTTGCGCATCTCCAGAACCCATCCCTTCTACCTCTACTGCCCCAGAGAGCTTGTGCTCGCCGTTCTTCTTCCCGCCGGCGCGAAAACGCCGCCGAGCTCGACCTCGCCGTGGTCAGCCCATCCGGGCACTCCTCTGCTCTCCCTGTCTCGTGTTTCTGTTTCGCCTTGACCCCAGAATACTCATCGGCTTGATGGTTTTCCGTTTTGGTGCTCTCAGGTCTCGCCGGAACATCGTCTGTTTCGCCGGAGCTCGCCGCCGCAAGCCACTGCTCCGGGGACTTCTCCTTTCCGTTCATCCTCCGCTCGAACCAGCTACACAGCCAGCATCAGGGTGAGCTACTGGAGCTTCCTAGCCCCTCTGTTCTCTTGCTACCAGCCTGAGTCGCCGGAACAGCTTCGCCGTGATCCGGTCCGCCGCCGTGCGTGGCCAGGCTTCACCGAAGCGGTAGCGTTTAGGGTTAGAGGCTCTATCGGCTGCGGGTGACCTGCCGGTGTTGGTGCTCACGTCAGTCGGGTCTCTATGGCCGAAGATGACCGGCGTAGGGTTCGCCGGCGCTCGGTGCGCCGCCGTCCTCTCTGGCGAGGTCGAGGACTTCGCTGTTGCGAAGATGAAAAGGTGCAGGGGGCTGGTTGCAAAGTTCGTGACTCATGTGAATAGCGCTCGGGACCGCGGGTTGTTTCCGTAGAAGCCGAAGGGCCTTTCTGCAAAAAACGAAAGGGCCGCGCGAGCGGGAGCCAGGCCCGGGCCGGCTTTCGCGTGCGGCCGGGCCGAGCGGGAGCGGGCCGAAAGCCCAGTTAGGCTAGTTTTGAGTTTTTCTTTTTATAGCTTTATGCACAGTAGCTAGTTTGTTATTTTTGCTAAAATTATTCTATAGCTCTGTTAATTATGAAATTTTACATGTTAGATGATAGCATGTCTGTGTGCTAATATAAAAATTATAAAACTTATGTTTTGAGCACCTTTGCTGTAATAATTAAATCCATGCTTGAATTAATAAATGCAACTTTGATGAATTATGTAATTTTCTGTGTGTCTCCTAAAATCATGAAATTTGACATGTGAGTTTATGTTACTGATATCTACCTTCATGTTAATTTCAGCTCTGTTTGATAAAGTATGATTTGTTCATAAGTAAAAGGCTATTGAAAATGACTATAAAATAAATAGAAATAGTTAATCACTTTAGATTTCTGTGATTTTTGGAAATTGTCGGACAACCAGTGGGAAAATTAGCATGAATTGCTCCTGGGTATGGATTCCTTTATGCAAATACTCTTTTGTTGCTTGTTAGTTACATAACCTTGCTTAATGAAAAAATAAAACTTGCTTAGTAATAAATATGGGTTGAATAGCTAAGTTAGTTGTTTTTATATCATGAAGGAAAGTTATACTCAAGATATTAAGTTTGTTTGTTTTATCCAAAGAACATGTACCTGTCTTAATCATATCATGAGCATCTCATTGATCATGCATATGCACTTCTACGTGTAGATCTCGTTTTGGAAGAACCGGATCCACAGTGGGTTTCTTCTGAGAGTTTGGATCCTTCTAGTTTTTCTGAGTCACCGGACTTCGCTGATCACCAAGGCAAGCCCCGGACAGAACAACTATCCTTGTATTTTATAAAGGTATATATCACTTGAGTTAATATGAGTTAAGAATGAATAGGAGTTGAGTGAAAAGGAGTTTGATGCATTATTACCGATTTGATGATTCCAATATTTAACCTTGATAACCGTTTTATGAAAATACGTAGTAGTATTAGCCATGCTTTACTTCTTTATAATAGTAGGTACTTTTAAAAATGGTGCTATGTTATGGAAATACTGAATCTTGAGACAACATGATAATTATAGTAACTTACATCAAGAATGGAGTCTTGTTGTAAGGTTACTCAACCTAGGACCTTATCGTTGTTGGCCTGCTGTGATTGAGACCTTTGAGTACAGCCCACATGCGGTGGTAGTAATCCTCATCTATAGCTATTCCGATGACGTGAGAACGGCCAACCGCGTACTGGGGAGTGGAGAGATGGCGGGAGTAGCGTGTACCCTCGGGGTATGAGATAGTCGAGGTTCGAGGTGTATTGTACTTCGGGTGACGCTGGAAGTTCTGGTATGGGAGGAGATCTATAGATAGGGTTGACATATGCAAGCTTAAGATCTACATATGTCGTGTGGTTATGAATCCCCAGCTGGTGGTTTAACGATTCGAATCGCCGTGTTTCCTCGGATATGGAGCCTCAATCCACTGACCCGCACCGTAGTAATGAATGGGATCTTTATGAGATGAGAACTAAAGATGTGGTATGCTTATGAAGGTTTGAGAATCTTTAGATAGTTATGAATTTAATCTTGAGTTAAAAACTTGAAAGTAGGGTTTTTCTTTTAGTAAGCTTTTACGCAAAAGAAATGTTTTGATCTTGCTAAAGCCTTACCTGAATCCTATAACCTACATACCTGAGTCTTCTCGCCTTTTCTAGAAGGTTAAGTCTTGTTGAGTTACTTTTGTACTCAGGGTTCGTTAACCTTTGTTGCAGGTGAGTTTATTGATCATCCTTTTGGTGGTCAAGGTTTCTTCACTCTTGTGGAGGAGGGTTGATGATGACACTGATGTTTGACCTTGGGCAAGTAACCAAAAGTTGTGTTGGTATATGTAATATAAAGTTCCGAACCTTTTATGTATAAAAGTTCACTTCAGGGTTGTAAACTTTTAAACTTAAGTTTTCAATCTATGTTATATAACCTTTCTGCTTTTACTCTGATTTATCTTATCTATAAAACTGTTGTAATACTGTGATGCTTGACGAGAGAATTCCTGAAAAGAATGTAAGTGGATGATTCGGGTTTCCCGAGGACACCCGACAGATCTCTTGAGTCATTTGGAACTCGTGTACGCCGATCAGAAGTCTTTAGGACAATGATGGGTGCATGTGGGCCACTTAATTCAGGAGGTTCTGCCACAGCTGGTATCAGAGCAGGTTCCCTTAGAAAGTATAACAGTATTCATTTTTGAAAACTTCAAAAGTTTTGAGTCAAACTAAATTTCAAATTAGTTTGAGTCCAAATGCTTCTAGACTTGTCTTATGCTTCTGACTTGCCTTAATTCATTCTTTAGACTTATCCTTCTATCTAAATGGATATGTTTTAATATAGTTATGGTGATACTTATATCTAAGGAACAATGCTTATAACATTATAATATTGCCCTAATTGTGAAAAGAAAGTTTATTCACTTTTATAATAAGTGACTAATTAAAATTAATTATTTGTTTGATGTATGCTTTGTTCGTAAGTACGTTTCATGCATCATGATTGATAACATATAATTAACTTTCCCTCTTAAAGTTGTATCTAAGTAAAAAAAATAAAGTTCGTATGTCATCTATTATTAAAACTCTGTCTCTTAATCTTGGAACATATATAGTTCTAATATTCAAAATAAATATATTTAGCAGATGGCCCGTACCAAGCAGACTGCACGCAAGTGTACCGGACCTCGAGGTGTTCCTCGACACGTTTTGCCCCAAGAGATGATGAACCCGCTGATAGTGTGGGAAGCAACCAGCCAGTGGTTGCTTATGAAGAAGGTGAAGGTAGTAACAGTGCCTCGTCACAACTTCAGGCGGAAGTAGACCGCCTGTACATGGAGTTGGCAAGGGCGAATGGAGAAAGGTTGAGGGGTACCAGAGAGAGAGAAGAGTTAAGTGAGCAGTTGCAGTACCACCACGAGCAGCATCAAGAGTATGAGTGCAAGTGGAGGAAGGCCGTCGAGCAGAGGAATCGGGCACGAATCCGGGTAGATGTAATGAGGGATAATCAGAACCTTATGGAGATCCACCATGCTGACCTACACAGGCAGGTGGAGGAGCTGACTGCACGGTTGTAGCCAGAACCTCTACGCCACCTACTCCTGAAATAGAATCTGAGGTGGAAGCAGAAGAAGAAGAAGATGAGGAGTTAGAGCCGGTGGAGTATGAGGTCTTCTCTGGGGAAGAGTGATAGATCTAGAGGTTGAGTAGACATGAGATGTATCATAGTGTGATCTTTCTGACTTTGTAACCTAGTTAGTCAGAAAACCTCTAGTATGGTCAGATGTATAAGATAGTGGTTTCAGTAGTCCTGCCCAAGAGCGACTTGTATGATAAATAAGTTGAGCATGGTATGCATGTTATGATGTATAAATATGAATGTTAATCAAAGTATGGTTTGTTTTAAACAGATGCCTGTTAACACTCGTGGCGCTAGTGCTTCCCATGGTGGGGATGAAGTCCCTAATGCACCACCAGTTCCACCCTCTTAGCTGATGCAATTGCAGCATTGGTCAATGCAACAACTCTGTTAGCACAAAATCAGAATGTTGGTCAACGTGGTCGTGGCCGTAACAACAGAGAAGAGACAACATATGTTGATTTCACTGATACCCGTCCTCCAGTGTTCATTAAAGCTGATGAACCTCTTGAAGCTGATGATTGGCTCCGCACCATGGAACAAAAATTCAGTCTTATCAACTGCACTGAAGTCCAGAAGCCAGCATTTGCAGCTCAGCAACTTCGAGGAGCCGCAGGGGTTTGGTGGGCAAATTTACTAGCTGTTCAACCAGCCGATCACCGAATCACTTGGACTGAATTCAAGGAGGCCTTCAGGGCTCATTATATTCCAGATGGAGTTATGAAGATGAAGCTTGAAGAGTTCTTAGCTCTCCGTCAGGGAGATGAGCCAGTTATGCAGTACATTGGGAAGTTTAATCATCTGTCCCAATATGCCTTTGACCAGGTCAACACTGATGAGAAGAAGAAGGCATGTTTCATGAGAGGATTGAATACAAAGCTTCAGTCTATGATGACAAGTTGTGGCAATATAAATTATCATGAGACAGTGAATGTTGCTATATCTAGTGAAGAAAAGAACCGCAAGCATAAGGAGGCTAAGAAGAAGAAGGGAGTTGTGTCAGGGTCTGGATCATCTGGCGGCAACAAGAAGCGTCAGAGGCTCGTATATCATCCAGTCCAGCAGTTCTGCCCATCTTATCGTCCACCTTACCGTCCGCCTCAGCAGCAGAATTCTTAGAGTACTTTTGCAAGGCCTGTTATGCCTTTCAATGTTCAACGTCAACCGAATGTTCCTGCTATTCGTCCACCAGTGCCACAAGCTACAAATTATCCATGCTTCAATTGTGGAAAGACTGGACATTTCTCTCGTGAATGTCCTTATCCAAGGCAGAATGTTCCCAATGCCAATGTACCAAGGTCAGCGGGAAATCAGCAAGCAAACCAGAACAAGGGAAATGCACAGAACAATCAGAAGGGTAAGGGTACTCAGAAAACAGGAAAGGTTTTCCATACTCAGATAGAAGCTATTCCTGAAGGAGAACCTGTTATGCTTGGTATGTTCCCTGTTGCTCAACACCCAGCACTTACACTTTTTGATTCTGGTGCATCACATACTTTCATGAATAAAAATTTGCGGAGAAGCATAATATACCTATTGGTGAAACCAAAGATGAATTCTTTATACAGTCGCCTAGGGGTGACTATGTACTAAGGAAATGGTACATCAGGTACCTATAGATCTGGGTGGAAATATATTTCCAACATCCATGATAGTTTTAAAAGATCCAAGTATAGATGTGATCTTGGGTATGAACTGGATGAACCAAAGAGGTGCAGTGATAGACACCTTGAATAGAACCATCAAGCTCAACTTACCTAATAGCAAGTCTCAACTTCTTGTCCATCTTCCTACTCTTAAGAGGGCAATTGAGCGAGTGTGTGCTACCTCTGTTAAGGAAATCAAAGACATTCCGGTGGTCTGTGAGTTTCCTGATGTGTTCCCAGAAGATTTACCTGGTCTGCCACCTGATCGTGATGTGGAGTTTGAAATAGAACTCAAACCAGGAACAACACCAATAGCTAGAAGAGCTTATAGAATGCCACCAAAAGAGTTAGCAGAGTTGAAAGCTCAGTTACAAGATTTGCTAGATAAAGGTTTCATTCGACCCATTCATCACCATGGGGTTGTCCAGCAATCTTTGTGAAAAAGAAGGACCACACCTTGAGGCTATGTGTTGATTATCGTCCTTAAATGAAGTGACAATCAAGAACAAGTATCCTTTCCCGAATTGATCTTCTCTTTGATCAACTTGCTGGTGCGAAGGTATTTTCGAAGATAGATTTGAGATCAGGGTATCATCAGATCAAGATCAAACCAGAAGATGTTCCGAAAACAGCATTCACTACCAGATATGGTCTGTATGAATATTAGTCATGTCCTTTGGTCTGACCAATGCCCAGCACACTTCATGTACTTGATGAATTCAGTGTTCATGCCAGAGCTAGATAAGTTCGTGGTTGTGTTTATTGATGATATTCTCATCTATTCTAAAACCAAAGAGGAGCATGCAGAACATCTCAGGATAGTGTTGACTCGCCTGAGAGAACATCAGTTATATGCTAAATTTAGTAAATGTGAGTTCTGGATAGATGAAGTTCAATTCTTGGGTCATGTTTTGTCAGCTGAAGGTGTTGCAGTAGATCCAAGCAAAGTCCAAGAAGTTCTTGACTGGAAGTCACCAACTTCAGTACATCAAGTTCGGAGTTTCTTAGGATTAGCAGGGTATTATCGTAGATTTATCCCTGACTTCTCCAAGATCTCTAAACCAATGACAACACTGCTAAAGAATGACACTAAGTTTATGTGGTCATCGGAATGTGAAGAAGCTTTTCAGACTCTGAAAAAGTTATTGACAACTGCACCAGTATTAGCTCAGCCAGATATTGAAAAATCCTTTGATGTTTATGTTGATGCTTCAGGCAAAGGCATTGGGTGTGTACTGATGCAAGAAGGCAGAGTCATTGCCTATGCTTCACGACAGCTTAAGCGGCACGAAGAACATTATCCAACACATGATCTAGAGTTGGCAGCTGTAGTCCATGCTCTGAAGATCTGGCGACATTATTTGTTGGGTAATACTTGTCACATATACACTGATCATAAAAGCTTGAAATACATATTCCCTCAGTCTGAGTTGAATATGCGTCAGAGAAGATGGTTAGAACTGATAAAAGATTATGATATTGAAGTACACTATCACCCAGGTAAAGCCAATGTAGTGGCAGATGCACTCAGTCGAAAGAATCATTGCAATTGTTTGGAAGTCAAGCCGATAGATATTACCTTGTGCCATGAGTTTGAAAGGTTAAGCCTTGAAATGATTCCACAAGGAAATCTTGCAAATGTGACCGTTCAATCATTCATTAAAGATCAGATCATTGCAGCCCAGAAGGAAAGCAAGGGTATGATCCATCTGAAAGAAAAGATTCACTCTGAGCAGAATTCCAATTTCAAAATAGATGAAACTGGAGTGATTTGGTTCAAGGATCGGTTAGTGGTTCCAAAGGTTCCTGAGCTCAAAAAGCAGATTCTTGATGAAGCTCATGCAACAAGATTTTCAGTACATCCAGGCAGTAATAAGATGTATCATGATCTGAAACAGAGATTCTGGTGGACTAAGATGAAACTTGAAATTGCTAGTTATGTAGCTAAATGTGATACTTGTCAGAAAGTGAAGGCAGTTCATCTTAGGTCTGCTGGAGAATTGCAACCATTGCCAATTCCATCTTGGAAGTGGGATGACATTAGTATGGATTTCATAGTGGGTCTGCCCAGGACATCAAAAGGGTTTGATTCCATATGGGTCATTGTTGATCGTCTGACCAAATCAGCTCATTTCATATCTGTTAAAACAGCATATCCAGCATCTAGCTATGCCAAGATATATTTTGACAGAATTGTGAGTCTGCATGTTCCAAAGACTATCGTGTCTGATAGAGGGACACAGTTTGTCAATGTTTTCTGGCGGCACTTACATAAGTCCTTGGATACCAAGCTTCTGCATAGTACAGCTTATCATCCACAGACTGGAGGTCAGACTGAAAGAGTTAATCAGATCTTAGAAGATATTAAGATCCTGTGTACTCAATTATTCAGAGAAATGGGATGAATGTTTGCCTTTAGCAGAGTTCTCTTACAACAATAGTTATCAAGAGAGCATCAAGATGGCACCATTTGAAGCTCTGTATGGCAGAAGATGTAGAACACCTTTAAACTGGTCTGAACCTGGAGAACGTAGTCTCTTCGGAGTTGACTTAGTTAAGGAAGCTGAAGAAAAAGTCAGGTTGATTCAAGAGAACATGAAGATAGCACAATCCAGGCAAAAGAGTTATGCCGATAAGAGACGTCGGTCTCTTACCTTTAAAGTTGGTGATTATGTTTATCTCAAGGTATCACCAATGAAAGGCGTTACTCGATTTGGAATCAAAGGAAAGTTGGCACCTCGATATATAGGTCCCTATCAAATCCTTAAAAGATGTGGAAAGGTGGCATATCAACTTGATTTACCGCCACAGCTATCATCAGTTCATAATGTGTTCCATGTCTCTCAGTTAAAGAAATGTCTTCAAGTGCCTGATCATGTCATTCATGTTGAAGAGATTGAATTAGAGCCTGATCTGACATACTCAGAGTATCCTATCAAGATTCTGGACCAGAAAGATCGAGTCACTCGAAAAAGAACTGTCAAGTTCTACAAGGTTCAATGGAATCAACATACTGAAGATGAAGCCACGTGGGAGTCAGAAGAGTTTCTCTTAGAAAGTTTTCCCGAGTTTCTTTCTTCTGTCTAGTCCTTGTAATCTGTAATATGATGACCTATCCCCTGTTTATGTAAAGGTTAGTAATGGAAGTGCCTGACACATTTCCTTTTCCATTAGTTAGCCTACAGGTTAAATCTCGGGACGAGATTTCTTTAAGGGGGAAAGAGCTGTAACACTCTGGTGTTAAGCAGACTAAAACTTGACATGTCATCATATGCACTGGCATTTCATCTGAGTTGATAACCTAAGTATGCATTCACTAAAAACAAGTTTAATTCATCATGCTTGTGCTTAGTTGATAAGGAGTGCTTAAGTTTGAAACCCTAGTTTATGTTTTCTTATGTTGTGAATAGTGCTTTTGTGCTATAAAAGGGTTTTGGTAATCTCATATATAGTAATTGAATTTTGCACCCAAATTGGTATTATGTCTCAAAGGTGTATTGGGATCATGTTTCAAGTCACCATTGAGGTATAATTCAATTTGGTTGAAATTCAAATAAATAATTTAATTAATTTGAAAATCCTATTTTGTCCCCTTTTTCATAATTCTAAATCTAAAAGAATTTAGATAGGCTCTAAAAAGCAAAGTTGCTCCATTTTTGATAAGGATCAACTTTGATGTATAAACTTTCAAGTTCTTATATGAAATCAAAAGTAATTTGAAAATACACTTTTGCCCTTTTATGCCCCTTTTGATTTCAAACCCTAATTCAAAATCTAAACATATTTTGCATATGTTGCAAAAATAAAAGATGTCAGTATTTAATTCTGAGCATTTGATATTTTAACATATTTTCAACTTATATTCAAAAATCTAAAGTAATTTTAAAATTTCTAAAGGGTATAAAGGAGAAGGGGGGATAAGTTCTCTTCTGTTCATGGCGGTGGACGGCCGAACCTGGATCACGACGCCAGCGCGAAGGGCGCCGTTCTCTCTCGAATGAGCTCGCACCTATCTCCGTGGCGAAGTTAAGCAGCTGCTGGCTCTCCCTTGCTCCGTGGCGCCTTCTCCTGAGCTCGCCGTCGTCGTTTCGCCACCAAGGCACCGACGGACTCCACCCTAACCTAATCCCAAATCACTGCAAACTGAGCGTCCTCATCCAAAATTGACCACAAAATATAACTTCCTTACCTCCTTGCGCATCTCCAGAACCCATCCCTTCTACCTCTACTGCCCCAGAGAGCTTGTGCTCGCCGTTCTTCTTCCCGCCGGGCGAAAACGCCGCCGAGCTCGACCTCGCCGTGGTCAGCCCATCCGGGCACTCCTCTGCTCTCCCTATCTCGTGTTTCTGTTTTGCCTTGACCCCAGGATACTCATCGGCTTGATGGTTTTCCGTTTGGTGCTCAGGTCTCGCCGGAACATCGTCTGTTCGCCGGAGCTCGCCGCCGCAAGCCACTGCTCCGGGACTTCTCCTTCCGTTCATCCTCCGCTCGAACCAGCTACACAGCCAGCATCAGGGTGAGCTACTGGAGCTTCCTAGCCCCTCGTTCTCTTGCTACTAGCCTGAGTTCGCCGGAACAGCTTCGCCGTGATCCGGTCCGCCGCCGTGCGTGGCCAGGCTTCACCGAAGCGGTAGCGTTTAGGGTTAGAGGCTCTATCGGCTGCTGCGGGTGACCTGCCGGTGTTGGTGCTCACGTCAGTCGGGTCTCTAATGGCCGAGATGACCGGCGTAGGGTTCGCCGGCGCTCGGTGCGCCGCCGTCCTCTCTGGCCGAGGTCGAGGACTTCGCTGTTGCGAAGATGAAAAGGTGCAGGGGGCTGGTTGCAAAGTCCGTGACTCATGTGAATAGCGCTCGGGACTGCGGTTTGTTTCCTTAGAAGCCGAAGGGCTTTCTGCAAAAACGCCAGGGCGCGCGGGCGGGAGCCAGGCAGGCCGGCTTTCGCGTGCGCCGGGCCGAGCGGGAGCGGGCCGAAAGCCCAGTTAGGCTAGATTTGAGTTTTTCTTTTTATAGCTTTATGCACAGTAGCTAGTTTTGTTATTTTTGCTAAATTATTCTATAGCTCTATTAATTATGAAATTTTACATGTTAGATGATAGCATGTCTGTGCTATATAAAAAATTATAAAACTTGTGTTTTGAGCACCTTTGCTATAATAATTAAATCCATGCTTTAATTAATAAATGCAACTTTGATGAATTATGTAATTTTCTGTGTGTCTCCTAAAATCATGAAATTTGACATGTGAGTTTATGTTACTGATATCTACCTTCATGTTTAATTTCAGCTCTGTTTGATAAAGTATGATTTGTTCATAAGTAAAAGGCTATTTAAAATGACTTATATAAATAAATAGAAATAGTTAATCACTTTAGATTTGTGTGATTTTTGGAAATTGTTTGACAACCAGTGGAAAATTAGCATGAATTGCTCCCTGGTTATGGATTCCTTTATGCAAAACTCTTTTGTTGCTTGTTAGTTACATAACCTTGCTTAATGAAAATAATAAAACTTGCTTAGTAATATATATGGTTTAATAAGCTAAGTTAGTTGTTTTTATATCATGAAGGAAAGTTGTACTCAAGATAGTTAAGTTTGTTTGTTTTATCCAAAGAACATGTACCCTGTCTTAATCATATCATGAGCATCTCATTGATCATGCATATGCACTTCTACGTGTAGATCTCGTTTCGGAAGAACCGGATCCACAGTGGGTTTCTTCTGAGAGTTTGGATCCTTCTGGTTTTTCTGAGTCACCGGACTTCGCTGATCACCAAGGCAAGCCCCGGACATTAAACCTATCCTTGTATTTTATAAAGTTATTTATATCACTTGAGTTAATATGATGCATTAAGTGAATAGGAGTTGAGTGAACCCTATTTGATGCATTACCGATCTTGATGATTCCAATATTTAACCTTGATAACCGTTTATGAAAAATACTTAGTATGCTTAGCCATGCTTTACTCTTATAATAGTAGGTGCTTTTAAAAATGGTTGCTATGTTATGGAAATACTGAATCTTGAGACAACATGATAATTATAGTAACTTACATCAAGAATGGAGTCTTGTTGTAAGGTTACTCAACCTAGGACCTTATCGTTGTTGGCCTGCTGTGATTGAGACCATTGAGTACAGCCCACATGCGGTGGTAAGCCTCATCTATAGCTATTCCGATACTTGAGAACGGCCAACCGCGTACTGGGAGTGGAGAGATGGCGGGAGTAGCGTGTACCCTCGGGGCTATGAGATAGTCGGGTCGAGGTGTACTGTACTCTCGGGTGACGCTGGACCCGTTCTTGTATGGGAGGATCTATAGATAGGGTTGACATATGCAAGCTTAAGATCTACATATGTCGTGTGGTACTGAATCCCCAGCTGGGTTTAAACGATTCGAATCGCCGTGTTTCCTCGGATATGGAGCCTCAATCCACTGACCGCACCGTAGTAATGAATGGGATCTTTATGAGATGAGAACTAAAGATGTGGTATGCTTATGAAGGTTGAGAATCTTTAGATAGTTATGAAATTTAATCTTGAGTTAAAACTTGAAAGTAGGGTTTTTCTTTTAGTAAGCTTTTACGCAAAAGAAATGTTTTGATCTTGCTAAAGCCTTACCTTGAATCCCTATAACCTATATACCTGAGTCTTCTCCTCTTTCTAGACGGTTAAGTCTTGTTGAGTACTTTTGTACTCAGGGTTCGTTAACCTTTGTTGCAGGTGAGTTTATTGATCATCCTTTTGGTGGTCAATGTTTCTTCACTCTTGTGGAGGAGAGTGATGATGACACTGATGTTTGACCTTGGGCAAGTAACCAAAAGTTGTGTGGTATATGTAATATAAAGTTCCGAACCTTTTATGTATCAAGTACTTCGGGTTGTAAACTTTTAAACTTAAGTTTCAATCTATTTATATAACCTTTCCGCTTTTACTCTGATTATCTTATCTATAAAACTGTTGTAATACTGTGATGCTTGACGAGGGAATTCCTGAAAAGAATGTAATGTGGATGATTCGGGTTTCCCGAGGACACCCGACAGAGCTCTTGAGTCGATTTGGAACTCGTGTACGCCGATCAGAAGTCTTTAGGACAATGATGGGTGCATGTGGGCCACTTAATTCAGGAGTTTCTGCCACACCAAAGAGCCACTCAAGCCTAACACCAAGGATGGGGTCTTTGTTGAGCCTCTGAGAGCTCCACCCAAGAAACAATCATGGGCTCCCAAACCAAACCACCTCAAGAACAAGCTGGACACCATGCCACCCATCCAGGAGGAGCTTATGCCACAGAAGGGCAAAGTGATCCACACCCACTACCACTACGTGAGTACCAACAACCCCCTATGAGAGCGGTGAGGTACCATTGTGAGCATTGTGGGAGAGATGGACACTTGAGTGAGTTTTGCTTTCGGCGCAAGAGGGAGGCACGCCGTGCAAAGGAGATGAACAACATGGACATGTACCATCCCTTCCATGATGTACATGTGCCTAATGTTCAGAGGCGTGCTATTAGGCCTAGAGGTCCAAAACCTCAAGTTCCCAGGCCTAGGCAGCAGAGAGGACGTGCCCGGCGGGAGCCTGTAGTTGTAGGCTATGGACCCCGTGGCGGTGGCTTTGTTGTACAGCATTTTCCCCCACCGCGTTTTGAGTATCGCGATGGACGCTCTTCCCTTAGCGGACCACATTTTCCTCAACGTGGTGATTGCTTCCCCCGTAGGCATGCTAGGAATGGTTTTTCTACTAACCGTTCTTTTGAGCAGCCGGCCCAACACTGGTATTCTTCCTACTTCACTAACCCCAGTGTTGGACCGTATGCTCACCCTATGTCTTTTTATTGATATAGGTAAAACGATTGGAGGACGTTTGGTTGGTGGATTCCGGTTGCTCGAGGCACATGACCGGAAACGCCAAGTGGTTCTCCAGTCTTAGCCCTATCGCCGAAAGGAGGAGTTTATCACCTTCGGCGACAATAGCAAAGGTAAAGTGTTGTTCTCGTGGGTCGGTGCGAGTTAATGAGCACTTTGTGTTGCGCAATGTTGCTCTTGTTTCTAACTTGCATTTTAACCTTCTTTCTGTTTCGCAACTCTTTGATGACGACTATGAGATTCATTTTAAGCCGAATCTCAGTCGTATTTTGGATCCTTAGGGCAATCTTGTTTGTGTGATTTCGCCCTTTGGGAAAGTCTTCCGTGCGGATTTCTCGGAGTCGTTTGGAGTTTCTCGTTGTCTTTGGCTAGTCCTTCCTCCTCTGATCTTTGGAAGTGGCATAGGAGACTGGGACATTTGAGCTTCGACTTGCTTGCAAGACTTAGCTCACTTGGCCTAATCCGAGGATTGCCCAAGTTGTCGATGGAGAAGGATCTTGTTTGCCATTCTTGTAGACATGGGAAGATGGTTGCCGCTCCCCACCATCCAGTGACTCAGGTCATGACCAAGCGCCCTGGAGAGCTTTTGCACATGGACCTTGTTGGTCCGGCTCGGGTGAGCTCGGTTGGGGGGAAGTGCTATGTGCTTGTTGTTGTTGACGATTTTTCGAGATATTCGTGGGTCTTCTTTTAGCTGAGAAGACCGAGACTTTCTCCTTTGCTTGCAATCTGATTTTGCGTCTTCAGAACGAGTTCCCTTTGAACTCGATGCGAGCTATTAGGAGTGATAATGGTTCCGAATTCAAGAATTCAAATTTTGAGAAGTTTTGTAACTCTTTGGGTTTTCAGCATCATTTTTCTTCCCCCTACACACCGCCACAAATGGTGTTGTAGAGAGGAAGAATCGGACCCCTTGTAGAGATGGCCAGGACGATGCTCGATGAGCATAGGACTCCTAAGAGATATTGGGCCAAAGCTATGTGCACTGCATGCTACATTTCAAATCGCATTTTTCTCCGAGCTTTCTTGAAAAAGACTTCTTATGAGTTGCGTTTTGGAAAACTGCCCAAGGTGAGTTATTTTCGAGTTTTTGGTTCCCATTGTTTTATACTCAAAAAGGGCAACTTGGACAAGTTTGAGTCTCGTTCTTCTAACGGTGTGTTTCTGGGTTATGGCACTCACACTCGAGCTTATCGTGTACTTAACCTTGACACTAACCGAGTCATGGAGACATCAGATGTCACCTTCGACGACCATGGTTTGTCCTTCTCTCGTTTGAGCGTGCAGGTGATCATGAGGTTGGTGAGCCTCTTTTTGATGACGAGGACGAGGGTGCTGAAGGTATGGATGATCTAGCACCCCCTCCACCTGCTTTGCCGCAAGGAGTGGCTTCTATGACGACTCACGGCCCCGACACTTCTTCCTGGGGGCCATGGAATCCGCCACCCCGACGCGGTAACCTTTTGTACCCGGGGAGGCACCAGCTGCTGTTGAGGGGGAGATCACGTTTGCTCGGGAGGCGCCACGACACATCCAGCGCCAACACCCCCCTCAGCAGATGATCGACAACATTGACGAACGTGTCACTCGGTCCAGGTCACAAATCTCTCACTTTGCTTATTCTGCTTTTGTTGCTGATTTTGAGCCCCGAGATGTTGGACACGCTTTGACGGATCCGGATTGGGTCAATGCGATGCATGAGGAGTTAGAAAATTTTTGAGCGAAATCGGGTTTGGGTTTTAGTTCCACCTCCTCCAGACTGTAAGCCTATTGGGACAAAATGGGTTTTCAAAAACAAGCAAGGAGAGGATGGCCACGTTGTTAGAAACAAGGCCAGGCTTGTAGCGAAGGGTTATAGTCAGAAGGAGGGGATAGACTATGAGGAGACTTTTGCTCCTGTAGCTCGTTTGGAGGCTATTAGGATACTCTTGGCTTTTGCAACATCCAAAGGTTTCAAACTTTTTCAAATGGATGTCAAGAGTGCCTTCTTAAACGGCTACATAGAAGAAGAGGTTTATGTTGAACAACCCCCCGGTTTTGAAAATCCCAAGTTTCCAAACCATGTTTTCAAACTCCACAAAGCTTTATATGGTTTGAAACAAGCCCCTAGAGCCTGGTATGATAGGTTGAAAACCTTTTTGCTTGCTAAGGGTTTTAAAATGGGATGTGTGGATAAAACGCTTTTTCTCCTCAAGCAAGGCAAAGACACTCTCTTGGTCCAGATTTACGTGGATGATATCATATTCGGTGGTTCTTCTCACGCTTTGGTTGCCAAGTTTGGATACTATGAGCAGGGAGTTCGAGATGAGTATGATGGGCGAGCTGACTTTCTTTCTCGGATTGCAAATTAAGCAATCCCAAGAAGGGACGTTTGTGCACCAGGGCAAGTATACCAAGGACTTGCTGAAGAGGTTCGATATGGGTGAGGCCAAGCCTCTTCCAACACCCATGTCGACCACGACGGCCCTGGACGCGGACAAGGATGGAGAAGCTGTGGACCAGAAGGAGTACCGAAGCATGATCGGGTCGCTGCTCTACCTGACGGCGACACGCCCGGACATCTAGTTCGCGGTGTGCCTGTGCGCGCGCTTTCAGGCGTCGCCGCACACTTCTCACCGTCAGGCGGTCAAGCGCATCTTCAGGTACCTTCGTTTCACACCTGAGTTCAGGATTTGGTATTCAGCTTCCTCCACCCTCTCCCTTTGCGGTTATTCCGATGCTGATTTTGCTGGTTGTCGCATTGAGCGCAAGTCCACTTCTGGGACTTGCCAATTTATCGGTTCTTCTCTTGTATCGTGGTCTTCTCGCAAGCAGTCTAGTGTTGCCCAGTCTACCACGGAGGCTGAGTATGTTGCTGCGGCTAGCTGCTGCTGCTCCCAGTTGCTTTGGATGATGGCGACTTTGTGTGATTTTGGTCTGCGCTTTTCTCGTGTTCCTTTACTTTGTGACAGCACGAGTGCGATTAGCGTTGCTAAGAACCCCTTGATTCACTCGACGACCAAACACATTGATGTGCGCTTTCACTTTTTACGAGACCACTATGAGAAGGGTGATATCGACCTTCGCCATGTCGATACTCATCATCAGTTGGCTGATATTTTCACCAAGCCTTTGGACGAATCAACCTTTAATCGGTTGAGGGGTGAGCTTGGTGTGTGTTTTCCCTTTAGTAGATGGGGGAACATTTTGGATCTTGTATCATAGACTGACTGACTATTTTCTCGTTTGCTTTGTTTTTTTTTTTTGCATTTCAGCATACGCTTGCTTTACATTCTGAGCTTCATATATATACTCTCTAAAATGTAATTATGCTCTGTTTAGTATGCTCCGATGCTATATGCTAGTACCCTTATGCTCTTTCTGATCACTAATACATGTTGTGAGCTGAGCTATTTTTGAATGGTGAATTTGCTTAATGTACATATAACTTGAAAATGTTCACCATTGAGATATGCAACTAGCATGTGTAGGATGTGTTGAATTTACTCGTGCTTTTCATATATGTTAGGTTGCTATGTGTCTAGTTCTAAGTCTGTCACTTGCTTGTGAAGGACCGAGAAAGCACTAGCAAGGACCAGAGGGGGGGGGATGGGAGCTCTCAAAATTTCTCTCGAACGAACTTTGGATAATGTCCCAAAATCAACCCCCAAAAGCTACGACCAAAACCGTGATGCCCACGACCCTTGGAAGAGGGTGGATGATCCCTAGGATCACAACGAGGCACCACAAAGAGATAGCAAACCAAACACCGAAAGCTCTGGCACAAGTTTGACCCTCAAAGACCAAGTCTCGAACGTAGATAGACGGCTACTTCGAGAAATCTCCAAATACCGATGCTAACAAGTAGCAAAGATACCTAGAGAGGTTCTTTGGTCAACTAAGCAAGCGAAGAAGCCGGGAGAGCAAACGCACTAAACCGGAACAAACAGCCAATCCCGGACTGTCCGGACCTGGAGTCCTGGACTGTCCGCCCAAGGCCGGACTGTCCGCGGTTCACTGGCGGATTGTCCGCCGGCAGAAACCACAAACCAACAGTGCTGCTGCAAGTCCCCTGGACAGTCCCGGACTGTCCGCGGTTTACACTGGCGGACTGTCCGCCGGTCAACCGAGACCCAAAACACAGAGACTCGCGGCCACTGCTCTGGCCAAGTCCCCGACGCGCGGACTGTCTGCGCCTAGGGTGGCGGACTGTCGGCCAACACCCAGTGAGGGCGATTTTGGTCGCCCTTCACCCAAATCTTCTCCAAATCGATTCAAACCAAAATCCCACATTCCCAAACTTGGAGGAGATGATCACGGAGTAGTTAGGAGACTATCCCCAAGAAATCATCTGCTCAAATCAACTCAAACACCGGGAAATCAAAAGGGGAGGAGGATGAACCGAAAAGCGCCACGAAAACAAAATCAACCCGATCTACTTGTTCGTAAGGAGTTAGATAAATTCTTTCGGTGGAAATGATCTCCTTTAAATACGAACAAGTTGATTCAAATGGATTTCGCAAAGACGCACGAGAGAGGGAGATCGAGTGACGGGAAAATCGTGGAGAAACGAAAAACGCGAAGAACACGAACAAAACGCGAATCAACACATCGATCTGCAACCGTGTGGCTACCACACGCTACAACAGTGAGGTTACGGCCTCACTTCCTCAAAATCTTCAGTACACAGAGGAATGGTTCTCTGCGGATCTCAGCTAGCTACAGCAGGGTATTGGGAGAGCAGGAAACCCTAAGTGCAAAGAGCAAATGAACTGAGATACAATAGGGAGGTGGGTGTCTCCCCTACTTATCCTAATTCTAACTATTCCTAATTCCCACTCTACCCCTAACTACTTACAGAGCGAATCAGCTAAACCCTAAGGTTATTCTGGACCAACTCGGTTGTAGGTGGATCCGACGGCCACGCCCGCACAACTCGTAGGACGCAACCTCCCGATTGCCACCACGTGCCGCCCTCGCACTGCACCCCCCGTTTTGTGGCCCAAACCAGTAAACCAGCCTTTCCAGCCATCCCCCGGTTTTGAGGCCCAAACCGGGAAACCAGCCCACCAGCATCTGAGTTTTGAGGCCCAAACTCAGCAAACCCGCAGCGCCCAGGTTTTGAGGCCCAAACCTGGAACCTGTCCTCAGCCCGAGTTTTGTGGCCAAACTCGGAAACCCTCAGCACCCAGGTTTTGAGGCCCAAACCTGGAAACCGTCCACCTGATGGTTTTTCTCTAGCTCTACCACCCAAACCGACGCCGTAGAGGGATGCACCGCCCGTGCACCCCGTCCACCGACACGTGTCCCCAAGTCCACAACTCAGGCAACACATGACCGCAAGTCTTCGCTCGTCGCTGTCCCAGGCTGCCAGCCACCACAGCTGATCCTCGGGCCACCGGTCCCTCAGTCCAAGCCTCACGTCCGCCCTTCGCCACTCTCAGTCCATTGGCATGGCACGTCTCTACTTGAACTTCACCTTGCCTTTGATCACTGTATCCGTGCTCGACACCTGCACAACACAAGCCAAAGAACATGCGCATCATCCTAGTTGACAATCACTCATCACTCAGACTCGGCATACACCCATGTATCCGCAATCTCCCCCTTGATGAGTGCATTGCCAACTACTAACACAAATCATAAAGGAAGCAGAAGAAGGAAGATGGAGAAGAAGAGAACTCAACCAAATGACCCAAAAGCATAGCAAAACTGAAGAAGGTCAAGTGGAAAGAGCGAAACAACTTGGTTCCCAAAGACATGGGCAACGGCTTGACGCAACCAAGCAAAGCAAAGCTAGCCCTCAAGAAGAGGTAGAGCAGGCTCAACACCGCTAGCAAATACCAATTAAGAATCGAAGCAAAATGCTAGTCCCTCAAGATAGAGGCACAGAGGCTCAACACAACTAGCAAAGAAAGCTTGATACCAAAACCTTACGGCCAACAGGAAGCAGCAAAAAAAAACTCCCCCTTGAATATTGCAAACAACCAAGAAAGCTCCTCCTTAGTTCAAACGGAGGGTAAAGATTTGCAATTTCTCCACCTTAGTTGAAAATGCACTTATCAAGAACCAGTGCTCTCCTCAGAAACTGCACCACCAAAAGTGCAAACCAGAGAAGTTCTCCTACCAACAAGAGAAGTTCTCCCCCTTCCAAAATGCATATGAGTCAAAATGCAAGTTAGGAGCTTCAGGAGTATACTCAAAAGAGTGCAAAGATGCTCTACAAAGTTCTGATCCGATGACTCAGAAAATGCACAGAATGCTAGCAAAGGCTCAACTGATCACTAAGTCTGAAATGAGAGCACAAAGAGCAGTTTTTAGCCAAATAGGTATTCACCATCAAAATAGCACAGACATGGATAGACAGGAAGTCAAACAAGTGCTAAACATGTACACAAGGTGAACTACCCCTAGCACAGTTCAATCATCATGCTGATACCAAATGAAACATGAAGCATGTACTTGTGATTCCAAATTTTAATCGGAGTTGCAACGGTGAAATTACACAAGTCCAGAAATCAACATGTGACTGCGAGAGGTTGAATGCTTGTTATTGCCTAACTTTCCAACTGTGCGAAGCCTATGCATAAGCAATCAGAAGCTTAAAGCAACAGTTTCGGTCATACACTACACAGCTCAAGTTTAACTCAAAGTGCAATGAGAAACAGTCTCGAAACTGTGAGGTGCTAACAAGCAAACCCATCTCGATCTTTTCAATTCACTTAACTTGGTTCAGATTTTAAACAGAATATGACATACCAAGCAAGTGAATGACTCAACACTAGAGACATAGCAACCTAGCATACATAAATAGCATAAGTGACTTTGGCACATCCTACACATGCTAGTTGCATATCTCAATGGTGAATATTTTCAAGTTTTAAGTTCATTATCAAATTTCACCATTCAAAAATAGCTCAGCTCACAGTATGTATCAGTGATCAGAAAGAGCATAAGCTACAACATCTACATAAAGCATCGGAGCAAAGACTACACAGAGCATAGTTACATTCTTCAGATTATATTCATGAAGCTCAGAATGTAAAAGCGTATGCTAAAATGCAAAGATGCATGAAGAAGCCAAAAGGAAGCAAAAACAACTGAAGAACACAAAGTCAGTGTATCATACAAGAGTCAAAAATGTTTCCCCCATCTAAAAGGGGAAACATACACCAAGCTCACCTCTCAACCGATTAAAAGTTGATTGGTCCAAAGGCTTGGTGAAAATATCAGCCAACTGATGATGAGTATCGACATGGCGAAGGTCGATATCACCCTTCTCATAGTGGTCTCGCAGAAAATGAAAGCGCACATCAATAAGTTTGGTCTTCGAGTGAAGCATGGGGTTCTTAGCAACGCTAATCGCACTCGTGCTGTCACAAAGCAAAGGAACACGAGAAAAGCTCAGACCAAAATCACAGCAGAGTGGCCATCATCCAGAGTAACTGAGAACAGCAGCTAGCCGCAGCAACATACTCAGCCTTCGTGGTAGACTGGGCGACACTAGACTGCTTGCGAGAGGACCACGAAACAAGAGAAAACCAATAAAGTGGCAAGTCCCAGAAGTGGACTTGCGATCAATGCGACAACCAGCAAAATCGGCATCGAATAACCGCAAAGCGAGAGGGGTGGAGGAAGCAGAATACCAAATCCCAAATTCTGGAGTGAAGGATAAGTACCTCATAATGCGCTTGACCGCCTGACGGTGAGAGGTCCGCGGCGAAGACTGAAAACGCGCGCAAGACACACCGCGAACTGGATGTCCGGGCGTGTCACCGTCAGGTACAACAGCGACCCGATCATACTCCGGTACTCCTTCTGGTCCACTGTTTCTCCTCCTTGTCTGCATCCAGGGCCGTCGTGGTCGCCATGGGTGTTGGAAGAGGCTTGGCCTCACTCATGTCGAATTCTTCTTCAAAATGTCCCAGGTGTACTTGCCCTGGTGCACGAACGTCCCTTGCCGGGATTGCTTGATTTGCAACCCGAGGAAAAACGTCAACTCGCCCAACATGCTCATCTCAAACTCCCTGCTCATAGTATCTGCAAACTTGGCAACCAAAGCATGAGAAGAACCACCACCGAAAATGATATCATCCACGTAAATTTGGACCAAGAGAGTATCAGTGCCTTGCTTGAGGAGAAAGAGCATTTTATCTACACATCCCATTTTAAAACCCTTAGCAACCAAAAAGGTTTTCAACCTATCATACCAGGCTCTAGGGGCTTGTTTCAAACCATACAAAGCTTTGTGAAGTTTAAAGACATAGTTTGGAAACTTGGGATTTTCGAAACCGGGGGATGTCTAACATACACCTCTCTTCTATGTAGCCGTTTAAGAAGGCACTCTTGACATCCATTTGAAAAAGTTTGAAACCTTTGGATGCAGCAAAAGCCAAGAGTATCCTAATTGCCTCCAAACGAGCTACAGGAGCAAACGTCTCCTCATAGTCTATCCCCTCCTTCTGACTATATCCCTGGGCTACGAGTCTGGCATTGTTTCTCACAACATGGCCATCTTCTCCTTGTTTGTTTTTGAAAACCCATTTTGTCCCAATTGGATGACACTCAGAGGGTGGAGACACTAGAACCCAAACTCGATTTCTCTCAAAGTTCTCAAGCTCCTCATGCATGGCATTGACCCAATTCGGATCCGTCAAAGCGTGTCCAACATCCCGGGTTCAAAATCAACACAATGCAGAATGAGCAAAGTGAGAGATTTGCCTTGACCGGGTGACGCGTTCGTCGATGTTGCCGATCATCTGCTGAGGCGGGTGCTGGCGCTGAATGTGTCGTGGCGCCTCCCTTACCGAGGAGGCCTCCCCCTCAACAGCAGGTGGTGCCTCCCCGGGTACAAAAGATACCGCTCGTGGTGGCGGATCCCACGGCCCCCAGGAAGAAGAGGTGTTGGGGCCGTGCGTCGTAGTAGAAGCCACTCTTTGCGGCACAGCAGGTGGAGGAGGTGCTGGGTCATCTATTCCTTCAACACCTTCTTCTTCTTCATCATCGAAAAGAGGCTCGCCAACCTCGTGATCACCTGCACGCTCAAAACGAGAAGAAGGACAAACCATGGTCTCGTCGAAGGTGACATCGGATGTCTCCATGACTCGGTTAGTGTCAAGGTTAAGTACACGATAAGCTTGAGTGTGAGTGCCATAACCCAAAAACACACCGTCAGAAGAACGAGACTCAAATTTGTCCAGGTTGCCCTTTTTCGAGTATAAAACAATGGCAACCAAAAACTCGAAAGTAACTCACCTTGGGCAGTTTTCCAAAACGCAACTCATAAGATCTTTTTCAAGAAAGCTCAGAGAAAAATGCGATTTGAAATGTAGCATGCAGTGCTCATAGCTTCGGCCAATATCGCCTAGGAGTCCTATGCTCATCGAGCATCGTCCTGGCCATCTCTACAAGGGTCCGATTCTTCCTCTCTACAACACCATTCTGAGGGGGTGTGTAGGGGGAAGAAAACTGATGCTCTAAACCCAATGAGTTACAAAACTTCTCAAAATCCGAATTCTTGAATTGGAACCATTATCACTCCTAATAGCTCGCATCGAGTTCAAAGGGAACTCGTTCTGAAGACGCAAAATTAGATTGCAAGCAAAGGAGAAAGTCTCGGTCTTCTCAGCTAAAAAGAACCCACGAATATCTCGAAAAGTCATCACAACAACAACAAGCACATACCACTTCCCCCCAACCGAGCTCACCCGAGCCGGACCAACAAGATCCATGTGCAAAGCTCTCCAGGGCGCTTAGTCATGACCTGAGTCACTGGATGGTGGGGAGTGGCAACCATCTTCCCATGTCTACAAGAATGGCAAACAAAATCCTTCTCCATGGATAACTTGGGCAATCCTCAGATTAGGCCAAGTGAACTAAGTCTTGCAAGCAAGTCGAAGCTCAAATGTCCTAGCCTCCTATTGCACTTCCAAAGATCAGAAGAAGAAGGTCCAACCACAAGACAACGAGAAATGCCAAAAGACTCTGAGAAATCCGCACGAAAGACTTTCCCAAAGGGCGAAATCACACAAACAAGATTGCCCTGAGGGTCCAAAATACGACTGAGATTTGGTTTAAAAACGAATCTCATAGTCATCATCAAAAGTTGCGAAACAGAAAGAAGGTTAAAGTGCAAGTTAGAAACAAGAGCAACATCGCGCAACACAAAGTGCTCATTAACTTGCACAGACCCACGAGACAGCACCTTACCTTTGCTGTTGTCGCCGAAGGTGATATACTCCTTTCCGGCGACTGGACTAAGACTGGAGAACCACTTGGCGTTTCCGGTCATGTGCCTCGAACACCAGAATCCACCAACCAAACGTTCTCCAATTGTTTTACCTACATCAATAAAAAGACATAGGGTGAGCATACGGTCCAACACTGGGGTTAGTGAAGTGGGAAGAATACCAGTGTTGGGCCGGCTGCTCAAAAGAACGGTTAGCGAAAAAACCATTCCTAGCACACCTACGATGGAAGCGATCACCACGTTGACAGACGTGGTCCGCTGGGAAGAGGAGCGCTCACCGCGATACTCAAACGCGGTGGGGGAAAACGCTCAACTACAACAACACCACCGCCACGGGATCCATAGCCCACAAATGCAGGCTCCCGCCGGGCACGCTCTCTACGAGGCATAGGCCTAGGAACTTGAGGCACTGCACCTCTAGGCCTAGCATCTCTCCTCGGAGCTCTCCTCTGAACATTCGGCACATGTACATCATGGAGAGGATGGTACATGTCCGGGTGTTTCATCTCCCTTGCACGGCGCGCCTCTCTCTTGCGCCGAAAGCAGAACTCACTCAAGTGTCCATCTCTCCCACAATGCTCACAATGATACCTCACCGCTCTCAAAGGGGGTTGTTGGTACACATGGTTGTGGGTGTGGATCACCTTGCCCTTCTGTGGCAAACACTCCTCCTGGATAGGTGGCATGTCCAAGCTTGTTCTTCAAGTGATTGGGTTTGGGATGCCACACTTGGTTCTTGGGTGGAGCTCTCGGAGGTTCTTCAAACACTCCATCCTTGTGTGTTAGGCTTGAGAGGCTCTTTGGGTGGAAGCTTGGTTAGTTTGGGAGTAGTGGTGGAGTTGGGCTTCTCACTCGGGTTCAAACCACTCGACTCTCCAATCTCCCAAAGTAGAAAGATCAACACCCGGAGCAAAACCTACACCAGGACCTCCAGCAGCTCGCTTGAATTGGGAGATCATCATCCCGAGCTGCGGCTCACCACAAGACACCCATGACAAGATGGTCCGAAGGTATGTGTTTTTCCTCCTCGGTTTGCATCTTGTCATGCTTCATGTTAGCACTACATCTCCAAACCCTCGCACAAAGCGCACCTAGTCACACAAGTGCTACCCGAGCTGGCCTCCTCAAGAGACACAATCTTGGCATTCTTCTCTGCCAACTCGGATTGCAAGACAGGACAAGTCTTGCACGCCCAACAGAGGTCTAGCCTTCAGCTCATCCACCTCTCCTACCAACGCAACATACTTGCTTCTCAATGTGAGAAGGTCAGTCATGTGTGCGTGGTGCACATCTCACACTCCTCCTCATCGGTAACAACCACGGTGGACTTGACAGAATCAAGTTCCTTCACCGTATCCTCCCACTTCTGCCTAAACTCCTTGCGCTCTCTAGCGGCACGCCTAAGTAGCTTATCTTGACTAAGAAGCGGCAGTAAGTTTCTCGACCTCAGCGGAAAGTTTGTCGTGGGTCAGAGATACCTGGGAGGTGTCGTCGTCGTCGTCGTTGTTCCAAGGAGTGTCGCCTCCGACCTCATCACCAAGGGCCATGGTGCAGAAGCCGTCGTCGTCGGCGAAGAAGCAGAGGCCGTTGAGCTTGTCCTCGATCCTCTTCTTCTTCTCGGACTCGTCGTCGCTTGAGGAAGCGGAGTCGTCGTCCGAGTCGTCGACGTCGCTGAGCGTGGCGAAGAACGCACGCTGCTCAGCTTGGGCCTTCTCCAAGTACTTGGTCTTGATGTACTCCTTGTTGAAGCCGCCCTTCCGCTTGTGCCTCGCGGGGACGTACTTCTCCTTGCGCTTGCCGGAGTCGTACTTGTGCCCATGATGCCCTTCCTAGAATGCTTGTTCTTCTTGGGACAGTTGGCGATGAAGTGGTCGGGGTCGCCGCACTCATAGCATCCTGAGCGTCCTCCTCCGCGGCGACGGTTCATGCGGTTTTTGTGGAACCGCGAGAACCGGTTGGCGAGCATTGCCAACTCGTCATCCCCCAAAGACTCCAGCTGCTCCTCTGTGACAGAAAAGAGAAGAAGAGAGTGCAAAACCTCCAGAGGGGTTAGCAGAAGAGCCAGAAACCAAGCCATAGTCGGCCAGAAGGATTCTCATAAGAAGCCCTTGCCATGACATCAATCTCACTGGACTTGAGCTTACTGAAGAGCTCGTCGCACGTGAGGGTCTCATAGTTAGGTGATTCGATGATCGCCTGAACTTGGAATCCCACACCGACCGATCAAGGTATGCAAAAGCTTGAGAGCCCTCTCATGATCGTCGAAAGGCAACAGCTCCTTGTTAGCCCTCATCCTGTTAACAATCACCTGAAAGCGAGCGAATAAACTTTCTATGCTCTCGCCAGGCATATGTCGAAAGTTCTCATACTCTCGCTTGAACGACTCGTAGAGACGGGTTTTGACTTGAGAGGTTCCCTCATGAAAGCGCATGAGGGTAGCCCAAATCTCCCGAGCCATAGCGAGGTGAGAAACACGATCAAACTCACTCATGCTCAAACATGAGAAAAGAGCATTACGTGCTCGGCTATTGGCATCGTGCTCATCGATCTGAAGCTGAGAGACACGAGCAGCCAAGACCACGTAATCAGCAGAGTTGCAAATATCCCGATGGAAGCACCCAAACTCTGCAGATAGGCCGACATGCGTATCTTCCAATACGCATAGTTCATCCCATCAAAGACGGCGGTTTGCCCACGCCGCGATCCATGTCGCCTTCTGTGGATCTGGAACCGGCTAAGGTGGAAGATCCTTAACCCGCTCTGATACCAATTGAAGGACCGAGAAAGCACTAGCAAGGCGACCAGAGGGGGGGTGAATGGGAGCTCAAAAATTTCTCTCGAACTTTGGCCAAATGTCCCAAAATCAACCCTCGAAAGCTACGACCGAAACCGTGATGCCCACGACCCTTGGAAGAGGGTGGATGATCCCTAGGATCACAGCGAGGCACCACAAAGCGATAGCAAACCAAACACCAAAAGCTCTGGCACAAGTTCGACCCTCAAAGACCAAGTCTCGAACGTAGATAGACGGCTACTTCGAGAAATCTCCAAATACCGATGCTAACAAGTAGCAAAGATACCTAGAGAGGTTCTTTGGTCAACTAAAGGCCAAACGAGAAGTCCGGAAACAAGCGAAGAAGCCGGGAGAGCAAACGCACTAAACCGGAACAAACAGCCGAATCCCGGACTGTCCGGACCTGGAGTCCCGGACTGTCCGCCCAAGGCCGGACTGTCCGCAGTTCACTGCGGACTGTCCGCCGGCAGAAACCACAAACCAACAGTGCTGCTGCAAGTCCCCTGGACAGTCCCGGACTGTCCGCGGTTTACACTAGCGGACTGTCCGCCGGTCAAAACCGAGACCCAAAACACAGAGACTCGCGGCCACTGCTCTGGCCATGTCCCCGACGCGCGGACTCCCGCGCCTAGGGTGGTGGACTGTCCGCCAACACCCAGTGAGGGCGATTTTGGTCGCCCTTCACCCAAATCTTCTCCAAATCGATTCAAACCAAAATCCCACATTCCAAACTTGGAGGAGATGATCACGGAGTAGTTAGGAGACTATCCCCAAGAAATCATCCGCTCAAATCAACTCAACCCGGGAAATCAAAAGGGGAGAGGATGAACCGAAAGCGCCACGAAAATGAAATCATCCCGATCTACTTGTTCGTAAGGAGTTAGATAAATTCCTTCGGTGGAAATGATCTCCTTTCAAATACGAACAAGTTGATTCAAACGGATTTCGCAAAGACGCACGAGAGAGGGAGATCGAGTGACGGGAAAATCGCGGAGAAACGAAAAACGCGAAGAACACGAACAAACACGAATCAACACATCAATCTGCAACCGTGTGGCTACCACATGCTACAACAGTGAGGTTACGGCCTCACTTCCTCAAAAATCTCAGTACACAGAGGATGGTTCTCTGCGGATCTCAGCTAGCTACAGCAGGGGATTGGGAGAGCAGGAACCCTAAGTGCAAAGAGCAATGAACTGAGATACAATGGGAGGTTTTCCCCCTACTTATCCTAATTCTAACTATTCTAATTCCCACTCTACCCCTAACTACTTACAGAGCGAACCAGCTAAACCCTAAGGTTATTCTGGACCAACTCGTGGTAGGTGGATCCGACGCCAACCCGCACAACTCGTAGCGTTGCCTTGACGCAACCTCCTGATTGCCGCCACGTGCCGCCCTCGCTCTGCAACCCCCGGTTTTGTGGCCCAAACCGGGAAACCAGCCTTCCAGCCAACCCCCGGTTTTGAGGCCCAAACCGGGAAACCAGCCCACCAGCATCTGAGTTTTGAGGCCCAAACTCAGCAAACCCGCAGCGCCCAGGTTTGAGGCCCAAACCTGGAACCGTCCTCAGCCGAGTTTTGTGGCCAAACTCGGAAACCCTCAGCACCCAGGTTTTGAGGCCCAAACCTGGAAACCGTCCACCCGATGGTTTTCTCTGGCTCTACCACCAAACCGACGCCGTAGAAGGGATGCACCGCCCGTGCACCCCGTCCACCGACACGTGTCCCCAAGTCCACGACTCAGGCAACCCATGACCGCAAGTCTTCGCTCGTCGCTGTCCCAGGCTGCCAGCCACCACAGCTGATCCTCGGGCCACCGGTCCCTCGTCCAAGCCTCACGTCCGCCCTTCGCCAATCTCAGTCCATCGGCACGACACGTCTCTACTTGACCTTCACCTTGCCTTTGATCACTGTATCCGTGCTCGACACCTGCACAACACAAGCCAAAGAACATGCGCATCATCCCAGTTGACAATCACTCATCACTCAGAGACTCGACATACACCCATGTATCCGCGCTGGTCTGTTCATACTATTCTGTCATACATTTGAACCAAGTCTTTAAGTGAATTGAAAGATCGAGATGGGATGCGTGTCAACACATCACAGTTTGAGACTGTTACCCTCTCATTGCACTTTGAGTTAAAACTTGAGCTGTGTAGTGTATTACCGAAACTGTTGCTTTAAGCTTCCGATTGCTTCTTGCTAAGGCTCACACTTAAAAGTTAGGCAATGGAAGCTTTCAACCTCTCGCAATCATATGCTGAAATTTGAACTTGTGTAATCTTAACCGCTGCAACTCCGATAAAATTTTGGATACACAAGACTATGTTTCATTCTATAGCATGATGATGGAACTTTGCTAGGGTAGTTCACCTGTATACATGATTAGCACTTGTCCTGATTTCCGGGTCTATAAATGCGTAGTGCTATTTGATGGTGAATAACTTTCGGCTCAAAACTTCTCATTTTTGCTCATATGTTCATATTTCAATATTTGGTGATCATTTGAGCCTTTGCTAGCTTGTTGCGTATGCTTTCCAGTGAGTCGTTGGAGCTATACTATTTAGAGCATCTTTGCATTTTCTTGACTATATTCCTGAAGCTGCTAATTTGCATCTTGACTCATATGCATTTTTGAAGGGGGAGAACTTCTCTTGTTGGCACTTTTGATGGTGCATTTTCTGAGGGGGAGAAGATTGCTTTCGATTCCTTTGCTTGATGGTGCATTTTCAACTAAGGGGAGAATTTGGAAAATCATGCCTCCCATGTTCAAAAGGGAGAAGAATCAGTTGGGTGCACCATGCAAGGGGGATTTTTGCTCGTGATCAATTTTTGAAATTTCCATTGGTTCGGAGCACTTTGCTAGTTGTGTTGAGCCCTTGCCTCTATCTTAAGGGACTAGCAGTCGCATCTTTGCTTCAGTTGGCTTCAGTTGGTATCGAGCTTTTCAGTTGATGTCAGTTTTGCTAGTTGTGTTGAGCCTTTGCCTCTATCTTGAGGGACTAGCATTTTTGCCTTGATTTTTCAATTGATTTTTGCTAGCGGTGTTGAGCATGTTCTACCTCTTCTTGAGGGCTAGTTTTGCTTTGCTTGGTTGCGTCGAGCCGTTGCCCATGTCTTTGGGGACCAAGTTGTCTTGCTCTTTCCACTTGACCTTCTTCGCTTTGCTATGCTTTGGGTCATTTGGTTGAGTTTCTCTCTTCTCCTTCTTCCTCCTTCTATTTCCATTATGATTTGTGTGTGTAGTTGACAATGCACTCATCAAGGGGAGATTGCGGATACATGGGTGTATGCCGAGTCTCGAGTGATGAGTGATTGTCAACGGGTTTGATCGTAGGTTCTTTGCTTGTGTTGTGCAGGTGTCGAGCACAGAGACAGTGATCGAGGGCAAGGTGAGGGTCAAGTAGAGACGTGTCGTGCCGACGGACCAGGAGCGGTGAAGGGCGGACATGAGGCTTGGACTGAGGGACCGGTGGCCTGAGGATCAGCTGTGGTGGCTGGCAGCCTGGGACAGCGACGAGCGAAGACTTGTGGGACATGGTGTTCCCTGGGTCGAGGACCTGGGGACACGTGTCGGTGGATGGGGTGCACGGGCGGTGCATCGCCTCTTCTCAGCCTCGGTTTGTGGTAGAGCCAAAGAAAAACCACCGGGTGGACGGTTTTCAGGTTGGGGCCACAAAACTGGCGTGCTGCAGGTTTCCGAGTTTGGGCCACAAAACTCGGGCTGAGGACGGTTTCCAGGTTTGGCCTCAAAACCTGGGCGCTGGCGAGTTTCCTGGTTTCGGCCTCAAAACTAGGGGATGGACTTCGAGGTTGGTTCCCAGTTTGGGCCCTAAAACCGGGGTGGACGTGAAGGCCTGGTTTCCCAGTTTCGGCCACAAAACCGGGGGCGAGGTCCGTGAAAAGACGAGCGGAGCGGTGGCGGCACGTGGCGGCAATCGGGAGGTTGCGTCGAGGCAACGCTACGAGTGTGCGGGCGTGGCCGTCGGATCCACCTACATCGAGTTGGTCCAGAATAACCTTAGGGTTTAGCTGGTTCGCTCTGTAAGTAGTTAGGGGTAGAGTGGGAATTAGGAATAGTTAGAATTAGGATAAGTAGGGGGAGACACCCACCTCCCTATCTATCTCAGTCATTTCTCTTTGCTTCTAGGGTTTCCTGCTCTCCCAATCCCTGCTGTAGCTAGCTGAGATACGCAGAGAACCATACCTCTGTGTACTGGAGATTTTGAGGAAGTGAGGCCGTAACATCACTGTTGTAGCGTGTGGTAGCCACACGGTTGCAGATCGATGACTTGATTCGCGTTTGTTCGTGTTCTTTGCGTTCTTCGTTTCTCCGCGATTTTCCCGTCACTCGATCTCCCTCTCTACTGCGTCTTTGCGAAATCCATTGAATCAACTTGTTCTTTATAGTGAGGAGATCATTTCCACCGAAGGAATTCATCTAACTCCTCACGAACAGTAGATCGGTTGATTTCGTTTTTCGTGGTGCTTTTTCGTTCATACTCCCCCTCCCCTTTCGATTCTCCTGGGTTTGAGTTGATTTGAGCGAAGTGATTTCTTGGGGATAGTCTCCTAACTACCTCGTGATCATCTTCTCCAAGTTTGGGAACATGGGATTGAGTTTTGTTTTGGATTCGAGAGGATTCGAGAGAGGGGCGACTGAAATCGCCCTCTCTGTTCATCCGCGGACAGTCCGCCACCAGGGGCCGGACAGGTCCGTCGCGCGGCGGGATCGAGCCAAGTCAGTGGCTGCGGGTCTCGGTCGCATTACTGTTCCTTGACCGGCGGACAGTCCGCCGTAGGAACTCGCGGACAGTCCGGGAGTCGTCCAGGGACTGTTCAGCAACCTTGCTGTTTCGGTGTTTTGACCGGCGGACAGTCCGCCATCCCCTCGCGGACAGTCTGCAGTAGGGGCGGACAGTCCGGGAACCCAGGGCCGGACAGTCCGCGAATTGGCTGTGTTCTCCGGTTTTGTGCGTTTGCTCTCCCGGCTTCTTCGCTTGGTTTTCGGACTTCTCGTTTGGTCCTAGAGTTGACCAAGGAACCTCTCTAGGTATCTTTGCTACTTGTTAGCATAGGTATTTGGAGATTTCTCGACGTAGCCGTCTATCTACGTTCGGGACTTGGTTATTGAGGGTCGAACGTGTTCCGGTGCTTTTGCCGTTTGGTTCGCTATCGCTTTGTGGTGCCTCGCTGTGATCCAAGGGATCATCCACCCTCTTCCAAGGGTCGTAGGCATCACGTTCTTGGTCGTAGCTTTTGGGGGTTGATTTTGGGACAATCGGCCAAAGTTTCGAAAGAAATTTTGTGAGCTCCCATTCACCCCCCCCCCTCTGGTCGCCTTGCTAAGTGCATTCTCGGTCCTTCACGTCGTCCGCCATGAACTCCAGCTGCTCCTCTGTGACAAAAAGAAGATGACAAAGCAAAGCCTCTAGAGGGGTTAGCAGAAGAGCTAGAAACCAAAGCCATCGATGGGCCAGAAGGATTTTCATAAGAAGCCCTCGCCATGGCGTCAATCTCACTAGACTTGAGCTTACTAAAGAGCTCGTCGCACGTGAGAGTCTCATAGTTAGGCGATTCGATGATGGCCTGAACCTTGGAGTCCACACCGACCGATCGAGAGTGTGTAAAAGCTTGAGAGCCCTCTCATGATCGTCGAAAGGCAACAACTCCTTGTTAGCCCTCATCTTGTTGACAATCACCTGAAAGCGAGCGAATAAACTTTATATGCTGTGCTCAGGCATGTGTCGAAAGTTCTCATACTCTCATACTCTCGCTTGTGCGCCTCGTAGAGACGGGATTTGACTTGAGTGGTTCCCTCATGGAAATGCATGAGGGTCGCCCAAATCTCCCAAGCCATGGGGAGGTGAGAAACGCGATCAAACTCAGACATGCTCAAACATGAAAAAAGAGCATTACAGGCTCTGGCTCTTGGCATCATGCTCATCTCATCGATCTGCAGCTGAGTCACACGAGCAGCCAAGACCACATAATCAGCCTTGTTGCAAATCTCCTAGACAGAAGCACCCATACTCTGAAGATAGGTTGACATACGTATCTTCCAATACGCATAGTTCGTCCAATCGAAAAATGGCGGTTTGCCCTGCCGCGATCCATGTCGCCTTCTGTGGATCTGGAATCGGCTAAGGTGGAAGATCCTTAACCCGCTCCGATACCAATTGAAGGACTGAAAATGCTACCAAAGGCGACCATAGGGGGGTGAATAAGAGCTTTAAATTTCTCTTCAGAAACTTATAGCCAATGTCTCAAGAATCAACCCCAAGAGCAAACCTAGAGCTCGTTAGTGTCCCCGACCCCAGATGTAGGGTGGATGCTTCCAAAGAGCACAGCGGGACACTACACGACTCTAGAAACCCATCACAAAAACCGAAAACTAAATCCGACAACCGACGAACGAACCGCGGACAAAAGCGTGCTGATCAGCATTGACCGGACACTGGTGAGTGTCCGGTCAGGTTGGATCGGATGCGTCCGGTCCGTTCAGACCCAATTTGGGAGCTCTCTGTTTCCGACCGGACTCTGCTCTAAGAGCGTCCATTCAGATGGTTAGAGCGTCCGGTCAGTAGTACAAAAACGATGAACATAGAATCGATGAGTCCGGTCAAAAACCAATCGAGAGTCCGGTAACGCCTTGAGAAAGAAACCAGCGAACTCCTTCAACGACCGGACTCAGGGCCGAGCGTCCGGTCACCCCGTACACAGCGTCCGGTCACCCCGATGCAGTGTAGTTCTTCTTCCACGATTCAACTCAATCCTCTCCCCAAACGAAACCCCTAAGGTTCAAACTTGGTGAGAGGAGTCACAAGAAGGATAGTGAGCTACTCCTAAGAGATCATGGCTCGAACCTATCTCCAAATCGATGAATCGAAGGAATTCGAAAGAGAGAAAAGAATGACAAATTGACGTCTTAAATACTGATACTAAACATCGAACTTGACAAAATCATCTAAAACACAAGTCGAATGATGAATTCAAGATCCAAATTGACCGATCTGGCCACAAGAACGATTCCTTGGTCAAAGATCACAAACCCGTTCGTGCACAAGTGGTTCAAATGAAATCAAAAACCACTCCCAGAGAAAAGAACGAGGCAAAACTCTGTGAGGGCCAAAACGAAAATGCCAAGAGCACACAAGCAAGAACGCAATTCGATCTCAATTTCCAGCCGAAACTCCTCCACACGAGGAGACAACGAGATTACGGTCTTGTTTCCTCAAAAGGCAAATACACATAGGTATTGTTCACCGTCTCTGCGGATCTCAGTAGCTACAGCAGGGAATGGGAAGCAGGAAACCCTAGAATGAAAATAGCAATGGCTGAGATAGTCTGGAGGGAGGGGTGGCCTCTCCTTATATAGCCTAATACAATTATTCCCCTTCTACCCTTATAGCTAATGAGCGAGCAGGCTAACCCTAAGGCTATTCCTGACCAACTCGAGGTAGGTGGTGATCCGATGGCCACGCCCGCACAACTGGTAGCTTCGCCTCGACGCGACCTCACCGATTGCCACCACGTGCCGCCACCGCTCTGCTCGTCCTTTTCACGGATCTCCCCCCCGGTTTTGAGGCCGAAACCGGGAAACCTGGGCCATCCCCCGGTTTTGAGGCCGAAACCGGGAAACCTGTCGGCCGTCGCCTGAGTTTTGTGGCCCAAACTCAGAAACCCATCAGCACCCAGGTTTTGAGACCCAAACGTGGAAACCGTCCTCAGCCCGAGTTTCGTGGCCCAAACTCGGAAACCGGCCGCACCCAGGTTTTGAGGCCCAAACCTGAAAACCGTCCACTCGGTGGTTTTTCTGTGGCTCAACCACCAAACCGACGTCGTATAGGGATGCACCACCCGTGCACCCCGTCGACCCGCAAGTCTTCTCTTGTTGCTGTCCCAGGCTGTCAGCCACCACGACTGATCCTCAAACCACCGGTCCATCAGGCCAAGCCTTACGTCCGCCCTTCACCGCTCCGGGTCCATCGGCATGGCACGTCTCTACTTGACCTTCACCTTGCCTTTGATCACCGTATCCGTGCTCAACACCTGCAAGACACAAGCCAAAGAACATGCGCATCATCCCAGTTGACAATCACTCATCATCTCAAGATCCGGCATACACCCATGTATCCACACCTACCCGTCCCATTTTGAAACCCTTGGAAAGCAAAAAAGTTTTCAAATGCCCATACCATGCTCTCGGGGCTTGTTTCAAACCATATAAAGCTTTTGAAAGTTTGAACACATGGTTTGGAAACTTGGGACTCTCAAAACCTAGGGGTTGCCTAACGTAGACCTCTTCCTCTATATACCCGTTTAAGAAGCACTCTTGACGTCCATCTGGAATAGCTTAAAACCCTTCGAAGCAGCAATGGCTAGAAGGATCCTAATGGCTTCTAAACGAGCTACAGGGGCAAATGTCTCCTCATAATCTATCCCCTCTTTCTAGCAAAAACCCTGGGCTACTAACCTAGCCTTGTTCCTCACTACCATCCCATCCTCACCCTGTTTGTTCTTGAAAACCCATTTGGTACCTATAGGGTGGCATTCTGGTGGAGGTGGAACTAGGGTCCAGACTTGGTTTCGCTCAAAGTTCTCTAACTCCTCATGCATGGCATTAACCCAGTTAGGATCAAAAAGAGCATGTCCAACATATTTGGGCTCAAAAGAAGCAACAAACGCAGAATGAGCAAAGTGTGAGATTTCATACGCTCGCGACCGTGTGACTCGCTAGTCGATATCGCCGATCATCTGTTGCAGAGGGTGGATCTGCTGAATGCTTTGGGGCGCCTGCCTCACCGAAGTCGCCTCCCCCTCGCCAGATGTTGTCGCTCCGTTAGGTGCAGCTGGTGCTCGCTGGAGAGGTGGCTCAAGAGGACCCCAAGTAGTGGAAGTAGTGGGATCAGGTCCTTGAGCTGAAGTCATCATCGCAGGGTCGACAGGGGCAGCCAGTGGAGTTGGCTCGGGATCACCCCAATCGACATCTTCCTGCTCCTCCTCCACAAAGATCGTCTCTCCAAGCCCCTGATATCCTGCAACATCAAAAGCAGAAGAAACACGAGGCATAGTCTCGTCGAATGTGACCTCGCAGGTCTCCACTATCCGGTTAGTCTCAAGGTTAAGAACTCAATAAGCGCGAGAATGCAAAGCATAACCAAGAAACACACCATCAGTAGAACGAGATTCAAATTTGTCCAAATTGCCTTGTATCAGGATAAAGCACTTGCACCCAAACACCCTAAAGTGAGACACCTTGGGTACCCGTCCAAATCGCAACTCATAAGAAGTCTTTTTCATGAAAGCATGAAGAAAGATGCGATTTGAAACATGGCAAGCGGTGTTGATCGCCTCCGCCCAAAAACGCCTAGGAGTCCTGTTGATGGTCATTAAACACTTGTTTTACCATCAACATTTGACCCTAAAGTCCACCAAAAAGGCATGAAATGTAGTCAAATAGGTTTCAAACTAACCAAATTCCACATGTCCATAGACTTTTATTTGAATGCATGATTTGAACCAAATTTGGATATATGGACCCACCAGAGGCCAAGCCCACTCAGCAGGGCCCAAATGGGCCTAAGGGGGGTGGCGCCCGCCACCTCTAAGTGGCGCCCGCCACTTGGGTTGGCCCAAGTTCCACTCCCTGCCATGTCATCGATCCGTGCAGACCTGAGCGAATCCCATCTTACCCCATTCTTTCTTTCCTTAGTTCTTCTTATCTTTTTCCTTCATCTTCTTCAACTTCTTTCTTTCTTATCTCGTTCTATCTTCACGATGGCCAACAAAGCCATTCGTGAGTTTTTCTGCTCCTTCTGCCGCTAATGTAGCGATAGGACCAGACGTGATCGATGCCAACCTCAATTTTGAGTTGAAACCAGCTCTGATCACGATGGTCCAAGCTAGCCCGTTCTGTGGCAAAGCCCATGAGGATGCCAATGCTCATCTCCAACAATTCTTGGAGATTTGCGGCACCTTCACCATTAAGGGGATAACCCAAGAAGCCATCCGTCTTCGTCTTTCCTTTCTCTTTGCTAGGAAAAGCGAAGCAATGGTTCTATACCGATCGCAACGCAGTAGACACATGGGACAAGTGTTCCAATGCTTTTCTCGCCCAAATTCTTTCCTATGGGCAAGATGAATGCTCTGCGCAACAAAATCTCCAGCTTTACGCAACAAGCCGAGGAATCTATTCCCGAGGCTTGGGAGTGGTTGCAAGAGTATGTCGCTGCTTGTCCGCACCATGGTATGGAGGACTGGCTATGGATCCAGAACTTCTACCATGGCCTAACCCCTCTCTCTAGAAGCCATTTGGATGCCGCCGCCGGTGGTGCATTCTTTTCTCTGAATGTTGCAGATGCTAAGGCTCTCAGAGAGAAGATGGTGTCAAACCAAGGATGGAATGACAAAAGACTACAGCCCCGTAAGCGAGGTATGCATTCCCTTAAGGAAGCCGACATGATCATAGCCAAGATGGACCTACTGGCAAAGAAGCTGGACAGCTGTGAGAAGATGAACCAACAAGAGAGTGTCCAATCTCTGGAATCTTACATGACTTGTGAAGTCTGTGGAGAAACCGGACATTCTGGGAACCACTGCCCCGAGCTACATGAGGATTTGAACTTCATCAACAACAACGGTTTCCGTCAACAGAATCAAGGATGGAATCAGCCTGCAAATTCTCAAGGTAACAATTCATTCCCCCGCTCTAATTTTCATAATTCTGATGATTTCTCGTTCTTAAAGAATCTAGTTCACTCACAAGGTAAAACTACTGATTTCTTGAAAGAGAGATTAATGTCGAATGATAAACCCTTGAGAATATAAATGCTAAATTGGAAGATTTCTCATCTGTTCTGAAAAATCAATTAAGCTTTAATAAGATGTTAGAAACCCAATTAGCTCAACTTGCTGCTATCATACCATCCTTTGAATCTGGCAAAATTCCTGCTAAACCTGACATGGAAACTGCAAATATGGTTGAAATAAAATATTTTAATTATTATGAAGATCAAACCATTACTGTTAAAAAGGGTGATCCTGGTAGTCCCATAATTAGATGCTCAATCTTTGGTGAAGTCTTTAAAAATGCCATGTGTCATTTAGGATCGAGTGTGAACATTTTATCTAAAGATTTCTATGAAAACTCGTTCTTTCCACCCATGACAGCCACATCCGCCTATGTTGTGCTAGCTGATCAATCCACTTGCTATGTAGAAGGAATAGTCAATGATTTACCTGTTCATATTAGAGGCTCATATGTTCCTACTGATTTCATAATACTAGATATGGGAAATAGGAAAGATGTGCCTCTAATCTTAGGTAGACCCTTCTTGAACACTATTGATGCTTGCATATATGTGGGAAGTGGTAAAATGCAAATGACATTAGGAGGGAGGAAGGAAATATTCTCTTTCTCCTGAGGTCCCGCATATGCCACTAACATGCAGGATGCAAAGCCCGTTCGTACCAAGAAGAGGCGCCCAAGAACAAGGTGGAGCAGAAAGAAAGAACCACCTCCTCCTGAGTTGTGTAATTCACATAACAAAGGAGAGGTGCCAAAAGAAGAAGAACCCGATGGAGTACTAAGAGAAGAAGTGCCCAAGGAAGAAGATCCACCCGATAAGGATGAAACTCCATGGACCTAAGGTATGGTTTTACTTTTAATTTTTCCCTTCAATTTTCCCTTTTTCGAATAAATAACATATGTCATGCATGTAACTAAAAAAAATATCAGTTATCATTAGTTTCATGCATAGGTATATGTTAACTTAGTTAGAATAATAAAATATCATAATAGGATAGTTTCCCTTTTCACAACATTAGATAGTTTCCCTTTTAATAAAATGAGAACAAGAGCTCTGACTGAGAAGAAGAAGATCTTTCACCAAGCAAGAAGCCAGCTTGGGGAGACTCCCGCTCCGATAAGGTATGTCTCAAGCCTACACTTTACATTCAGTTCTTAATTTTCTTATATCTTTTCTATATCTTGAATGTCACATGCTTGCCTAAATAACCACTCCATGAATAAAATTGATAAAATCTGCTTAAACAAGTTGAAACCTGAATAAGATTTGAAATATGTCATGCAAATGCTATTGTTATGGTTTGAATAACTGATCTTATCTAAGTTGTAGCTCTTGTGGGTTGCACATGCTTTAACTGAAATCATGCTTAGTGAGTAAAGTTAGTAAGAAATGGAGTAATTCTTTAAACTTGCTAAAGTGAAGTTAGGACCTAATCTGGAGGATTTCTTTTAAAAATTATGAAAACCTTGCTAAAAGTTCCTCCTAGATTTTATCCCTTCCCACCACCAGCCAAATATTTGTTAGTCATTAGTCAGAACCACAAAGAGCTTTGTTTGTGTTGAGCTTTGTTAGACCTCATAGATCTTAGTAGAGAAGCTTATCATATCTTTTGAATCAAGATTCACACACACCCACCATAAATTGCCTACTCTCCACTTTGGAGGTTTGCAACCACCAAATAAATTGCTTAGTCTCTACACTCGAGATATGCAATACCCTGCCAAACATCCCATTGCTAGCCTTATGCTATTCCTACACTGGGAATAAGCATTCTCTCCCTTTCCCTACTCATTTCAAAAATCCTTTCCTATAGATAACCTGGGGAAATCTAGAGCTAAAAGAGAGAGAGAGAGAAAAATAAGCAAAGTAGCTCAAGAAAGGACTATGTCCTGTGAAAAAAAGTGAGCAAAGTAGCTCAAAAGAGTACTATGTCCTAAGAAAACATGAGGACACATCTTTTGTCTACTCACTATGTATCAAAAAAAAGAGAGAGAGAATTATCTTTAGCTCTAGACCCTAGATATTAACTAGAAGGATTATGAAATACCTCTCTATACACTTCCACATAACCACACATGCACATCTTGATCAATTTTTATGATTTGCTGCTCCTTATGATCTGAGTGTCTAGCTTAGCAATAAACATCAGGCAATTTGCTCATGGTTCTTAGCCTACCAATAACTCCACATATCATTCTTTAGAAATAGGAGAGGCTACATTTTGGCCTAAGTGAGGATTTAAACACCATTGAGTGATTGAGTGAATCTTGGAGGACTTAAGCTAGTTGTTATCTTTTGAAAACTTTGAAAAACCCTCCAGACAGAATCCTAGTTAAACCTAAGCAAGATAAAAGTTTCTTATCTACTACTTTATTTCACTCTTGCATGTTTGAAGTGAAAAGCTATAAGCCCCACATTGCTATGATTAATGATATATGCTAAGTTATTTCTCACTATACAATATGCACTTGCATACATCTTAAGTTGCTATCTATTTCATGCTCAATGCTTAAACTGCATTGTTGCTCGAGGATGAGCAACAGGTTAGCTTGGGGGAGCTTGTTGATGGTCCTTAAACACCTGTTTTACCATCAACATTTGACCCTAAAGTCCACCAAAAAGGCATGAAATGTAGTCAAATAGGTTTCAAACTAACCAAATTCCACATGTCCATAGAAATTTATTTGAATGCAGGATTTGAACCAAATTTGGACATATGGACCCACCAGAGGCCAAGCCCACTCAGCAGGACCCAAATGGGCCTAAGGGGGGTGGCGCCCGCCACACCTAGGTGGCGCCCGCCACCCCTAGGTGGCGCCCGCCACCTCTATGTGGCGCCCGCCACTTGGGTTGGCCCAAGTTCCACTCCCTGCCACATCATCGATCCGTGTGACCTCCCCAAGGCCAAATCTTGGCCCTTGGTCACTAGGTCAGTGGCATCGGACGGCTCAGGATGAAGTGGCGTGGATCAAGGCTGAATGGCGGTTGCTAGGATATGCAACCGACCTCCAAACCGCCTTGGACAACCACTTGGAGGCCGTAGGATCAAAGCGGGTGCATCCAACGGCCAGGGGACTGGCGGCCGCTAGTAGGGGGTGGCGCCCGCCACCTGACCTAACCCTAGGTCGGTTGGCTGCCCCCTATAAGTACCCCCCTCACTCCTCAAGACTATGAATACCCCCTGGAGGCACCACTTCATTTGTACCATCAAATCCCAAGAGAAGCAAATCAAGAGAAGCAAGTGAGAGTTAGGTTAGAAGCTCAGAGAGCTTAGGCAAGTAGGTAGCTAGTAGAGCAAGGCATCTTTGTCCTCGCGGTAGCGCTGCTCAAGGCTTAGCTCAAGAGTTGAGGCATGCGAGTGATCGGTTCTGGAGCTGGGAAGAGTCTTCCTTCATCTCCAGTTCAGGTTTTGCTCTTGTATCTCAAGCACTTTACTATATTCTAGTTCATCATTCCAAGTATTACTTTATTCTACTTATCAGTATTGAGTGGTATACTTGATTGATTGCTTAAGTGCCTAGCTATCCTACAGTTCAATTCACTTAGCCATAGTAGTTAATCTCTAGTGAGCTTAGTGTTTGATCTTTGCCAATAGGTTGCTTAGTTAGTTTAGTGTTTATCTTATTAAATCAAGTGTTTGCTCTGACGTCCGCAAGGGTGTCTCTATTCAAAGCTAGGGTAGAGATAGTTAGAATATAGTTAAGCGTGATCCTTAGTTATAGACTTACCTTCAGATACGGCTGGACCCCCGGATAGCTGTGGTAGCAAGCAGGTGGTGACAGCCCTGTGCACCTTGAATTCCACCACGTAGTTGGCCTAGTTTAACAGCAAGGCTCGTTGTGCTAGTGTTCAACCTAAGTAAGTGGTAAAGGCTAGTACGCCTCGATACTTGACAAGATAGGAATAAAAACTTTACTCAACTTAGTTGCTTTATTGTCTTTTGCCTGCCTTGCTTCGTAACTATCTTGCTTCATAGTTATCTTGCTCTGTGGTTATCTAGGAGTAGTTAGTAGTTAGTAGTTAGTAATTAGTTAGTTATCCTAATCACTTTATCTACCTATCCATCCACCTTACCTTAGCCATCCACTTCATCCTTACCTATCCACCCACATATTCTTTCTAGCCTTCCATCTCCTATTCCTTTCTCCCCTTTTTCTCCTTTCTCTTTTCATCGACTCTCATCCTCTCCTTCCTTGACTCGACTCATACACCACCCTAGCCTTCCCTTGGATCAAATAAATCGACACCTGGTACTCCCAGGCGAAGTGCTACTATGATAGTTCTGTGCGCTTGCAGAATCTCCTCCTGGTAGATTGCATTCTTGCTAGCTAGCTCCTACTAGTGTCAGGACTGACAACCCCGCTTGGCTTTAGTAGATAGCTACTTTAGTTACCCTATCCTAGGTGTAGCTAAGAACTACCAACAAGTCCTATGCTCATCGAGCATCATCCTGGCCATCTCAACAAGGTCTGATTCTTGCGCTCAACAACGTCGTTCTGCTGTGGGACATAAGGAGAGGAAAACTGAGAGTTAGCAAACTCAGTACCATTATCGCTACAAATAGCTCTAATGGTATCAGGGGGAAACTTAGTTTTCAACCTCAAGATCCAATCTCGAGAAAAAGAGAAAGCCTCATCCTTACCCTCCATAAAGAACAGCCAAGAATACCTCAAAAATCATCCACGATCACTAGAACGTACCACTTCCCACCCATGAGCAGACCTGAGCTGGACCAACAGTGTCCATGTGTAAAAGCTCGACGGGTCGCTTGGTCATCACCTGATTCACAGGTGGGTGAGAAGCAGCAACAAGGGTGGCAAACAAGGTCCTTCTGAAACTTAAGCTTGGGCAATCCTTGGATTAGGCCAAGTGAGCTAAGCCTTGCAAGCAAGTAAAAACTCAAGTGACCAAGTCTCCTATGCCACTTCCACAAATCAGAACAAGGACCAGCCACCAAACATCTAGAAGAGCCAAAAGAGCAAGAAAATCAGCTCGGAAAACACGGTCAAAGGGAACGATCCAATAAACAAGATCACCCCGAGAATCCAAAACTCTGCTAGAGCTGGCCTTAAAGCGCACTTTGTAACCATCCTCAAGAAGTTGCGAAAAAGAAAGCAAATTGAAGTGTAAATTTGAAACCAAAGCAACATCCTTGAGAACAAAGTTCTCGTTGAGTCGAATCGACCCACGAGACACGACCTTACCTCTACCACTATCCCCGAAAGTGATGTACTCCTTATGGGGCACGATGTTCAGGCTAGAGAAGTATTCCTTGTTTCCGCTCATGTGGCGCGAACACCCGAATCCATGAGCCACATATTCTCCAACCAAAGTTCCTACATCAATAGAAAGACAGGAAATGAGCATATGGCACAACACTGGGGTTAGTATAATGAGAAGGATACTAGTGCTGTGTCATAGGCCCAGAAAAAGTGTTAGAAGCAACACCAAGCTGACCTCGTCCCATGGGGGAATAGCGATCACCACCAAACTAAAAGGGTGGTCCGCTATGGAATGGAAAACCTCCAAACTCACCTCCTCGTCCCATCTGAGGATAGCGATCACCACCATGCTGAAAAGGTGGTCTGCTATGGGACGGTGCAGCAAAGCCTCTTACACCCGACTCACGATCGTATTGAGGATGACCAGAACCGCGATAGGCACGACCACCACCCCGTGGTCTAGCTGCCTGGGGCCTAGCTACCTAAGAGGGTGCACCTCTAGGCCTAGCCTTCTGCCTCTGAATTCCCCGACCTTGCACACCATGGAAAGGGTGGTGCTGTCGGTGTTTATTAACCGGCAACTCGTCACGGGGTTTCTTGAGATGATTTGTTCGGTGGGGATCAGCATTCGTAGAACTCGGTGAAAACACAAGGGCAGCGATTTATACTGGTTCAGGCCGTTAAATAGCATAATACCTTACGTCCAGTGGCGGCGTGTGCCTTGTGTTATGATTCAATATTCAATGGTGGGGGTATGCGCCTGCTTCTCCTTATATAGCCTGGTAGAGCACGGCGCATACCGAGTCCTAGTCGGTTACAACAGAGGAGTCCTATTCTATTTACAAGACGTCCTTCAGTAGCCCGACTAAGTTACAATAAGAGTCCTAATCCATGTCTACTTTGTATCACATCTTCGAATCTCCCGTGACTTCTAGGACTGGTCCGAGTAATCATCTACTGATGATGTCTCTGACATTCTGGTCCGTGAAGCCCCCGAGCTCTTCAATGTTTCTCTAAAACGTTAGCTTCTAGTTTTCTTTCAGGAATCAACCGAGTAATGTCTTGAGAAATCTTGATGTGCTCCGTAGGAAGGAATAAACTCCAATGGTGTGCACTTTTTTAAAAAGTGCACCCATAGGGTGTAGCCCCCGAGCCTCTTGTTATTTTTACAAAAAATGACTTTGGTGAGGATCTTCAATCTTTTTCCCAGATAACTTTGTTTGAGTCAACTTTTCCTTGATGATATATACCTTGTAGCCCCCGAGTTTGAGTTCCGAGTACCTGAAGGAGTCGGTATTGAAGGATCGAGAATGCAAAAGCAAGGCGACCAGAGGGGGGGTGAATGGGAACCTAAAAAATTTCTCTCGAAACTTTGTCCTTTGTCCCAAAAATCAACCCCCAAAGGCTTCAACCAAAACGTGATGCCCACGACCCTTGGAAGAGGGTGGATAATCCCTAGGATCACAGCGAGGCACCACAGGACAAGAGCAAGTCAAACGCCAAAAGCTTGGCTCAAGTTCAACCCTAAAAACCGACCCTCGAACGTAGATGGAAGGCTACGTCGAGAAATCTCCAAATACCTATGCTAACAAGTAGCAAAGATACCTAGAGAGGTTTCTTGGTTAATTCTAGGGTCAAACGAGAAGTCTGAAAAACAAACGGAAAAGCCGGGAGACCAAATGCACTGAAAAAGACAAGTCTGCGAGTTCCCGAACTGTCCGCAAGTACGGTCCCGGACTGTCCGGCTCTACTGCGGACTGTCCGTGAGTGGGTGGGCGGACTGTCCGCCAGCCACAAACCAAAATCAGCAACTGTGCTGAAACCTCTCTGGACAGTCCCGGACTGTCCACGAACTTCAACGGCGGACTGTCCGCCGGTCAAACAAACGCAAGACAGACGAAGAACACAGCCACTGATCTGGCTCGTCCCCAATGCGCGGACTGTACGCGGGCACAGTGGCGGACTGTCCGCGAGTGCCCAGAGAGGGCGACTTTGGTCGCCCTCAACCCAAATCTCCCCAAATCCGATCCAAAACAAAATCCCTTGTTCCCAAACTTGGAGAAGATGATCACGAGGTAGTTAGGAGACTATCCCCAAGAAACGTTCGGTGGAAGTAATGCCCTCACAATCAAGAACAAGTAGCAACAAACGGAATTGAAAACGAACAATTGTACAGAGAGATCGATTGACGGGAAAAACGTGGAAAAAGTGAATGCGAAGAACAATTCAAGAACACGAATCACCACCACGATTTCCAGCTGAAAATCATCCCAGGAGGAGGAGACAACGGGAATCCAATTGAAGGACGAGAAAGCACTAACAAGGCGACCAGAGGGGGGGGTGAATGGGAGCTCAAAAATTCCTCTCGAAACTTTGGCCAAATGTCCAAAATCAACCTCGAGAAACTGCGACTGAAACCGTGATGCCCACGACCCTTGAGAAGAGGTGGATGATCCCTAGGATCACAGCGAGGCACCACAAGAAGATAGCGAACCAAATGCCAAAAGCTCCGGCTCGAACACAACCCCACAAACCAAGTCCCGAACGTAGATTGACGGCTACGTCGAGAAACTCTGAAATACCTATGCTAACAAGTAGCAAAGATACCTAGAGAGGTTCCATGGTCAACTCTAGGGCCAAACGAGAAGTCGAAAACCAAACGAACAACCGGAGGAGAGCAAACGCACTAAACCGGAGCAAACAGCCGATTCGCGGACTGTCCGCCGGTACGGTCGCAGACTGTCTGCCCAGTGGCGGACTGTCGCGGGCTCAGGTCGCGGACTGTCCGCTAGCCAAATGAGCAAAACCAAAGTGCTGCTGCAAGTCCCCTGGACAGTCCCGGACTGTCCGCGGCTTTGAGCTGCGGACTGTCCGCCGTTCAACCAAAAGCCAAATCAGCTGAAGGACAGTGCCACTGGTCTGGCTCGTCCCCGACGCACGGACTGTCCGCGCCCTGAGTGGCGGACTGTCCGCGGTCACTCAGGGAGGGCGAATTTGTTCGCCCTTCACCCAAATCAATCCCAAATCAAATCAACTCACAATCCCACGTTCCCAAACTTGGAGAGGATGATCACGGAGTAGTTAGGAGACTATCCCCAAGAAATCATTCGCTCAAATCGAGTCAATCACCAGGAAATCAAAAAGGGGAGGAGGAAAACCAAAAAGCGCCACGAAAACAAAATCAACCCGATCTACCCGTTCGTAAGGAGATAGATAAATTCCTTCAGTGGAAATGATCTCCTTTCAAATACGAACAAGATGATTCAAACGGATTTCGCAAAGACGCAAGGGAGAGAGAGATCGAGTGACGGGAAAATCGCGGAGAAACGGAAACGCGAAGAACACGAACAAAACGCGAATCAACACATCGATCTGCAACCGTGTGGCTACCACACGCTACAACAGTGAGGTTACGGCCTCACTTCCTCAAAATCTCCAGTACACAGAGGTATGGTTCTCTGCGGATCTCAGCTAGCTACAGCAAGGGATTGGGAGAGCAGGAAACCCTAGAAGCAAAGAGCAAATGACTGAGATGACTAACTGAGATAAATGGGGAGGTGGGTGTCTCCCCCTATTTATCCTAATTCTAACCTATTTCTAATTCCCACTCTACCCTAACTACTTACAGAGCGAACCAGCTAAACCCTAGAGTTATTCTGGACCAACTCGGTGGTAGGTGTATCCGACGGCCACGCCCGCACAACTCGTAGCGTTGCCTCGACGCAACCTCCCGATTGCCGCCACGTGCCGCCCTCGCTCTGCACCCCCAGTTTTGTGGCCCAAACCGGGAAACCAGCCTTTTCCAGCCAACCCCCGGTTTTGAGGCCCAAACCGGGAAACCAGCCCACCAAGCATCTGAGTTTTGAGGCCAAACTCAGCAAACCCTCAGCGCCCAGGTTTTGAGGCCCAAACCTGGAAACCGTCCTCAGCCCGAGTTTTGTGGCCAAACTCGGAAACCATCCGCACCCAGGTTTTGAGGCCCAAACCTGGAAACCGTCCACCCGATGGTTTTTCCCGCTCTACCACCAAACCGACGTCGTAGATGGGATGCACCTCCCGTGCACCCCGTCCACCGACACGTGTCCCTAAGTCCACGACTCAGGCAACACATGACCGCAAGTCTTCACTGGTAGCTGCCACAGGCTGCCAACCACCACAGCTGATCCTCGGGCCTCTGGTCCCTCAGTCCAAGCCTCACGTCCGCCCTTCGCCACTCCCGGTCCATCGGCACGGCACGTCTCTACTTGACCTTCACCTCGCCTTTGATCACTGCATCCGTGCTCAACACCTGCACAACACAAGCCAAAGAACATCCGCATCATCCCAGTTGACAATCACTCATCACTCAGAGACCCGGCATACACCCATGTATCCGCAATCTCCCCCTTGATGAGTGCATTGTCAACTAAAAACACAAATCATAATGGAAAGAGAAGAAGGAAGAAGGAGAAGAGAAAACTCGACCAAATGACCCAAAAGCATAGCAAAGCCGAAGAAGGTCAAGTGGAAAGAGCGAAAGAACTTGGACCCCAAAGACATGGGCAATGGCTCGACGCAACCAAGCAAAGCAAAGCTAGCCCTCAAGAAGAGGTAGAACAGGCTCAACACCGCTAGCAAAAACCAATCGAAAATATCGAAGCAAAATGCTAGTCCCTCAAGATAGAGGCATAGAGGCTCAACACAACTAGCAAAGAAAGCTCGATACCGACTGTTACAAAAAGAGTTCGACACCAATTGAAAATCTGAAAAGCAAATGCTAGTCCCTCAAGAAAGAGGCTAAGGCTCAACGCAACTAGCAAACCGCTCCAAACCAATTGAAAATGTCAAAGACTCATCCGAAAACAAACTCCCCCTTGAATAGTGCAAACAACCAGGAAATGTGATTTGCAATTTCCCCCCTTAGTTGAAAATGCACTAATCAAGAAACATTTCTCCCCCTGGGAAAATGCACCAGCAAAAATTGCCAACACGCAGAATTCTCTCTTCCAAAATGCAAATGAGACAAAATGCAAGTTAGGAGCTTCAAGAGTATACTCAAAAGAGTGCAAAGATGCTCGACAGAGTTCTGATCCGATGACTCAAAAAATGCCCAGAATGCTAGCAAAGGCTCAAGCTGATCAATAAGTCTGAAAAGAGAGCAAAAGAGCAGTTTGTAGCCGAAAAGGTATTCACCATCAAAATAGCACAAGACATGTATGGATAGGAAGTCAAATGTGCTAAAACATGTATACCAAGTGAACTACCCCGAGCACAGTTCAATCATCATGCTGATACCAATTTAGGTATATACTTGTGATTTCAGATTTTAATCGGAGTTGCAGCGAGTGAAATGTACACAAGTTCAGAAAACAGCATGTGACTGCGAGAGGTTGAATGCTTGTTATTGCCTAACTATTCAACTGTGCGAAGCCTATGCATAAGCAATCAGAAGCTAAAGCAACAGTTTCGGTCATACACTACACAGCTCAAGTTAACTCAAAGTGCAATGAGAAACAGTCTCGAAACTGTGAGGTGCTAAAAGCAAACCCATCTCGATCTTTCCAATTTACTTAACTTGGTTCAGGTTTTAAGCAGAATATGACATACCAAGCAAGTGAATGACTCAACACTAGAGACATAGCAACCTAGCATATATGAAAAGCACATGTGATTTCAACATATCCTACACATGCTAGTTGCATATCTCAATGGTGAATATTTTCAAGTTTTATGTTCATTAACAAATTCACCATTCAAAAATAGCTCAGCTCATAGTATGCACTAGTGATCAGAAAGAGCATAAGCTACAGCATCAACATAAAGCATCGGATCAAAAACTACACAGAGCATAGTTACATTCTTCAGATTATACACATGAAGCTCAGAATGTAAAAGCGTATGCTGAAATGCAAAAGATGCATGAAGAAATCAAAAAGAAGCAAAAACAACTAAAAACAAAAAGTCAGTGTATCATACAAAATCCAAATTGTTTCCCCCATCTAAAAGGGGAAACACACACCAAGCTCACCTCTCAACTGATTAAAGGTTGATTGGTCGAAAGGCTTGGTAAAAATATCAGCAAGCTGATGATGAGTATCGACATGGCGAAGGTCGATATCACCCTTCTCATAGTGGTCTCGCAGAAAATGAAAGCGCACATCAATGTGTTTGGTCTTCGAGTGCAGCACGGGGTTCTTAGCAACGCTAATCGCACTCGTGCTGTCACAAAGCAATGGAACACGAGAAAAGCTCAGACAAAAGTCACGCAAAGTGGCCATCATCCAGAGTAACTGGGAACAGCAGCTAGCCGCAACAACATACTCAGCCTCCGTGGAAGACTGGGCGGACACTAGACTGCTTGCGAGAGGACACGAAATAAGAGAAGAACCAATAAACTGGCAAGTCCAGAAGTGGACTTGCGATCAATACGGCAACCAGCAAAATCGGCATCGAAGAAACCGCAAAGGGAAAGGGTGGAGGAAGCAGAATACCAAATCCGAATTCTGGAGAGAAGGATAAGTACCTCATAATGCGCTTGACCGCCTGACGGTGAGAGGTGCGCGGCGACGCCTGAAAGCGTGCGCAGAGGCACACGCCGCGAACTGGATGTCCGGGCGTGTCGCCGTCAGGTACAGCAGCGACCCGATCATACTCCGGTAATCCTTCGGTCTCCTCTCTGGTCCATCGCCAGTTCTGGCCTCATGTCGTCTTCGTATCTCTGGTGGCCCGGCCATCATGGTTTGCCGCCATGGCGTGGTTGGAGGCTGTTGGCCTCACCCATTCACTCAACGTGTCAGGGAATCTTCTATTTCGGGTTACCTTTCTTGGTGATTGGTGCACAAACTTCTTTCCCGGGGTTGCTGATTTGCAACCCGAGGAAAAACGTCAACTCGCCCATCATGCTCATCTCGAACTCCCTGCTCATAATGTCTGCAAAATTGCCAACCAAGCGTGAGAAACCCACCGAAAATGATATCATCCACGTAAATTTGGACCAAGAGAGTATCAGTGTGTTGCTTAGGAGAGAAAGAGCGTTTTATCTACACATCCCATTTAAAACCCTTAGTAAGCAAAAAGGTTTTCACAACCTATCATACAGGCTCTAGGGGCTTGTTTCAAACCATACAAAAGCTTTATGAAGTTTAAAGACATGGTTGAAAACTGGGACTTCGAACCGTGGGTTGTCTAACATACACCTCCTCTTCTATGTAGCAGTTAAGAAGGCACTCTTGACATCCATTTGAAAAAGTTTGAAACCTTTGGATGCAGCAAAAGCCAAGAGTATCCTAATAGCCTCCAATGTGCTACAGGAGCAAACGTCTCCTCATAGTCTATCCCCTCCTTCTGACTATATCCCTGGGCTACGAGTCTGGCCTTGTTTCTCACAACATGGCCATCTTCTCCCTGTTTGTTTTTGAAAACCCATTTGTCCCAATTGGATGACACTCAGAAGGTGGAGACACTAGAACCCAAAACCCGATTTCTCTCAAAGTTTTCTAACTCCTCATGCATGGCATTGACCCAATCCGGATCCGTCAGAGTGTGTCCAACATCTCGGGGTTCAAAATCAGCAACGAATGCAGAATGAGCAAAGTGAGAGATTTGCCTTGACCGGGTGACGCGCTCGTCAATGCTGCCGATCATCTGCTGAGGCGGGTGTTGGCGCTGAATGTGTCGTGGCGCCTCCCTTGCGAAGTGGCCTCCCCCTCAACAGCAGCTGGTGCCTCCTCGGGTACAAAGGGTACCGCTCGAGGTGGCGGATCCCACGGCCCCTAGGAAGAGAGGGGGTGTCGGGCCGTGAGTGAGTCGTCGTAGAAGCCGCTCTTTGCAGCACAGCAGGTGGAGGAGGTGCTTGGTCATCTATTCCTTCAGCACCTTCTTCTTCATCATCGAAAAGAGGTTCGCCAACCTCATGATCACCTGCACGCTCAAAATGAGAAGAAGGACAAACCATGGTCTCGTCGAAGGTGACATCTGATGTCTCCATGACTCGGTTAGTGTCAAGGTTAAGTACACGATAAGCTCGAGTGTGAGTGCCATAACCCAAAAACACACCGTCAGAGGAACGAGACTCAAACTTGTCCAAGTTGCCCTTTTTCAGTATAAAACAATGGCAACCAAAAACTCGAAAATAACTCACCTTGGGGAGTTTTCCAAAACGCAACTCATAAGAGGTCTTTTTCAAGAAAGCTCGAAGAAAAATGCGATTGGAAATATAGCATGCAGTGTTCATAGCTTCGGCCCAATATCGCCTAGGAGTCCTATGCTCATCGAGCATCGTCCTGGCCATCTCTACAAGGGTCCGATTCTTCCTCTCTACAACACCATTCTGAGGGGGTGTGTAGGGGAAGAAAACTGATGCTCTAAACCCAAGGAGTTACAAAACTTCTCAAAATCCGAATTCTTGATTTCAGAACCATTATCACTCTGAATTGCTCGCATAGAGTTCAAAGGGAACTCATTCTGAAGACGCAAAATCAGATTGCGAGCAAAGGAGAAAGTCTCGGTTTTCTCAGCTAAAAAGAAAAACCACGAATATCTCGAAAAATCATCGACAACAACAAGCACATACCACTTCCCCCCAACCGAGCTCACCCGAGCCGGACCAACATGGTCCATGTGCAAAGCTCTCCAGGGCGCTTGGTCATGACCTGAGTCACCGGATGGTGGGGAGCGGCTACATCTTCCCATGTCTACAAGAATGGCAAACAAACATCCTTCTCCATTGATACTTGGGCAATCCTCGGATTAAGCCAAGTGAACTAAGCCTTGCACAAGCATGTCGAAGCTCAGGTGACCTAGTCTCCTATGCCACTTCAAAGATCAGAGGAGGAAGGTCCAGCCAAAAGACAACGAGAAATTCCGACGAACGACTCCGAGAAATCCGCACGAAAGACTTTTCCAAAGGGCGAAATCACACATACAAGATTGCCCTGAGGATCCAAAATGCGACTGAGATTCGGTTTAAAACGAATCTCATAGTCATCATCAAAGAGTTGCGAAACAGAGAGAAGGTTAAAATGCAAGTTAGAAACAAGAGCAACATCGCGCAACACAAAGTGCTCATTAACTCGCACAGACCCACGAGACAGCACCTTACCTTTGCTGTTGTCGCCGAAGGTGATATACTCCTTTCCGGCGACCGGGATAAGACTGGAGAACCACTTGGCGTTTCCGATCATGTGCCTCGATCCACGGAATCCACCAACCAAACGTTCTCCAATCGTTTTACCTACATCAATAAAAAGACATAGGGTGAGCATACGGTCCAACACTGGGGTTAGTGAAGTAAGGGGAATACCAGTGTTGGGCGGCTGCTCAAAAGAACGGTTAGCAGAAAAAAACCATTCCTAGCACGCCTACGGGAGGAGCGATCACCACGTTGAGGAAAAACGTGGTCCGCTAGGGAAGGAGCGCTCACCGCGATACTCAAAACGCGGTGGGGGAAAGCGCTCAACTGCAAAGCCACCGCCACGGGGTCCATAACCTACAAATGCAGGCTCCCACCGGCCACGCTCTCTGCGAGACCTACGCCTAGGGACTTGAGGCTCAACACCTCTAGGCCTAGCATCTCTCCTCGGAGCTCTCTGCTGCCTAGGCCTGGGGACTTGAGGTTCTGGACCTCTGGGCCTAGCAGCACGTCTCGGTGCTCTCCTCTGAACATTCGGCGCATGTACATCTTGGAAAGGATGGTACATGTCCGGGTGTTCATCTCCCTAGCACAGCGCGCCTCTCTCTTGCGCCTAAAGCAGAACTCGCTCAAAGTGTCCATCTCTCCCACAGTGCTCACAGTGGTACCTCACCGCTCTCAAAGGGGGTTGTTGGTACTCACTCGGTGGGGGTGTGGATCACCTTGCCCTTCTGTGGCATACACTCCTCCTGGATAGGTGGCATGTGTCCAGCTTGTCCTTTAGGAGGTTGGGTTTGGGGTGCCATACTTGGTTCTTGGGTGGAGCTCTCGGGGGTTCCTCAAAACCCCATCCTTGGTGTTAGGCTTGAGAGGCTCTTTGGGTGGAAGCTTGGTTAGTTTGGGAGTAGTGGTGGAGTTTGGCTTCTCACTCGGGTTCAAACCACTCGACTCTCCAATCTTCCAAAAGCAGAAAGATCAACACCCGGAGCAAAACCTACACCGGGACCTCCAGCAGCTCGCTTGAATTGGGAGATCATCATCCCGAGCTGTGGCTCACCACAAGATACCCATGACAAGATGGTCCGAAGGTATGTGTTTTCCTCTCGGTTTGCATCTTGTCATGCTTCACGTTAGCAATCTACATCTCCAAACCCTCGCACAAAGCGCACCTAGTCACACAAGTGCTACCCGAGCTGGCCTCCTCAAGAGACACAATCTTGGCATTCTTCTCTGCCAACTCGGATTGCAAGACAGGACAAGTCTTGCACGCACCCAACAGCATGGGTCTAGCACAGAGCTCATCCACCTCTCCTACCAACGCAACATACTTACTTCTCAAAGTGAGAAGATCAGTCATGTGCGTGGTGCACGCCTCGCACTCCTCCTCATCTGTGACAACAACGGTGGACTTGACAGAGTCAAGTTCCTTCACCGTATCCTCCCACTTCTGCCTAAACTCCTTGCGCTCTCTAGCGGCTCGACTAAGCAACTTATCTTGACTAAGGAGCGCGGCAGTAAGTTTCTCGACCTCAGCGGAAAGCTCATCATGGGTCAAAGATACCTTGGAGGTGTCATCGTCATCGTCGTTCCGAGGGGAGTTCACCAGCTCGCCATCGAGGGCCATGGTGCAGAAGCCGTCGTCGTCGGCGAAGAAGCAGAGGCCGTTGAGCTTGTCCTCGATCCTCTTCTTCTTCTCGGACTCGTCATCGCTTGAGCAAGCAGAGTTGTCATCCGAGCCGTTGACGTCGCTGAGTGTGGCGAAGAACGTACGCTGCTCAGCCTGGGCCTTCTCCAAGTACTTCTTCTTGATGTACTCCTTGTCGAAGCCGCCCCTCCGATTGTGCCTCGCGGGGACGTACTTCTCCTTGCGCTTGCCGGAGTCGTACTTGTGCCCATGATCGCCCTTCCCAGATGAATGCTTCTTCTTGGGGCATTTGGCGATGAAGTGATGGGGGTCGCCGCACTCGTAGCATCCCGAGCGTCCTCCTCCGCGGCGACGGTTCATGCGGTTGCTGTGAAACTGCGAGAACCGGTTGGCGAGCATTGCCAACCATCATCCCCCAAAGACTCCAGCTGGTCTCTGTGACAGAAAAGAGAGACGAAAGAGCAAAACCTCCAGAGGGGTTAGCAGAAGAGCCAGACACCAAAGCCATTCACGGGCCAGAAGGATTTTCATAAGAAGCCCTCGCCATGGCATCAATCTCACTGGACTTGAGCTTACTGAAGAGCTCGTCGCACGTGAGGGTCTCATAGTTAGGTGATTCGATGATCGCCTGAACTTTGGAGTCCCACACTGATCGATCAAGAGTATGCAAAAGCTTCAAAGCTCTCTCATGATTGTCGAAAGGCAACAGCTCCTTGTTAGCCCTCATCCTGTTGACAATCACCTGAAGCGAGTGAATAAACTTTCTATGCTCTTGCCAGGCATATGTCTAAAGTTCTCATACTCTCGCTTGAACGACTCGTAGAGTCGGGTTTTGACTTGAGAGGTTCCCTCATGGAAACGCATGAGGGTAGCCCAAATCTCCCGAGCCGTAGCGTGGTGAGAAACGCGATCAAACTCACTCATGCTCAAACATGAGAAAATAGCATTACGGGCTCGGCTATTGGCATCGTGCTCATCGATCCGAAGCTGAGAGACACGAGCAGCCAAGACCATGTAATCGGCAAAGTTGCAAATATCCCAGATGGAAGCACCCAAACTCTGCAGAAAGGCCGACATGCGTATCATCCAATACGCATAGTTTGTCCATCGAAAAACGGCGGTTTGCCCACGCCGCGATCCATGTCGCCTTCTGTGGATCTGGAACTGGCTAAGGTGGAAGATCTTTAACCCGCTCCGATACCAATTGAAGGACCGAGAAAGCAATAACAGGCGACCAGAGGGGGGGGTGAATGGGAGCTCAAAAATTTCTCTCGAAACTTTGGCCAAATGTCCCAAAATCAATCCCGAGAAACTGCGACTGAAACCGTGATGCCCACGACCCTTGGAAGAGGGTGGATGATCCCTAGGATCACAACGAGGCACCACAAGAAGATAGCGAACCAAATGCCAAAAGCTCCGGCTCGAACACAACCCCACAAACCAAGTCCCAAACGTAGATTGACGGCTACGTCGAGAGAAACTTCTAAATACCTATGCTAACAAGTAGCAAAGATACCTAGAGAGGTTCCTTGGTCAACTCTAGGGCCAAACGAGAAGTCCGGAAACCAAACGAACAAGCCGGGAGAGCAAACGCACTAAACCAGAGCAAACAGCGATTCGCAGACTGTCCGCCAGTACGGTCGCGGACTGTCTGCCCAGTGGCGGACTGTCCGGGCTCAGGTCGCGGACTGTCCGCCGGCCAAATGGGCAAAACCGAAGTGCTGCTGCAAGTCCCCTGGACAGTCCCGGACTGTCCGCGGCTTTGAGCTGCGGACTGTTCGCCGTTCAACCAAAAGCCAAATCAGCTGAAGGACAGTGCCACTGGTCTGGCTCGTCTCCGACGCACGGACTGTCCGCGCCCTGAGTGGCGGACTGTCCGCGGTCACTCAGGGAGGGCGAATTTGTTCGCCCTTCACCCAAATCAATCCCAAATCAAATCAACTCACAATCCCACGTTCCCAAACTTGGAGAGGATGATCACGGAGTAGTTAGGAGACTATCCCCAAGAAATCATTCGCTCAAATCGAGTCAATCACCAGGAAATCAAAAAGGGGAGGAGGATGAACCAAAAAGCGCCACGAAAACAAAATCAACCCGATCTACCCGTTCGTAAGGAGATAGATAAATTCCTTCAGTGGAAATGATCTCCTTTCAAATACGAACAAGATGATTCAAACGGATTTCGCAAAGACGCACGGGAGAGAGAGATCGAGTGAAGGGAAAATCGCGGAGAAATGAAGAACGCGAAGAACACGAACAAAAACGCGAATCAACACATCGATCTGCAACCGTGTGGCTACCACACGCTACAACAGTGAGGTTACGGCCTCACTTCCTCAAAATCTCCAGTACACAGAGGTATGGTTCTCTGCGGATCTCAGCTAGCTACAGAAGGGGATTGGGAGAGGAGGAAACCCTAAAAGCAAAGAGCAAATGACTGAGATGACTAACTGAGATAAATGGGGAGGTGGGTGTCTCCCCCTATTTATCCTAATTCTAACCTATTCTAATTCCCACTCTACCCCTAACTACTTACAGAGTGAACCAGCTAAACCCTAGAGTTATTCTGGACCAACTCGGTGGTAGGTGTATCCGACGGCCACGCCCGCACAACTCGTAGCGTTGCTTCGACGCAACCTCCCGATTGCCGCCACGTGCCGCCCTCGCTCTGCACCCCCGGTTTTGTGGCCCAAACCGGGAAACCAGCCTTTTCCAGCCAACCCCCGATTTTGAGGCCCAAACCGGGAAACCAGCGCACCAAGCATCTGAGTTTTGAGGCCAAACTCAGCAAACCCTCAGCGCCCAGGTTTTGAGGCCCAAACCTCGAAACCGTCCTCAGCCCGAGTTTTGTGGCCAAACTCGGAAACCATCCGCACCTAGGTTTTGAGGCCCAAACCTGGAAACCATCCACCCGATGTTTTTCCCTGGCTCTACCACCAAACCGACGTCGTAGATGGGATGCACCTCCCGTGCACCCCGTCCACCGACACGTGTTCCCAAGTCCAGGACTCAGGCAACACATGACCGCAAGTCTTCACATGTAGCTACCACAGGCTGCGAGCCACCACAGCTGATCCTCGGGCCTCTGGTCCCTCAGTCCAAGCCTCACGTCCGCCCTTCGCCACTCCCGGTCCATCGGCACGACACGTCTCTACTTGACCTTCACCTCGCCTTTGATCACTGCATCCGTGCTCGACACCTGCACAACACAAGCTAAAGAACATGCGCATCATAACAGTTGACAATCACTCATCACTCAGAGACCCGGCATACACCCATGTATCCGCATCCGGTCCCGTTTCCGCAAAATCCAAATACACAGAGGTATGATTCACCGTCTCTGCGGATCTCAGTAGCTACAACAGGGATGTGGGAGAACAAGAAACCCTATGTGAAAGTAGTAAATGGCTGAGATAGTTTGGAGGGAGGGGTTGCCCTCTCCTAATATAGCCTAATACAATTATTCCCCTTCTACCCTACTGCTAATGTCGGGGTCCGCAAAAGGGGTACCCCCAATCAACGCAAACAAATAGGATAACCTAGAACACCGGTTAAATAACAGACCTAACTAGCCTAACCCCTAAAAAGCCAGGCCTCGGGCGCACGATCGTTTTCCGTCTCGCCCGAGCCCTCCAGGCCTCGGGCAGGCGCTCCACTACCCTTCAAGCCCCCGCAGCCGAACACCACACCTCGAGACCCCACGCGGGGACCTCGAGCCTCACTGGCACGACAGCCTATCCCTCGAGACGCGTTATGCCTCCCTCGAGCGGTGCAGGCATCGGATGCCAGCCCCATACCGCGCACTTAATTCATCCACCTACCCCAGTCACGTCCTCTGTAACACAACGTGTGCCACAGTGGTCTGGGGCAGAGTCAGGCCTCGTTTTCACCACAAGTATGGGCGAAAAGGCACCAGTGAAGTACTGTTAACCCACGCCCTACACTGTGGCACGTCCAAGACACGCCTCGAGGCCCAGATACCTGCCGCTCGATCGATTTTCACGGGACTTGCCCATACCTGCGGGGACTTGAGCCCCCCGTAGGCGCCGCCTCGAGGCCGGCTCCACGCCCCTCGAGCCCTAACTACTTTCATGCTATTGGAGGACAGGTACCCCAAGACCCGGAGGGACCCCGCCGCGTCCTGTACGTTCCGGGATGGGTGCTGTACGGCTTCCACCTCGCCGCGCACCACGCGTCCGCACCCAGGATGGAGGCCACGCTTCAAGGACGCTTCAACAGCAACGCCCACGTCGGCTACAATGTCTTCGACAAGACAGGGTTCCTACCCTTCTTCGTAAGGGACACAATCACCCCAAAACCTGTAATACCCTTGTGTAACCCTGGCCTCCCTTTGCTCTATAAAGGGGACACCAGGGCCCTCATTCTGGGGGCACGGGGACAGATACGTTAAGACACAAGTACACACAAACATGAGTCCGGACTCTGGTCCACGCTCACTGAGCTTGTATTCGCCCCTGTACAAGCACTTAGGTGCAAGTAATACAAGAACAGAACACCCTCCCCCCGCTGGACGTAGGGCCTTCTTTGCCCGAACCAGGATAAATCCTTGTCTCCTCTTGCATCACCATCCAGGAAGAGAAGCACGCGATCATATTACTCGTTGGTGTCATACCCCCGGTTTCGAAACACTGACAGTTGGCGCGCCAAGTAGGGGCCTTCGCGTGTCGAGTCGGTTTCTCGCCGTTTCTGGATGGCTGCTTCGACTCCTTCGTTCTCTGCCGGCGCGTCATCTGGTTCGGGAGCCTCGAGTTCCTAGCCACTGACAATGGCAGCGAGCTGACCTTGCTCTCCACGGAGGGCCCGAGTGGAGGGTGTCGCGCCGCCCCGTGCGAGGAGCATGGCACGTCGCCCACACCATCGCGCGTCGCCACCCCGTGAGCGGCGCCGTCGTCATCATCGTCGCCAGGCACAGGCGGCGCCGGCGGCATACACCCACTTCCCCGCGGCCAGCGCGGAGTTCCCGAGGAGGAGCTTGCCCGGCGCACGGTCGGAGACTTCCCGGGCGCGCCCGCGCCGCCCCCAGCGACATCGCGCTCATCATGCGCACGGACCAAGAGCCAGGCCAGAGGCCTCCGAGCCGCGCACCGTCGACGCCGCCCGGCCTCCTCCCGCACGGGGTGTACCACGCTCGACGCCGGCAGTTCCCGTTCGCCTCGACAGCTCCGCGGCAGCCTAAGCCAGCCCGCGAGCTCAACGAGCGCAGTCGGGGCCGACACGGCGGGAGGAGACAGGAGGAACGCCCGGACGTGCTGCTGCAGGCCATGGCCAACCGCAGATCGTCCACCCCGCACGCGTCGACCGTGGCCTCTCACGAGCCGTCGGGCCACCTCGTCAAGCCACCTTCGGGGAGTGGTACCGCGAGCTGCAGCCCCAGCACGAGCCAAGGCGGCGCGGCATCCCCAGCCCCGACTCCGACGAATACGACTACCACGACCCCAACCTCTGGGATCCCACCAGGGAGTGCTTCCAACTCAAGGGGGTCGTATGCGACACCGAGGACGAGGGCGACGACGTCAGGCCGGCGCTTAACCTCGAAGGGCCGGAGACGTGGCTGCGGCAGGCGGGTCACGTATTCACGGGGGAAGGAACGAACCCCCGGCACCATCCCAGCACACAGCGACGACGGCGTCGAAGGCGCGTAGCTCGCGCAGTGTGGAGGCCATCGCCAAGGCTGAGGAGGACCGACAACGCCTGCTGCAGCTCGAGAAAACCCTAGCACAAGAACCAGCCCAGCCTCGAGGTGCCGGCGCTCGTGGCCGAGCTCGAGAGGTCCACCGGCAGATCCTCGAGGACGGGGCGCCAGCACGCCCCGAGGTGCGTTTCCCGCGAGCGGGACAGAAGTGGTGGCGGCGGCGATGCTGCTCCGCGACCTGCCGCCGTCTCCAACCCTGACGCCAGGCGCATGCTTGGGGAAATGAAGAACCTCCACGAGACAGCCGCTGTGCAGCAAGCCGAGAGCTCGGCGTCACGACGACGCGGAGCAGCCTTGGGGAAACCGGCGGACACGCCCCGCAACGAGCGTGAGGCATCCGTCCACCAACCTGACGCCTCTCGAGCTAGACCAGTCCGCCGAACGGATCATCGACAACCGGCCACCTCGAGACCCCAACGACGCCCGCAACGACATCAACCGCCGGCGCAAGGACAAGGGGGCCAGGAGCGTGGCTATAGCGCCCATCGAGGGGGGCGCTACGACAGCGACGAGGACCGGCAAGCCCTCGAGCCCCCGGGCCCCAGAGTCTTCAGCCGGGCCATCCGCAGCTCAACCCTCCCCGACCGCTTCCGACCGCCGACCAACATCGTGAAGTAGTGACGGGGAGGTCGAGCCAAGCTCTGGCTCTCGGACTTCCGCCTAGGCTGCCAACTGGGGCGGAGCGCGAAGAACGATGACCGAGTGATCATACGCCAACTCCCACTTTTCCTCTCGGACACCGCCCGCCGGTGGCTCGAGGGGCTCCCGCCGGATCGGATCGACGACTGGGCCGACCTAGTCAGGGTCTTCGATGGGAATTTCAAGGGGACGTGCGTGCGCCCAGGCAACCCCTGGGATCTACGGCGTTGCAGGCAGGTTTTGCTCGACGGTTCTCGAAGCAGCGCCTCGAGCTCCCCACGTGCCTGATGAGGATGTCATCTCAGCGTTCCTCGCGGGCACGACCTGGCAGGAGCTAGTCCATGAGCTAGGACGCTACCGTCCCAGGACAGTCGAGGACCTTATGGATCGTGTCACCAGCTTTGCCTCAGGCGACGAGGCAGTGGGAGGAGAGTGGGGGCCTTCTTTGGCCGTTCCACGGACAAAGGCAAGGCGGGTGGTGGCCGCGCCGGAGGTCACTAACAAAGGCGACGACGCCAAGAACGACAACAACAACAGCAACAAAAAAGAAGAAGAAGAACAAATCCAAAGGTCAGAAGGCGAAGCGCGACGCCAATGATGACGACGAACGACGAAGTGCTCGCAGGCGCCCTCGAGCCTAAGAAGCCCCGAGGCCCCCCTGACGGGGGCTGTTTCAACCAGATGCTCGAGGGCCCTGCACTTATCACAGGGGGCCCCGTAAATCACAAGTTATTAAAGGACTGCGACTATTGAAAGGCTACTACTCCAAGTCGGCGTTAAGAGAGAAGACGCGCCCAAGGGCAAGGATAGACGAACGAGGGCGGCGGTGGGGACGCGGACGGCGACTTCCCTCCGGTGCGCGATGCCTACAGATCTACGGGGGCCGACCCCGTATCGTCGACGTACGGTTTCTCCAAGGTGTTGATGGATGGGGGCTCGAGCCTCAACATCATTACCCGAGACACTCGACCTCCTGGGGATTTCAGAGGGTCAGCTCCGGCCCAGCGTCGGGGGGTCCACGGAGTCGTACCGAGGAAGAAGGCCCACCCCCTCGGGCGCCCATCGGAGTACCCCTTGGAGACGTTGGTGGGTTAGGCCTCCAACGGCCAACTTCCGCCGGGAGACGCTCACCTTCGAGGTGGTTGGGTTCCAAGGGGCCTACCACGCCATCATCGGCCGGCCGGGCTACGCCAAGTTCATGGCGGTTCCCAACTACACGTACTTAAAGCTCAAGATGCCGGGGCCAAAAGGGGTCATCACCATCGACACCTCCTACGAGCACGCATACCACTGCGACGTGGAATGCGTCGAGCGTGGGGAGGCCAACGTCCACCTCGACTCGCTCGAGGCCCTAGCCGCCCTGGCCACCGAGGGGGCTCCTGAAGCGAAGCGTCACGCTGGCAACTTCGAGCTGGCGGAGCACACAAAGCGGATACCCGTCGACCCGACTTCGACTGATGGCAAGACGCTGGCCGTCAGTGCCAGCCTCGAGCCTAAATAGGAAGCCGTGCTCGTCGACTTTCTCCGCGCGAACATCGACATGTTTGCGTGGGGCCCCTCGGGCATGCCGGGCATACCAAGGGAAGTCGCCGAGCACGCCTTGAAAATCCGGGCCGGTTCCAGACCAGTGAAGCAACGCCTGCGCCGCTTCGACGAGGAGAAGCGCAGGATCATCGGCGAGGAGGTGCACAAGCTTTTGGCGGCCGGGTTCATCAAGGAGGTATTTTACCCAGAGTGGCTAGCTAACCCTGTATTAGTTAGGAAAAAGAATGGAAAAATGCGGATGTGTGTAGACTACACTGGTCTGAATAAAGCATGTCCAAAAGTTCCATTTCCTTTACCTAGAATTGATCAGATTGTCGATTCCACTGCTGGGTGCGAAGTGCTTTTGTTCCTTGATGCGTATTCCGGCTACCACCAAATTAAGATGAAAAAATCCGACGAACTCGCAATCTCTTTTATCACGCCATTTGGTATGTATTGCTATGTTACGATGCCCTTCGGCCTACGAAACGCCAGGGCAACGTATCAACGATGTATGCAGCACATCTTTGGCGAGCACATAGGCAGGACCGTCGAGGCCTACGTCGATGACATCGTGGTTAAAACCAAGAAAGTCGGGAACCTCATCAGCGACCTCGAGACCACATTCGAGTGCCTCCGGGCCAAGAATGTGAAGCTCAACCCCGAGAAGTGTGTCTTTGGTGTGCCTCGAGGCATGCTACTTGGCTACATTATCTCACAACGGGGGATCGAGGCAAACCCCGAAAAAATCTCAGCAGTCACGAGGATGGGCCCGATTCGAGACCTCAAGGGTGTGCAGAAAGTGACTAGCTGCCTAGCCGCTCTCAGCAGATTCATCTCGAGACTAGGGGAAAAAGCGCTACCCCTCTACCGCCTGCTGAAGAAGCCGGAACACTTTGCGTGGACTGTCGAAGCCGAGGAGGCCTTAACCAAGTTGAAGGGGTTGCTGACTTCCGCAGCCAATCCTCGTGCCACCGCGACCAGCCCAGGTTGGCGATTCCCCCGAGCCTCTCCTCCTCTATGTGGCCGCAACCACTCAGGTGGTCAGCGCGGTCGTAGCCGTCGAGAGGCACGAGGAGGGTCATGCATTGCCGGTCCAACGACCGGTGTACTTCACCAGTGAAGTACTCTCCGAGGCCAAGGTCCGGTATCCACACATCCAGAAGCTACTCTACGGCATCATCGTCACAAGGCGCAAGCTCCAGCACTACTTCCTCGCTCATCCCGTAACGGTGGTGTCGTCCTTCCCCCTCGGAGAGATCATCAACAATCGGGAGGCCACGGGACGCATCGCCAAGTGGTCCGCCGAACTAATGGGGGAGACCATCACCTATGCCCCGCGAAAGGCCATCAAGTCGCAAGCGTTGGCGGACTTCGTTGCTGAATGGACCGACACTCAGCTCCCGCCGACACAGATTCAAGCCGAGCTCTGGACCATGTACTTCGACGGATCCC